>CM033696.1:9634374-10234374 GCA_019514585.1 Dendrobium officinale
AATAGAGTCATCACCCTTTGTCCGTCGGCACAGTAATAATTTACTTATAACTCCCAATCAGTGTAACACATGAATTATTAGAGGATAACACCAAACCACATTATTTAAAGAAAAATCTGTCGTCCCACCATCTTGTTTAGGTCAATCAGTCTCCAACAAATGGGTCAACTAGTCTTTACTTATTTGTTTCACATACATACATTATTATCATAAGACTATAATGGTAATAGCGACCAACTATTACTCATGCACATATCCATATCTATTTTTAATGCATTGCAACAAATAATGCATAATTGAGCTTAATTAAGAAGATGTCAAAATGTCATAATGGTATACAATAAAGAATTCTATAAGGCAAAAATGCACATTTTTAAAAAATTGCCAAATTACTAGGGATTGTATAAAATGACATTTTAACTTTTATTCTACTACACAACTATTTTTAGAGGTCAAAAAAATATTAGAGTAGATAAAAATAACTGTATTTTCAAAATCACCAGGTAAAAAATCTCAAATAAATACTCATAATCATGATCTCTATAACATACAAAAAGTTATGCGGTAAAAATTTTGTCAATACAAAGTTATATAGATTTTTCTGTAACAAAAACATAAATTTCAGCGGAAAAATATCAAAAGCACAAAATCTTTGAAATAAAAAATAGGATATAATTTCTTACAATGAGATGAGCAAATTTCTAAACTGTGTCGACAGACGGAAATCCCACTGTGGTTTCCAAATTTAGACTTCAAATTTCTCTCTCCTAAAAAACTTTCTAATCCCTCTATACCTCTCTCTGTTGCCGAATGCTTAAGGAAAAAGCAAAACAAAGCTTTATAATGACTTCAGACATTTTGATAAAATATTATTATAATATCAATATAATATTTAATTAAATAAATTATTTCATATAAAATTCAAATAAATCATTTTAGGACTAAAAAAATTATAGAAGAATATTCATAAAATAAATCTTAACATTTAAAAAATATTTATGAAATCAGTTTTTGTAAATCAGATAGCAGACTGTCCCGAAATCCTTGTATCGATATGCACAAATTTCTTAAGGTTTTTTGTCAGTGTCTAAAAATCATGAAAAAATTCATATAAGCAAAATACTTCAATCAAAATGCCACGGCGAAGATGGATTGTGATTTAGAGTTATTATGACTTCATAAAAAAATTAGCAAAGTTAAAATATGGGTTATTATAGAAGGCGTATGAGGGAGATCACAAGGTTGGTCCTAGCTTGTTGCACGTTGCTCCTCCTGTGGCCCAAGAAGATCTTGTGGGAAGCTTTCTAAGGGGGAGATCCTTTAAGGTCTATATCCTCTAAGGTACTCTGCCTTCTCTAGGAGGGAGAAAAATAAGAAGGTTCGCTACTGTCATTGGGAGAGTGACATAGTGTTTGGAACTCCGCCACACCGAGATGGTGAAAGTGCGATTAGCATTGGCTTCTCCACCTTGCTATGGGTGTAAAGGAGAATTACTATTTAGTAGTGAAATTACCAGAGTGAAAGACTCCAGGGAGTGGACGCAGGTCAAGAGACTGAACCACCATAAATCTTCTGGTGTGATTTTCTCTTACTGCACTTTATTTATGTTATGTATTTTACATTTGTTATAATTGCTTGGTGAAAATCATATTCTAATTCCTTATTGAGTAAGTTAAAATTTCACCACCTATTATTGTAATTGGGTTTTAAGAATATGCTTTCGTATAAATTTCATTTTTTTGTTTAAATTTTAAAAACATAAGAATTAGAACTCATATTTAGGTTTGTTATTTTATTGCAACATATTTCTAATTCACCCCCCTCTTAGCATATCTTATACTTTCAGAGAGTTATTTGAATTGTCAGCCGATGTTGAATCCCTTGATCATGGTTCATTCTCTAAACATTTGATGCTTTTAATGATGTCAAAATTCTTTGATCTTTGGCTCGTTGGATTCTACTCATTGAGCCGCTTGATTAATTCGACTATAATCATGTCACATTTAGAAACTATTTGGTAATCTAAATTGTGGTTCGAACATTCTAACAGCTCTTTAGGCCCTTGATTGAGATCCATTTGGGCTCAAATTGAGTCGAATTTGGTGTCGTTAGGTTTGTATTTTTGAGACATTTATTTTAATTATAAGTTCAGTGAAATTAAAATTTAAATTGTCCTAATTTAAAATTTAGAAGTTCTAACCTGATTTTGCCTCGAGATTCATGCCTGATCAAGATAATTTTTTGATGATGTATCAGGTACCCCCTTATTTTTAGACATCAAAGCTTCAGAAGTCCAAAAACATTTGTCACAGTCTTTCACTAATTTTTTTTAACGTGATTAAAAATTTGGGAATAATCCAATATATGGCATAGAGGTCCCAAATAGCTTTAAAAGTTTCAAAATTGAGTCTGAAATATAAAAAAAAATAGTCCTAAAGACTACAAAAACATTTGATTTGGCCTTTCCGGGCCAAAAAATTAGGTTTATATATAAATTGGCCGGTCAGTTAGCCTGCTGTAGCCGTCGTCGACTCGCCCTGCCCGTGCACTCGGTTCGCCTGGCCCGTGTACCCGGCCCGTACATTTGGCCCCCGCACATGGATCGCCTGGCTTGTGGTTCAGCTCGTGCACCAGGCCTGCCTGGCCCTCCCGCGGCTCGCTTGTCCAGATCCTAAATGTTGAGTCTAGTAAATAGGTTGTTAAACCTAAGTTAATGTCCCAAGGCTACCAAGAGGGGGGGTGAATTAGTAGTTTAAAAAAATTTTTTAAGCCCTCTTTTAAAATGAGTTAAACCGAAATGAAAATTTTCTTTTAAGTTTTTTGTACAAAGCGTTTTTCAACCACAGAGTTTTTTAAAGCTAAAAATAAAATGAGGAAAAGTAAAAACATGAAAGTAAATGACACCAAGATTTATAGTGGTTCGGTCTAAACCCGACCTACATCCACTCCCCATAGGCACCCTCTGAGTATTGCACTAATACCAATAGTGACTCTCCTTTTACACCCACAGCAAGGTGGAGAAGCCTTTACAAAACACTCTTTTCACCACCACCCGGTGCGGCAGAGAACCGTCGTCCTTTTACATAATCCCCAGTGTTGGCAGAGAATCGTTGTCCTTTCACACTCTCCTAGTGTGGGCCTAGAACCCTTCGGCTATTCACACTCTCCAAGTGTAGGCAGCGAACCCTTCGGCTATTCACACTCTCCAAGTGTAGGCAGCGAACCCTTAGGCTGTTCACACTTTCCAAGTGTAGGCAGCGAACCCTTCGTCTGTTCACACTCTCCAAGTTTTGGCAGAGAACCGGATCTCCTTGATAGATCTTCTCACAAGAATCTAGAAGGAAGAAGGAAAAGAGTGAAGTAATCACAATTCACAAGTAGAGATTATTTCCATTGAACTCCAAGTGAAGCCTTCACGCTCCGGTGGTAGGAATCCTCCTTTGAATGCACTCTCACACTCTCTCCTTTGCTATTCTCTCAAGAGGCACAAAGATCAAATGACAAAAAGATTTGGTGGCAGTCTAATTTGGACTATTTATACAAAAGACAAGAAAAATCCGCCCAAAAAAAACTGCAAATTTTTAATTATATACGCAGTGGGTCGTCCCGTACGATCGTGGATCGTCCTGGACGATATTACTTAAAACGCTTTGAAACGAACCTATTTGTATATGTATACAAAATATCTTCGTACAAGCTGATCGTCCCGTACGAACTAAGTTCATCCGGTACGAACGGTTATTACAAGGTCGATTCCAGAAACTGCAGAAAAACCATCCTAAGTCGGTTGTATCGTCTGGACGAAAATTGGTTTGTCCGGACGAAATTTTTACAAAGAACAGATCGTCCTGGACGATTAATAATTTTGCATGGACAAAAATTTTATAGAGAGCAAATCATCATGTACGATAATTTAATTTCGTTTGGACAAAAATTTTACAGAGACCAGATCGTCCTGGACGATATTTAATTTCTTCTGGATGAAAATTTTACAGAGAGCAAATCGTCATGTACGATAATTTAATTTTGTCTGGACGAAAATTTTACAGAGGACAAATCATCCCGGACGATGATTAATTTCGTCCTGGACGATGATTAATTTCGTCCTGGACGAATAGGACTTAGAAAAATTTTTCAAGCCAGTTCCTATTCGTTCCATGTGCTCAATAGGTGATAACTGTCTGATCGTCCTGTACGAACTAATATCGTCCCGTACGATCAGTAAAAATTTTATATGATCTCCTTATGTGTGTGTATATGTTTTTATTCACTCAATTACAATCACTCCCTTTCAATTTTATTTTAAAGAAAAGTACAAGCTTCAAATTGCACAAAGTATCTCATGCTGAATTTTATTTGAAGTCTTCATAGTCTGGAGTTTGGTTTTCCTGAAATGTTAGTACACACAAGAGCAAATACAAATCTTCTAAAATTGTTAGGAGATAACTACACATTTGAACAATAATGTTTGGAATCATCAAAACTATACAAATTGCAAAAATGTAAAGCATGCAAATAGCAACTATCTTAACAATCTCCCCCTTTTTTATGATGGCAAAACAATTATTATTTGTATGATTTCAATTTAAACAAATCTCCTAAACTCCCCCTGAATTGATGAATACATGAAAATAAGAAGGCATTTTGAACAAAAGAACACAATTTTTTGTTTTTCAAAAATTTTTAACAAAAAATAAAAAAATTCCAAGACAATATCACAAGTCAAAAGACACAAAATCAAAATACAAGTATACACAAAATACAAGCATACAAACATAATAATTTCTCCCCCTTTTTGACAACAACAAAAAGTGAAGAAGAAATAGATAAGAATTGTAAGTAATTATATGAAATTCATTTAAAAATTTAATCTAAAGAGTGATTGACATAAGGTATGCAATTTAAAACTAATAATATTAAGTAAATCATAGAAATTCATAGAATTTAAGAAGTGATATAACACTGTAAGTAAGAAGAATTTATCAAAGACATAATTCAATTTAGACATTTAAATATAAAAAATCATTACAAGAGAGATGAATAAAAAATTGTATATTTCAAAGTTCAATAGAATATAAATGAACATAAAATCAATTTGAATTAAGAGATTGAAAGAATTTGGAAAGGAGAGAATTATCACATGTGGCGCTTTGCGCATCTTTTTCAAATTTTTGGCACATTTTTCGGCATCTTTTTACATTGGGCTTATTTTATGTCTCTTTTTTCACATTTGCGAACCTTTGTGTATTCCTTTTGATTTTTGTACTCTTTGTACAATTTTCAAGAGTAATTGAAACCAATTCTTTCCAAGATCAATAATCTAAAATTTCAAATTTTTCTAAGTGTATAAATATTACTTGAGCAAAGAAATACAAAATAAGAAAATATCTAAATTGTAATAATAATATTAACTTTTATGTAGTCTAAATGAATAGACATGAGATTAAAATTTCTAATTATGACAAGTTATAAACAAATTTTAAATTTAGAAAGACTAAATTTTCTAATGAAATTAATCTCAAATTACAATCTAATTTAAGCACAATTAAGATTAAAAAATAAAAGACTAATAAAATTCATAAAAATTAAGTACATTTCAAAAACAAACCAAATTTAAATCAACTACAACAAATATTGATATTGATGAAAAAGATTACAAGATCATTTCATAATATCAATACTAAAATACTAAAAAGAAAGACTACACTAAACTTTTAAAATTTAACACAAACAAACACAACTAAAACAAACACTATAACAAACACTAATACAAACACAAATACAACAAACATAAAGAAAATCATCACTCAAATCTCTATTGTTCTGGAGGAGGAGGAGGAATGCCACCAAATAGGTTGAAGTAGGAGGCCATCAACATAACATTGGTATTGATTTCATGAACTTCATTTCTGATAGTACCAATGTCCTGTTTCTGCTGCAGAAGTTGAGCATCAATTTGATCAAATCTTTGATCAAAATGAGTCTCAAGTCTATCAAATTTCTCAATCAAATTCTGATAATCTGATTGAGTTGCAGAAGTTTGCTCTCATTCTTCTTCTTCTTTAGAAGTACTGGCATGTGCTTTTCCTTTTTTTCTCCTTGAAAATTGCTCTAAAAGAAGCATCATTGTAGTACACCGGCTCTTCATATTCATCATCATGATGCACTAAATTGTATTTCTTTTCCAAAATATAGGTAACTAAGTGTCCTAATGAGATATTCCTTTTTCTTTTCTATTCTGCATGCCCAAATTCTGAAAGCCCATAAAGATGGTCTAGGATAAGTTGGGCTTCATCGATAGGCTTACGATCCATAATCAAAAAAGTCACAACAGAAAGGAGTGGGGTAATATTGATCCTATCACCAGCTTTAGGAATAATTGAATATCGACGAATGTGCTGGATGATTCGAGCATTTTTGGTCATTCCTGAAACTCTAGCAATATGATATGTTAGGCCACTTTCTCTAATCACCCTATTGACTTCATCCCTTTTTGAATGTGTTCTCATTCATAAGGGTGTGGGCTCTAAATCCTTCAGTTCTTAAGTTTAGAAAGGCACCTATGTCGTGCTTAGTGATTTCAACTTTTTGCTTGAAAACAAAAGAACTTATACAGGAGTTGTCGGAATTGAAACTCATATTGGCTAGGAAATAGAGAAAGATTTGTTTGTTGTAGAGGTGGACGAGAGAAAGAATGAATCCAAACTGGGTGGAAGCAAAAAGGTGCATTACCTTGAAGTTTATCTCGCTTTGAATCAGAATGCGAGAAGGTGTGATTTTGGCAGATGCAAAATGAGGATAGGATTCCTCATTTGCTTTTGAAAGGAAGTTTTCAGAAGCATTCCTGTGGGGTTTCTTTGCTAGCACCTTTTGTCTCTTGCTAGATGAGGCCATTGTTGATTTGGAAGTCGAAAGGGATTGAAAGAGATGTTTGGAGATGTGATTGTTGAGTTGGAATGCCTTCATATTTAAAGAAAATGATACGTTCGTCCTGGATGAAAATAGTTCGTCTTGGACAAAAATTATCGTTCGTTTGGACGAAAAAATTTCGTACAGACGATCAAATTCGTTCAAAATATAACGGCTTTTCGTAATCAACACAATTTACGATACGTCCTTTCGTACAGACTTTTTGACTTGACCGATCGTACAGACGAAAAATTTTCGTACAGACGATCAAAAGTTAATTCATTTTAATGTCTGTTGAAAACTGTCCCCTACTATGAATCGACGTCCGTTCCTCTGGACGAACAAAAAGTTCGTATGGATGAACTTTACAATTAAAACGGCCTTATCCACTCAACTGTTGCATTCAATCGTCCCGACGTTTGAGAAAAAATATTTTGTCCTGGACGATCATCAGATCGTACAGACGAACTACATTAAAAACTGCTCTCAAGACGTTTCATATCACGCAAACTGAATTTTACACACATCGTCCAGTACGAAAAATTTCGTCCTGGACGATTTCTACATTTTTGGATTTTTGAATTTTTATTAAGGAAAAACAAACTAAACATACAAATTACAGAAAACAATGACAAATCCACAGACTCTAAAATGAAATCACTAAAAAATAGTCAAAAATCACAAAAACAAAACAAAAAAAAAAACAAAATAAACTACGAAAACATAAATATCAAGGTTGCAAAAACATTTTTATTTAAGCATTCAAATCAATTACACCAAGCCTTGTTCTTAATGTACTGAAGGTATCAAAGGCTAAAGGTTTTGTAAAAATGTCTGCAAGTTGATTTTCAGTTGAAACATGAGTAAGTTTAATTTCTCCCTTGGATACATGATCCCTTATGAAATATGTCTTATGTCAATGTGTTTGGTTCTAGAATGTTGAATAGGATTTTTAGAAATGCAAATAGCACTAATATTATCACAATAAATTGGAATAGTGCCTATAGTTAATCCTAAATCAATCAACTGTTGTTTTAACCAAAAGTACTTGTGCCACACAACTTCCTAATGCAATGTATTCTGCTTCTGCAGTAGATAGAGCCACTGAATTTTGTTTTCTATTGGACCAAGAAACTAATGAATTTTCAATGAATTGACATGTTCCAGAAGTACTTTTTCTATCCACTCTACATCCTGCAAAGTCAGAATCTGAATAGCCAACAATTTTAAATGAAGATCTAAACTTAGGATACCAAATTCCTAAGTTCTGAGTTCCTAGTAAATATCTTAAAATCCTTTTCACTACTGTCAAATGTGATTCTTTTGGATCTGATTGAAATCTAACACATAAGCAAACACTGAACATAATATATGGTCAGCTAGCAGTCAAGTAAAGTAAAGATCCAATAATTCCTCTATATTTCTTTTGATCAATAGATTTTCCCTTAAGGTCCTTATCCAACTGAACTGAGGAACTCATTGGTGTACTAACAGGTTTAGCATTGTCCATTTCATATTTTTTGAGGATGTCCTTAATATATTTAGTTTGATTAAGAAATGTACCCTCCTCAAGTTTCTTAATGCTAAAACCTAGAAAGTAATTTAGATTTCCCATTAGACTCATTTCAAATTCACTACTCATTATTTTAGAAAAATTATCACAAAGATTTTTATTTGAAGATCCAAAAATGATATCATCCACATAAATTTGAACAATGAGTATATCATTTCCAAATTTCTTTAGAAAGAGAGTTGTATCCACACTTCCTTTTTCAAAAGATCTTTCAAGTAGGAAGGTGCTCAACCTCTCATACCAAGCCCTAGGTGCCTATTTCAATCCATATAATGCCTTTTTTAACTTGAAAACATGATTTGGGTATTTTAAATTTTCAAAGCCTGGAGGTTGTTCACAAAAATATCTTCTTCAATTACCCCATTTAAAAAGGCACTTTTGACATCCATTTGAAACAATTTAAAACCTTTAAAACAGGTTAAGGAAAGTAAAACCCTAATTGTTTCAAGTCTAGCTACAGGGGCAAAAGTCTCCTCAAAATCAATTCCTTCAATTTGATTATACCCCTTAGCAACTAATCTAGCCTTATTTCTAATGACTACTCCTGAGTCATTCATTTTATTTTTGAACACCCACTTGGTTCCAACAACACTTTGATCTTTTGGCCTTGAAGTTCATTCCCAAACTTTATTTCTTACAAATTGATTCAACTCTTCTTGCATGGCCAATATCCAAAATTCATCAGAAAGTGCTTGATCAATATTAGTGGGTTCTATTGTTGAAATAAAGGCTGAATGATTGACTTCCTTATTTAATCCACGCCTAGTTCTAACACCCTCACTAGGTTCACCTATAATCAATTCCCTTCGGTGGTTTTTTAGAAAATCTCAAATCTCTAGGCAAAGGGTTTTCTCTTTCCAAATTCTCTTCCACATTTTCTTCCAAATTTAATTTATCAATCTTTTGGGAGTTTTCTTCAATCTCATCTTCAACAACATTTGGCTCTTCCAAATTTTCAGATTCATCAAATACAACATATGTGGTTTCTTCAATGACTAAAGTTCTTTTGTTGAATACCCTATAAGATTTTCCAACACTTGAATATCCAACAAAAATTTCTTCATCTGATTTTGGATCAAATTTTCCTAAGGCAGATTTTCCATTTTTATGAATAAACACCTTGCAATCAAAAATATGCAAATGAGACAAGTTAGGTGTTCTACTTTTTAGCAACTCATAAGGTATTTTATTTAAATTTGATCTCACATTCACCCTATTCAGAACATAACATGCAATGCTAACCGCCTCAGCCCAAAAATATCTAGGAAGTGAGTATTATGCCAACATTGCTCGGGCAGCTTCTATTAATGTTTTGTTTTTCCTTTTAACTATCCCATTTTGTTGAGGGGTTCTAGGTGCAGAAAAATTGTGATAAATCCCTTTTTCTTTACAAAAATTTTTAAATTCTCCTTCATGATCACTTTATAAAGAAATTATTTCACATCCTAGTTTTCTTTGAATCCAAGTTGAAAAATTTCTTAATTCCTCAAATGATTCACTTTTATGAAAAAGAAATCTAACCTAAGTGAATCTTGAGAAATCATCCACTATAACAAATCCATATACCTTCCCTCCTAGACTTTCCTACTGGTCCAAAAAGATCCATGTGAAGAATTTCCAAAGGTTTACTGGTCCTAAGATCCTTATTGAACTTAAAAGGGGACTTCACTTGTTTTCCTAATTGACATGCATCACAAAGGTAGTCCTTAGTAAAGTCTAGTTTTGGTATACCTCTCACTAAGTTTTTTTGGGTAATTCTCCTAAGGTTTTTTATACTAGAATGACAAAGTCTCTTATGCCAAAATTATGATTCATCAGAAACAATTTTCAAACAAAAAGCAGTAGGAGTTTGAATTGAATTTAAATCTAGCATGTAAACATTGTTTACCCTTTTTCCATTTAAAACTTCTTTCACATTTAGGCTTAATATGCAGCTAGTAAGTAAAAATTTTACATTATATTCCTTATCACATAGCTGACTTATACTTAACAGAATATGTTTTAAGCCTTCAACCAATAACATATTGTCTATGAAAAAGTTTTTCAAATTTCCAATCATACATGATCCAACCACTTTCTTTGTGGTATTATCTCCAAGTGTAACCTTGCCTCCATTCCTGGCTTCCAGCATTATGAATTGAGCAGTATCTCCAGTCATATGCTTTGAACATCCGCTGTCCAGGTACCATATGCTCCCACGAGGTCTTGTGTGAGAGCAATCCTGCAAAACTCTCAAATATTAGACCTGGGAACCCAAACAAGTTTGGGTTCACCTTTTAGCAATTTATAATCAGATGCATGTATAATATGCCTAGGTTTATGCATCTTAGGTCTCAACACCAAATTAGATTTTATCTTCAAAGTACAGGTGTGAGCTATATATCCCAAAAATTCATAATTATTACATTTAACATTAGGAAAAATATTCTAAAGTTTTCTTCCATTTGATTGTCTTCTAAGGAATTTCATGAATTTAGGATAATATTTAGGATTTGTAAAATCTTCAAGTTTAGGGGATTTTTTTATTATCCTCGAGAGCTATTATTATCAGTTTATAGAATGAATTCATATCTTCCAAGATTTGATTTGTATAATTGATTCTACATGTTTTGCTCTCAGATTCATCCTTAAAATTTTTAAATTCCTTTTCAAGATCAGCATAGGATGATTTTAATTTCTCAAAATTCTTATTCAAGTCATCATATTCATCTAGTAGTTTCATGTGGTTGTTATCTATTAATGCATGATCTTTCCTAAAGATTTCATGTTCCCTTTTAAGCTCTTCTAGTTCTAAACTTAAACTAGCATGCATCTTTTTTATTTCTTATATGCATCATGCATGTGTTCAGAAACTTCAAACAATTCATCATAGGTTAAGTCACATACCTCTTGTTGATCTGATTGATCAACATTGTCTGCCATCAAACAAATGTTAGTGACTTCTTCTTCTTTTTCAGTATCAGATGAGTCTGAAGCTGAGTCCGCCCAGAAAGCTCTTTGAAACTACTTCTTGCCCTTCTTTACCATTGGTTTATCCTCTACCTTCTCCTTGCTAGGAGTAGCTTTGAGTTTTGTGCAATCAGTTTTGATATGACCTGGTTTCCTGCATTCATAACAAATTACTTCATTAGAAACCTTGTCATTTCTGTTAAACTTACCTCTATTCCATTGCTTGCGTCTCTTCTGCTTTCTCTTTAAAAAGCTTCTGAATTGTCTAGTCATTAATGCAATATTGTCTTCATCCTCAGGTTGTGAGTGTTCACTCTCTAACTCTTTCACCTTTAGTGCAATATTCTTCTCCTTTCGTGGTTCACCTGCATCAATCTTTCTTTGACTTACTCCTTGCTCATAAGCAATGAGTGAACCAAGAAGATTGTCAATAGAGTAAATGTTAAGATCTTTAGACTCTGTAATTACAGTAATTTTAGCATCATAAGTAGTAGGTAAACATCGAAGAATCTTATTAACTATTTTAGCATTAATTAATTCCCTACCAAGTGTATGCAAAGAAGTGACAATTTGTGTGAATCTTGTGTACATGTCAGAAATAGATTCATTAGGTTTCATGCAAAACAATTCATAGTCAGGTAACAAGATATTGAGTCTTGATTGCTTAACCTCATTTGTCTGTTCATAAGTTATACAAAGTCTATCTCATATGCCCTTTCCGCTTTTGCAAGTGGAAACCCGCATGTAGTCTTCAGATTTTAAAGCATAAAAGAAACTATTTAGACATTTGGCATTTAATTGTGCTAAGTCACGTTCTTATATAGTCCAATCTGCAAAAGGTGTTTCTACCCTAACTCCATCAACTAATCTAGTTGGTTTTGTATAACCTTCTTGGACTAGTATCCACATACGATAATCAAGTGACTGTAAGAAAGTAAACATGCATGTTTTCCAAAAATTAAAAGGTATATTGTCAAATAGTGGAGGTCTAGTGATAGAGTAACCCTCAGGTGTGTTTCGGTTTTCGAATGTAGTCATCTACGTTAATAAAAAATTAGTTCAAACTTATGATTTTAAAATGAAGCTCTGATACCACTTGTTGAGTCTATTAAATAGGTTGTTAAACCTAAATTAATGTCCCAAGGCTACTAAGAGGGGGGGTGAATTGGTAGTTTAAAAAATTTTAAGCCCTCTTTTAAAATGAGTTAAACCAAAATCAAAATTTTCTTTTAAGTTTTTATAAAAAGCATTTTTCAACCACAGAGTTTTTAAAGCTAAAAATAAAATGCGGAAAAGTAAAAACAGTAAAGTAAATGACACAAGATTTATAATGGTTAGGCCTAAACCAGACCTACATCCACTCCCCATAGGCACCCTTTGAGTATTGCACTAATATCAATAGTGACTCTATTTTTGCACCCACAGCAAGGCGGAGAAGCCTTTACAAAACACTCTTTTCACCACCACCCGGTGCGGCAGAGAACCGTCGTCCTTTTACACAATCCCAGTGTTGGCAGAGAACCGTCATCCTTTCATACTCTCCTAGTGTGGGCAGAGAGCCCTTCGGCTTTTTATACTCTCCAAGTGTAGGCAGCGAACCCTTCGGCTATTCACACTCTCCAAGTGTAGGCAGCGAACCCTTCGGCTATTCACACTCTCTAAGTGTAGGCAACGAACCTTTCGGCTATTCACACTCTCCAAGTGTAGGTAGCGAACCCTTCGTCTATTCACACTCTCCAAGTGTCGGCAGAGAACCGGATCTCCTTGACAGATCTTCTCACAAGAATCTAAAAGGAAGAAGGAAAAGAGTGAAGTAATCCCAATTCACAAGTAGAGATTCTTACCTTTGAACTCCAAGTGAAGCCTTCACGCTCCAGTGGTAGGAATCCTGCTTTGAATGCACTCTCACACTCTCTCCTTTACTATTCTCTCAAGAGGCACGAAGATCAAATGACAAAAAGATTTGATGGCAATCTAATTTGGACTATTTATACAAAAGATAATAAAAACCGCCCAAAAACTACAAGTTTTCAATTATGTACGCAGTGGATCGTCCCGTACGATTGTGGATCATCCTGGATGATATTACTTAAACGCTTTGAAACGACCCTATTTGTATATGTGTATGAAATGTCTTCGTACAAGCTGATCGTCCCGTACGAACTAAGTTCGTCCGGTACGAATAGTTATTACAAGGTCGGTTCAAGAAACTGCAGAAAAACTGTCCTAAGTCGGTTGTATCGTCTGGACGAAAATTGGTTCCAGAAACTGCAGAAAAACTGTCCTAAGTCGATTATATATATCGCCTTTTTTCGCAACTTCCATGACTCCCTCTCACATTTATAAATACCCCCCAAGGGATATGAAACTCTAGCACTTCTTCCTCCTCTCTTCTCTTTCTCAAGCTGAGGCATTCCCTTAGTTCTATTCCGGCGGTATCCCCTGTCCAAGTCTAGGTACCCTCATTGAGTAAGAGTCTCCTCCTCCTTTTCTCTTTTCTTCCCTTCTTCTCTTCTTCGTGCTGAGGCATTCCCCTAATCCTATTCAGGAAGTATCCCCTGTCCCGGTCTAGGGCCCCACAATGGGTAGGAATCTCCTCCTCCTTTTCTCTTTTCTCCCCTTATTCTCTTTTTCATGTTGAGGCATTCCCTTGGTCCCGTTTAGGCGGTATGCCCTGTCTAGGTCTAGGGCCCTTCACTGAGTAGGAGTATTTTTCTTATTCCCCCTTAAATCCCCTTTAATCATCTTCCTTTATAGGAGGCCTTCCCTTATCTTTAGATAAGCGGTATCCCTTATCTGAGTATAGGGCCCCTCCCTATACAGAGGGCATGATCAATTTAGATAAATTTAGGTTTCCTTATATCACTAATGCTTGAGGGGTTTGTTTTCGTGTTTCTTTGTTTCTATCTTTTTTTGGGTGTTTGGAGACGGTTCTATCCTGCTGGTTTTGGTGATGTTTATGTGGGTTGTGTTGTTATGAGTGTTGGGTTGTGTTGTATGTGTTGTTGATAGGTTCTTTGGCTTTAATTTTATTTTTGAAACTGGTTTTCTTGGGGGGGTTTTGCTCTAGAGTTGTGTTTTTTAGTTTCACGAGGTTTCTTTTGTGTTTGTTGGTAGGTTTTATCACTTGGAGGTTGGGCGGTATTTTTAATTTTTGTTAAAAGCATTGGGGTTGTTGTGTGTCTAGTTTTGATCTGTCTGTAGGCCCACAGTTGTTGGGCCCCCCCCCCCCCGGTGGGCTATGCTTAGGTGGAGGGTCTTGCTGGCAATCTTCTTTATGTTGATACTGAAGTTCGGTGTGGTTCTCCTTACCCTTTTTTGTTTTTTTCCATTTTTGTTAGATTGTGTATTGTTCCTTGTCCAAGTATTTTCGTCAGGGTGTTCTTTCTGCCTTCAACAATAGGAGCGAGTGTAATCCTACAAATTTTATTGTTGGGTTCTCTAGTTATGCCTATCATAGTAGCTTATGTTTATTCAATTTATTGTCTTATTACTATGATCTCTGTTGCATTACCATCTTTTGTTGGAGACTTTACCTTGTGCATGTTTACTTGTTCGATGATTATGGATGTATGCTCGACTTTTTTTTGCAGAAATATTTTGCTGATTGAGTTATATTGCATCTTTTTTCTCTTGGCGCTGGCTCCTTGCTGCTCTAGAATGTTACTAGGTATTTTTGCATTTTGGCTAGTGGGGACATTCGACTCGTAGTTTTTTATTTTATTTATTTTTGTAGCTCTTCCGAACAGTAGTGAGTTGAAGCTCCCTTAAGGACTTTGTATTTTTTTATCTATATTAACGCGTATATGGGTTTTCCAAAAAATAAAAGAAAAGGTAAGTTCATATATAATCAATCTTGATAATCCACAAACAATGATGCATATTTTTATATGTTTATATAATCAATTATAAGTCCAAAAAATCATGAAAAAATTAATTTATAATTATTGTCTAATAAAAAATTAAAACAAAATTCTGATTGGTTTTGAAGGTGAGCAATCATACCACAGTTAACATAATCGAAACACATAAATTATAGAGGAAAACAAGCATTCTATGATTGATAATCTCAAATTTTTTTTTTCAAAATTAGTTATATAACAATTAATCATTTAACTCTTATTAAAGTACTATTCTATATTATATTTTATTTTTTATTGTTACGCATTCATGAACACGTCAATTCACATGGAGGAATCGCAAATATTTCATCAGCTTGATTCCCGTGTGATTTCATACAGAGAAATAATAATTATCACTATTTAATTCAATAATATAAAGTTGGATAATTATTAGTTACAATGCTCCTTTCATTCGTAAATGTGCAAAGCAATTAATGCGTGAAGCCGAAGTCACAATTAAGGAACGTCCAAGTTTCAAGCAAAAGAATAAATTGATAATTTAATATTTATAGCAAATATAAAAATTAAATATGTATTTTTAATAATTTTAACAGGATATTCTTCTTTACTTTAATGAAATAAAAAAGCAAATTAAAGGTATTCTCCCTCTCACAACTTTACCTTTCTCTCTCCCGTGCTCAAAATTCTCTCTTTAAACCCTTACTTATAGAAGACACACACCCCTTGACTACTAAAAGACTCTCTCAAATGAAATAAGAGATGTTTACATAATAGGTTCAAAGAAAATCCTAATTTTTAATTAACTCATCTATGTTTGTAAATTACGACATGTAAATCATACAGTATGATCAGTTCAATAATCCCTTCTTAGTCTTGTACGATGAATAATATCCAGTACGACCAGTTCAAACATTTTGCACGAATCATCATGTATTAAATCTTATTATACATAATGATCACTTAAAACAAATAATGTTACGGATATGTTTTCATGGTTTATGATTTTGATGATAGCAAACACTTTTATTTCTCTACGACTGCCTTTTCTACTAACATTTCAGATCCACAAGATCAGACTTCTATTGGAACCAGCTCAAGATTGGGTAGACTAGATCTGAGTCAATTTGTACCTTTTCCCTTTCTTGAGTCTTTTGTAATTGTTGTGGCTCCTGATGCTAAGTAACTTTGCACACACACACCTTGGAAGAATTTTTCACTGATCCTTAGAGTATTGTTTTTGATAACATCGTCCAGGATGATATTTATATCAGCATGGACGATCAGTTTAAAAATAGAAATCCTGATTAGGGCATCATCCTTGTTAAGACAGCCGTCATTAAACACATCATCCTGGACGATTTTGTATTGGTGAGGACGAAAGGCTTAAATCAGAAAGAATCTGCTTCCAGATCTATTTAGGAATTACTTAATTTTGGACATCATCCCGGTGGATCGGTCTGGCCTTTCAGGATAGGCCTGGCCGATCCAGCACAATTTTTTCTAAATAAATTTGGTAATTAAGGAAAGTAATTAATGGTGATTTGCACGATCACATCGCCCGGGCTGATCGCAAGATCGTCCGGGCTGATTTGACATCGGCCAGCTTCTTTTCAGGGTAAAGTTCAGGATGATTTTTCTCATATTTGAACTAATCGCCCAGGACGATATCCTATCAGCCTGGATGATATGACCAAAAATTGCCTAATCGTTGCTAACCGACCAGGCTGATTGAGCATAATTTATGTTGATCGGTCATGCCGATAGTTATATCGACCTGGACGATAAAGTTGGCAAGTTGCATTAATGAGCTCATTTTGAGATCTTGTATTTAAGCTTTGTCAAGACACTTTGTAAGTGTATTTGGCATCCATTGTAGCTTCATTCTTTGGAGAAAACTTGAAGAGAGAGCTTGAAAGGGAGTGAGGAATGGGTGAAGTCTGAGAGAAGAAGAAGATCCTGTGAGGAGCGACTCAAGGGAGTGTGGAGGGGGATTCCACACGGTTGCTCCGGTAGGCTTGCACCTTAATTCCGTAGGATTCAAGGCTTGTCTTGAGGGAAGTTCACCAAAGAAGAAGATCTCTTTGGTGTCAAAGGACCCGGTTACTCCGCCGCACCAGGGAAGGTGGAAGTGATTTTGTAAGAGCTTCTCAGCCTAGCTGTAGGGGCTAAAGGAGAGACACTTAGTACAATACTCAGAGGATGCCATAGAGGAGTAGACGTAGGTCAAGGTTTGACCGAACCACTATAAATCTAATGTGTTCTTTCCTTTATTATTTCTACATTTAATTTCCGCATTGTGTTTTCTTTGTGTTGATTTTGGTTTGGTTTGAGTTTTGTTTATAATAATAATTCACATCTCTCTTAATTAGCCTTGGATTAGTTCATAAGGGACCTAACATCCCTAATGAACTTTCAAGTGGTATTAAAGCGGGATTCATAAAATAAGTTTTTGAAAGCTTCTAAATTTTTGATCCATGACTAATTTTTCTAATCATAATATTGCTATCAATTGATTTTTGAATGTGGCATATGATTTTAACTGGTTATTCTATACCATCTTGTATTTTAGATAGAATTAAAATTAATATTCCTTTTAATCAATGGAGTAGATAAGAGAAAATCAATTCTCAATTGAATGCAAAATTTTTAAACTATTTTTTTATGCTTTAAATTCTGAAGATTGTATGTTAGTTTACATGTGCACTACTGGTAAGAAAATTTAAAATAAATTACACAGCATATACGAAAGCACTAGTGAAATCAATCAATGCAAGTTGAATATTTTAATGCATGATTATGAACTGTTTTGCATTAAAACCTTATGAAACAATCTTAAACATGTATATTAGGTTTATTCAAATTGTGACATCATTGCATGCTTTAAGAAAAGAACTTTCAAACTTTGAAAAAGTAAATAAAATTCTTCGTTGTCTACTGGATAAGTTTGATGCTAAAGTTGTTGCTATTTATGAATCAAAAAATTTGAATGAATATTCTATTGATAATTTGATTGGCTCACTCATTGCCTACGAGCAAAGTTTGGGTCAAAAACTTTTCATGTGAAATGACAGTGCTAAACGCTGAAAATATGGAGGAAAGTGGCTTAATTGGTGACAAAAATAATGACTTATCAAGAAAATAAAAAGCTCACCAAAGCATAAGCCTCAACAAAACTGGAATAAAGGTAAAAGTGATAAGAATGTTAAGATTACTTCTAACATTATTTGCTTTGGATGTACGAAACTTAGACATATGAAAAATCAGTTCCCTAATTTGAGAACTCCTCTAGAAAAAGAAAAGGAAAAAACAAAGCAAATTTTAAAATGGCCAAATAATGAAATAAAAAATCTCTTGGGTAGACTTAGCTTCTGAATCATCTGATCAGGAGCAAGATGATGTTTAAACCATTGTTTATTTCGTTTGCATGTTTTATTATTTTTTTTGTGTTTTTCATGTGTTTTTTTGGATTTACTCTTTTTTCATCCTTTCTTTATTTCCTTTTCTTTTTCTTCTTCTTTAAATTTTAATTGTGTCTTTACTTTTTCTTTTTTGTCAACACACTCATCACCATCCCTTTAAAAAAAAGAGGATTAAAAATTTTAAAATGAAAAATCTACTTACTATTTTTCTTGAATTCTGATGTGGTTGACTTCTCTAAAAACAGTCAAAGGAAGGAAACTCATGATTTTTACTCTCAATTTCTGTTTCCTAAAAGAGGTTATTCTACTTTTAATTTAAAATCTTCATTAAATTTTAAATTGGATTTTGAAAATGAACTTTTTTCATCTCCTTACATTTTATCTATCGCATAGGAATCTTTTGCAAGTTGTTGAATCTACCTCATAATTTTCCTAATCAAATAGTTCGTTGTGTCAATAGAATGAGTTTACTTTTGTTTTTAAAATTTCAGAAAGATAGCATATTCAAAAAAAAAAAGCCAATGACACTAAATAAAAAAAAATGGCCAATGACGCCAAATCAAAAGATGCACAATAACACCAAATTGAGAAAGATACACAAAGTGTATCAAAAGAAAAAGATGCGCAAAGTGTGCCAAAAAACTGATAAGAGGCATAAAATGTGCCCACAAGGAGTATGCTGACCTTTTCTATTTTGTTCAAAGCTTAAGAAAACCCTTGATATTTTTGATGCTTGAGTTTGAAAATCATGATTCCTGATTCAATAATTCGTGCATTAATCTTCTATTAGATATGTTTTATGGAAGGAGTTTTAGAAAAATTAGTGTTTATTTTTCTAATTTATTCCTTGATTTAGATATTTAATTAAAAAGTTTTTGATCCTTTAAAAAGAGCTTGAGCTTGGATTATCAAATTTTGAATTTCTTACCTCTACTAGATTATGCGTTGTCAATCCATTTCTCATTAAGTTTTTTTTTTTAATTAAGATGTAACTTTTTCTTTTTAAGATTTTATGTGCCCCTTCTCTTTTTGATAATGTCAAAGGGGGAGAAACATATTGTTGTATTTATACCTTTTTCATCTTTCAAAGTAAAAAAAAAAACAAAAAAACAAAAATAACAATATTTAATCTCCCTATTTTTTAAAGTTTTATTTTAGTAAGGGAGAGATTAGGAGAACGTGATTTCTTTTTTGCAAATTCAACCAGTAATGTTTGTCATCATCAAAAAGGGCGAGATTGTTGTGGATCTGGTTTCGTGGTTTATGATTTTTATGATAGCAAACACTCTTATTTCTCTACAATTGCCTTATCTACTGACATTTCAGGGTTACAAGATCAGACTTCTATTGGAACCAGCTTAAGATTGGGTAGACTACATCTGAGTCAATTTGTACCTTTTTTTTTTCTTGTGTCTTTTATAATTATTGTGGCTCCAGATGCTATGTAACTTTGCACACACACACACCTTTGAAGAATTTCTTAGATTTTACTGTGTTTGGTAACATCGTCCGGGATGATATTTATATCAGCCTCGTCGATCGGTTCAAAAACAGAAACCCTGATTAGGGCATCATCCTTCTTAAGGCAGCCGTCATTAAACACATTGTCCTGGACGATTTTGTATCAGCCAAGATGATAGGCTCAAATTAGAAAGAATCTGCTGCTGGATCTATTTAGGAATTACTTATTTTTGGACATCATCTCAGTGGATAAGCCTGGCCTATCAGGATCGTCCTGGCCGATCCAGTACAATTTTTTCTAAATAAATATGGCAATTAAGGAAAGCAATTAATGGTGATTTGCACAATCACATCGGCCGGGACAATCGCAAGATCGCCCGAGCGGATTTGACATCGGCCAGCTTCTTGCCTAATCGTCCCTAACCGACCGGGCTGATTGAGTATAATTTATACTGATCGGTCAGGCCGATATTTATATCAGCCTGGACGATAAAGTCGGCAAGTTGCATTAATGAGCTCGTTTTGAGTTCTTGTATTTAAGCTTTAACAAGGCACTTTATAAGTGTCTTTTGCAGCCATTGTAGCTTCGTTCATTTGGGGGAAATTTGAAGAGAGAGCTTGAAAGGGAGTGAGGAATGGGTGAAGTTTGAGAGAGGGAGAAGATCCTGTGATGGGGGACTCAAGGGAGTGTGGAGGGGGATTCCACACGGTTGCTCCAGTAGGCCGTAATCTTAATACCGTCGGATTTAAGGCTTGTCTTGAGGGAAGTTCACCAAAGAAGAAGATCTCTTTGGTATCAAAGGACCCGGCTACTCCACTGCACTGGGGAAGGTCGAAGTGATTTTGTAAGGGATTCTTCGCCTTGCTGTGGGGGCTGAAGGAGAGACACTTAGTTAGTGCAATACTCTGAGGTTGCCTCCAAGGAGTGGACTTAGGTCAAAGTTTGACCGAACCACTATAAATCTGATGAGTTCTTTCCTTTATTATTTTTGCATTTAATTTCTGCATTGTATTTTTTTTGTGGTGAATTTGGTTTGGTTTGAGTTTTGTTTATAATACCAATTCACCTCTCTCTTAATCAGCCTTTGGCCAATTCATAAGGGGCCTAACATCCCTAACAAACTTTCAAATAACAGTTCATTCAGCCTCGAAAAATTAATTATCATCATAGTTGTCGCTTGGTTTGTACAGTATGAATGGTAACTTGGTACAGTAAGGTTACTAATTTTAATTAATTTTGATTTGATTTCTTAATCATAAGGACTAAATTAGGCAATAATTTAAAAATATCATACAATATCATATTACTCTACAGTACGATTAGAATAAATTTCAATTTATTTCCTAATTTTAAATGTCGGTGCAAATTTCTAAAATATAATTGATTGTCATGTACGATTTGAATCATACAATACTATTAGTTCATCTTTTAATTTTAAAACTATTTCACTTAAAATATTTGAATGAATTCTTGATTGCACATATCATATTATACAATAGGGATTACCCAATACGATCATCAGGAAAAATAAAAATAATTTAATTCACTCCCCCTAGGTGTGTGAATGATTGTTTAACTAACATATATCTTTTTATATTATATTGACTCAAAAAAGTATACACGCTTGCATAAATTAAACATAATCTACCCAGACTTGAGTCTTGATCCTCTAACGGTGCTTGTTATATGTTGTACCTAAAATGTTAGTATACACAAAAAAATTATGCAATAATAATAAATAGGATAAACTAAATAAAATTTAATAATATTTGTTATATAAAAAAGCTCCAGCTCTTGGATTGCAATAATTTTCCCCTTTATGATATTGAAAAAAATTATTAGTTGAGATATAAGTTAGATTTATAAGTTAGATTTATTTCTCTACTTAGGTGTCCTCCTTACTAAGTGATGCCTTTAAAAGTAGCGAGAAACTCCATTTTTCATTTTTTTTTAATTTTAATAATAGAAAAAATATAATCATAATAATCAACAACAACATAATAAGCGATAGAACTAAAACAAACTGCACTATTGATAAAAATAACTAGTACAAACCAATAACAACCAACTCCCCATTTTAGCATCTCCAAAAAGGTGATTTATAAACTAACACAAATACATAGAAATATGATAAAGCAAAATATAGAAAGAAAAAATAAATTATAATAAATACTACTAGTATGAGGGTCTCTGATCAGGTGATGGTGGTGTGTTGATTGGAAGTAATAGTGGATCGAGGTGAACTACTACCAAACCAAGCACAACCAACCTCGTGCTGCTCTTGCTATTGTAAATGGTATTGTATCTGATCCCAATGTTGAGTGGAAACATGGATATGTGTCTCTAGATATTTCTCTATGTGGTTATATTTCTTTATCATCATGTCATAGAATAATGGCTGGTGCAAAGGTGTTGGTGTCGGTGCCTGTGCTGGTGCTACCCTTCATCTTTTGGCTTGGGCTCTGATCTATAATATACCTTGCATTTTTTGTCATCATAATACATGTGAAAGGAGCCATCAAAGTAAAAAATGGGAGGTGATCTGCTGGACCAAGTTAAATAAGGACATATTTAGTATCTAGGATATATGCTTTAACATGTCCTAACACAAGATTTTTTTGCACGTCTGGCCCTAGGATCTCTAATGCTAATTATATTTTTAATGCAGTGAATAATCAAGTCTGATGCAATAAATTTAGTTTGAGTCATAACAAGGTGGGTGATTATAGATAGAAGTGGTGTGATATTGATCCTATCTCCAGCTTTAAGAATAATAGAATTTCTAAGAACATGCTTTATAATTCGTACATTTTGAACAAGTTTAGCAATTACATGAAGGTGAATGTTAAGTGAAGTGTGTTTAAGTGTAATATTAACTTATGTCTAGTTATAGTCAACTTGAGAAGCTAGAGAGTGAGGTTTTATGCAAGTAGTGGAAATATGTAAAATTTCATCAAAGTCCTAGTAAGTGATAGCTATAGGGCATCTACAAATATATGATTGGAGTGCTATGTAACCGGAGTTACTTCTATGATTGGAAAAAAATTCAAATAGTAATTTTGAATTGAAGGGTAAAGCTAAGGTGAGGAGGAATTAAAGTGTTCTGCCATAAAAAAATATATTGTTCCTAAAAATTATAATTTTTTTGATTTAGTACTTTAGAGGGGGTGATGCTTACAGCTTTATACCTATGGTATGCTGCTTCTTCTTGAAACCTATCATCTACAGGATATATGGGGAAACGTCTTATAAGTACTCTAGCATGATTCTCTTCGACCATCGGGACAATAAGGATAAGAATTGAAAGCTAGAAAGAGAGAGGATTTGGAAAATTGTGTGCTTAAAATCTTAGGATAACCCTTTCTTATATAGGCCACAACATATCATATAATTCTATATCAATCATACAATACGATCAAAAGAAAACAATTCATCCTGGCCGAACAGTTCAAAAAGTTGGTCAAATTATAAAGTACAATTAGGATCATACTAGATAATCGTCATAAAATCATTCATCTTGAGGAGTCTCATGTATGATCTTTGACCAAATAAATTGTATAGTGCGAACATATATTTGTACATTATAATGTTTTATAAAATATCATGCCAGCTAAATTAAATCACCTAATGATTACTGCCATGTGTATCATACAATATTAAATAGATGTTTTTATAGTATGAACATTAATAATTAAGTTAATTTAAACTGTTGGATTGACTAAATGGTACTAATGTGATGATTTGTGTGGATCGTACAGTATGATGTGAATAATTTTTTTTTAGGTGTGTGATGATTAGGATTATTCCACAAGTAAAAAATAATACAAATGAACGATAAGAGTCACACTAGAAATAAATAATTAAGGAAGATATCAACACAAATATGTAACAAAAATAGAATAAATAAACACATAAATAAACTTTGACATACCTCTATCCTATTTTCTCTAAGACTGGATATCAATGACATCTAGTGAAGTATTAAGTGTGTTGAATGTGCCATAATTGAGAGGTTTGAAAAAAAAATCTGCCAATTGATTTAAAATATTCACATGATGCAATTCTAAGTCACCCTTACTATATGATCCATAATGAAATGATGTCTAATATCAATGTGCTTTGTTGATAAGTGTAAATTATTCATTATTTATTGCATTTAAATTTTAGCAAAAATATATTATTTTAGTTATTTTTATATAGAAAAAACAAAAAAATGGTGAAAAACAAAGATGAACAAGAGGCGCTAGAGGAAACACCACCATCGCGACTGATTCAATACCGTTCACTATAGGAAAAATGGCTATTACCGGCGGTTCCTGGCGGCGGTTCATTGGCTGCCGGTGTCACCGGCGGTTTAGCCGGCGGTTAAACCGCCGTTTGTTAACGACGGTTTGCCGGTGTTTTTTATATGTTAAACCGCCGGTATTAACGGCGGTCCATAAACCGCCGGCAAACCGCCGTATTATAAATAAAACCGGCGGTTTAGCGGCAGCTTGGACCGTCGTTGATAAGTAATTTTGTACCGGCGGTTTGGACCGCCGGAAAACCGCCGGTTAGTGCCCTAAAACGACCAGGCCCGTGACTCACATCTCATTCTTTCTCCTTCTTTCTCTCTCGTTTCGCTCGCCTCCGCTTGCCTCTGCTCGTGCGACCGCGACCGACGAAGGTTCTCCGACCGCTGCCGACGAAACTTCTCCGACCGCTGACCCAGATCCGACCGGCACTCCGACGTCCGACCACGCTGACCCAGTCCGACCCCAAACCGCCGGCCGACTTCAAGTTTTCAACCCTACATTTCTATTTTAAGGTATATTTTATGTTATTTCTTCTATTTCTTTTTCTCACTAGACATAAGCATGTGTTAGAGTTATTTTTGGATGATTTAGATATTAAATATTGTTATAATTTTGGTAGATCTAAATTGTTTAGATTTGTTTCCCACTAGACATAAGCATGTGTTAGGTTTGATACTAACTTTAGAATGAATTCAACATAAATCTAAGTTTAGGGTGAAGAGAATGATGAAAATGACAACGAACAAGGAAATGGTGAAGATGAAGAATAAGAAAATAGAGAAAAGGAAGGAAAAAATAGAGAAAAAGAAGGGAAGAATATTATAAGACATTAAACTTTATTTTTCTATCATCGTGAATATTCTAGAATGCAACATGCGTAAAATAAATGCATTATATTATTTTTAATTTTTTTTTGAAGTAAAATTAGTACAATGTAAAGTTCAAAAATTGTGGTGGTCGGCGGCGGTGGGTGGCAACCACCGTCGTATCCTTAATGTTGAATTTAGTGCTTTAGTTATTATTTTACTAGAAAGTTGAGAATTTTATTTTATCAAAACAAAATTTGAGAGAAGGCACATAAAACAAAAACTTATATTATATTGTGACAAATGGTAAATTATTAGTCTCAAATCTTAAAACTTAAAAAAAATATTGCAGCTTCAATCCTTCAAGGCCACCTATACATTTGATCCGTGATATAATAAAGAATAAGTATGATGCTCCTTACTTATCCTGGAAGAAGATCCCAAAGCCAGTTAGAGATATGTGGTTTGGAGAATTTCAGGTATATTTTTTTTGGTATGATTTCAAATATATGATTTAATTTGTACTAATCTTTTTGATATTGTCTAAATTTTTACAGAAAGAATTTAGGTGGTTTCCTGAGTACAGCACGAGGATCAGATCAAATTTTGAGAGGAGAGGAGCGACCCGTCTCAGAGACATGTTCACGGACATTAGAAAGTCCGGGCAGCGGCCTAATTGGATTGGAGAGGGCGTTTGGGCAGATTTGAGTAGTGCTTGGGCTACCCCGGAGTTTATAAAAATGAGAGAGCAGAATAAACAGAACAGAGCCTCTGACTGCGGCGGTTTAGGAAGCTCTCTTCATACTGGTGGATCTGTACCTCATACACAACATAGGCGGCGACTGGTAAGTGTTTTGAATTGGTTCATTACATATATTTATGTTAGTATAACTAAGCATCAAATTTTCAAAAAGAGCACCTAGGTCGGGAGCCAACACCATTGGAGTTGCATATAAGAACTCATCAACATCAAGCTTACCATCAGTGGGTTGATGAGAAGTCTAGGAAGGCTCATGTGAGTAAAATTTATTGGAGTTTTAGAATAAAAATTTATTTTAATAAAACTAATTGTTACTCACAGGATGATTTCGTACGAGTTAGAGAAAGTCGGCAGTCCACTGGCGAGGGATCATCTTCTGGATCGGCCCACATTTCTGAGTATCAGACATGGTCAGAAGTTGTTGGTGGAAGACAGAGGGGGAAGGTATATGGCATGGGTTCACAGGCTTTTGCTATTGAGGGCAATTCATACACCTCTGCATTTCATGATTCAAGTGGAGCTGAAGAATCTGTAAGCGAGAGGGTTGCAGCGCTTACTAGAGAGATTGAAGAGATGAAAAGGGTTCAATCTAGAGAGATTGAAGAAATGAGAAAGGTTCAGAATGAAATGCAAGCAGAGTTGCAATCCTACAGAGCTGAAAAACAGAGGAAGAAGGACCAACAAGAGCAGCCATCTGCAGACAGTGAGGATACAGATGATGATTAGATCTATTTTATGTTTGATGATTGTTTTAATTAGAACTTGTGAATTTCAGAACTTGTGATTGTAATATTATCATGAACTTACTTGTGAACTGTGATTGTAATGTTATGATGAGCTTGTGATTGTATTTATAATTTATGGTTGTGATGAATCTAGCGGCGTGTTGCCCAACATATGATTATGATGAATATAGCAGCGTGTTGCCCAACATATATTGCTCTTTCTGCAGGTTTAGACTTTAGGGTGAACCTCCCTCAAATAGAGGGGATGCTATCAATTTTTTTTGCAGGTGCTACAGGTTTCCGGCGGCTACCCAGTGGTTTGGCCGCCGGAAACTACAATACCGGACGGCCAATAGCCAGCCACCGGTAATGGCATTACACCGTCGGTTTATTACAGGCGATTACCGACGGCCACCGGCGGTTCTACGGTGGACAGCCGACGGTTTAGACCGCCGGCTTTCGCCGGTTAATTAACCGGCGGTCTACCGGCGAAGGCTGGCGGTTTTAAAAAAATATGACGGCTAACTAAACCGCCGGCAAACCATCGGTAAACCGACCACCGGTAGGCCGTCGGTCAAATAGCCGGCGGCGTCACAGCCAGAAAACTGCCGGCATAAAATCTGGTTGAAACCGGCGGTCGGAACCGTCGGAAAACCGCCGGCTACATAAACCGCCGGTAAAAAACCGCCGGTGATAGTTTCCTACGCGATTTTTTCTGGCGGCACAAAACCCGCCGTAAAATCGCCGGTAGTTAAAAAAACCGCCGGTGAATATAGGCTAACCGCCGGAAAAAACCGCCGGATTTTGGCATTTTTCCTGTAGTGGTTGAGGTGTTACATTTGGATACTATAGCACCATACTCTCTCTTATTAAGTTCTATAGTGGAATCACTCTCAGTACATCAGCATTTGAGACACCGCTACATCTAAACTAGATTGGCGGTGCCTAATTCTAGGGAAAATGAATGTTATAGTACTACACATTTTAACACCTCAGTTAAATTTTATCCACTAGGGTGCCTCAGCTCTTTTATTTTTACATAGCATCATGGTGTTACAGTTATAACTTCTAAGAGATATGTCATTGAAGTTAAAAGACTGTTATAAATCTTGGCCCAAGTTCTGTGATTTTGATGATAATAAATATTATTGTTCTTTGACTACTGTAATACATGCATATCTACTTTATTTTACCTACTTACTAACCTTTCAGTTCCACAAGTTCACTTGGAATGTCAATCAGCTCAAGATCAAATAGACTAGGATTGAGTCAGTCTATAATTTTCATTCAATTATAACTTTTACTTTTTCATGAGTCAAATGTACTTGGATGGATCCTGATGCTAAGTAACCTTGTACACACACATGTAGGAGGAGAAATTCTATAAGTTTAAATTTTTCTATTTTTTATCATATCATATAATCGTCATGGATGATCAATTAAGAATAGAAATTATAATTAGTGCTTCTGGGTTTTGTAAACTTGCTTAAGCAAATCAGCCTGGATGATATTTATATCATCTTGAATGATGTGCTCAAATAAAAAATACTCTGCCGCCAAAGTCATTTAGGCAAAATTTTATTTTTAGAATTTTTTCTACTCTTACAGGATGATCCAATATTATCCTGGATAATTCATTACAATCATGCCTAAATTAGTCAGATGATTAAGGAAAGTAATTATGGTCAGATTGATTAATCATATCATCCTTGATGATTACAGGATCATCCTGTACGATCTGCATGACAAACCTTAATTCTCCTAAAAGATAATCATTTATTTTGAACTAATCATATAGGACGATGCTTGGATCATCTTGGACGAAAAATTATATTTCTTCTTCATCCGACATGTATCTCCTGGATGTCCATAACTATGTACTGGATGATATATATGATTTTGGACTAATCATATATGACAATGTCCACATCATCCTGAATAATCAAAATAAATAATGTGTTCTAATCATACAACACACACAAATCATGCTAGCTGGATGGCTTAAATAGTACAGGACGATTTATCTGGATGATCTTTGACGGTAAGTTGAAATTTGAGGCTGTTTTCAAGGACTTCAATATAAGATCTCTTGATTTCTAATAAGATGATATTTTGTTATTTTCTTGATCTAAGAGAGCTTAGAGAAGGGGGGAGAGAGAGAGAGAGAGAGAGCTTGAGAGAGAGGATCTTATGAGGGGGAGTTTGTGAGGAGTACATAAAGGTTTCTCCAAGAAAGGATTTAAGTCATCTTCTTCAATCATCCTCCTAGGCTCCTGTGGCTATACAAAGATCTTCGTCAGCATTAGATCAAGGTTTTTTGCCTACTTTAGGAGGAAGCAAAAGGAGTTGGGGTTCTCTGCCTGCTTCAGGAGGAAACAAAAAGAGTTTGGGTTCTCTATCTCGTCGGGGTTGGTGAAAAGGATTTTGTAAAGGCTTCTCTACCTTGATGTGGGATCAAAAGGAGAGTCACTATGGTTTTAGTGTAATATATGGAGGAGTGGCTCTATGGAGTGGATGTAGGTCAAATTGACCGAACCATTATAAAATCTGGTGTGTTCCTTCTGATTATTTTCCGCACTTTATTTTTATTGCAATTAAATACTTAGATGAAATCTATGATTAATCATTTTGATTATTAGTTTAATCTTTATTCAGTGCATAATATTAAAAAAGAATATCTTTTAATTAAAGAAATTTTTAAATATTTAATTCACCCTCCACTTAGTTAATCTCGGGACTAGTTCATAAGGGCTTTACCACCCTAATGAACTTTTAAGTGGTATCAGAGCGAGATTCATAATTTCATATTTTAGAAAACTTTTAAATTTTCATCCATGGCTAACTTTGGTAATCGGAACACGATGGAAGGTTATTTCATTACTCGACCAGCCTTATTTGATAATAGACCTTTTGATTTCTAGAAAACTTGCATGTCCACCTTTTTGTAATCTATAGATTATCGTATGTGGATGCTTGTAAAAGAAGATTATTTTACACCAACATGTGAAATAAATAACATAAAAATTGAACTTTCATTTTTTGAATGGACATTTGATGATAGGGATCTAGCACAATTTAATTCAAAATATTTAAACTGCTTTTTTTGTGCACTAAAATCTAAAGATTACATGCTTGTCTAAATTTATGCTACTAGTAAAAAAATTTGGGATAGATTATATATTACTTATGAAGGAAAAAGTGAAGTTAAACAATATTAGCTTAATATTTTATTTCACGACTATAAATTGTTTCACATGAAATCTAGTGAGTTAATTTTTGAGATGTATACTATATTTACATAAATTATAACACCCCTGCATGCCTTAAGAAGAGAGTTAACTAATTATAAGAAAGTTAACAAAATTTTGAGATGCTTGCCTTCTTCCTTTGATGCTAAGATTACTGTTATATTCAAGTCCAATGATTTGAATGTTTATTCTATAGACAATTTACTTAGAATAATCATTGCTTACAGGCAAGGAGTGAACCAAAGACAATTTGATGCAGAGGTAAAAACGAAGGAGAAAATTATAGCCTTAACAGCTAATGATATAGATACTGATTTTTTAAGATCTGAAAGTGATGACATTGCCTTAATTACAAGGCAATTTAAAATCTTTTTAAGAAAGAAACAAAAGCACTATTAGAAGTGGAACAAAGGTAAGACTAGTAAGAATTCTAAAGGTTCTTTTGATGTGATTTGTTTTGAATACAAGATTTGAGAAATATAAAAGTTTATTGCCCTATACTTAAGGCTCACCAAAGAAAAGAGAAGGGTGAGGAGAAACCCTAATTCATGAAGGAAAAGAAATGGATCTTAAAGGCTTAGGAGGATTATATATCTAAGTATTCTAAGACTAAAGTTGAAGAGGAGACAACAAACTTGTGTTTGATGGTAGATGAACATCTGGGTCATTCTGACCGGGAAGAGGTATGTGAATTAACATACAATCAATTGCTTGATGTTTCTTAGAAAATAAATTCATCTTATGGAAAGCTTAAAAAATTGCATGTTAGCCTGAAACTTGAATTTATGAACTTACATAAAGAGCATGATATTTTGATTAAAGATCATTCTTCACTTTATAGCAATCACATAAAATTATTAGAAGAATTTAATTCTTTGAACAAAAAGTATTCTAAATTAATTGTTGAGGATAATTCCTTAAAAAGTTTGCATGTTGAGCTAGAAACTATATATAAGGACATAGATACTAATGCATATAGTAGAGAGCATGCTTTGAAAGTTAAAAATGCAAATCTTAAAAATACAAAATAATTTTTATAAATCAAGATAAAGGCTTTGAATGAAAATAAAAAACCACCTTCACTTGAAGAATTTTGCAATCCATCACAACAGCATGCATCATTCAAACCTAGGAAGAGGCTATATAACCCAAGTAGATTAGTAAACCCTTTTTCATGTGTTAGATGTTTTTCTTGTGGTATGTTAGGACATATTTCTTATACATGCACCATTCACCATAGAACACATTTGGTGTGGAGACCCAAATTACATTATTCATAGCATAACATACATTCATTGCACTCTTCTTTTCATAAGGGACCAAAACTAGTTTGGGTTCCTAAATCTAACATTTGATATTTTGTAGGTATGCTCTCACATAAGATCTCGTGAGAGTATATGATACCTTGACACTGGATGCTTACACCATATGATTGGAGATGCTAATCAATTCATGCTATTGGAGGTCATGGCTGGAGGAAAGGTCACCCTTAGAGACAACTCCTCCAGGAAAGTGGTGGGCATAGGAATAATCAGAAACTCCAAAAACCTTTTGATTAAAAATGTTTTACTTATTAATGGCTTGAAACATAACTTGCTCAACATTAGTTAGTTTTGTGATAAAGGCTTGAGCATAAATTTTTTATCAAATATCTAAATTATAAGCTTAAATAATAACACTACTTTATAAGGAAAGAGGGTTAATAATATTATTTACATGCTTGATTTAAGTAATATTAAATGTGTAGCTTCATTTTATTTAAAAACTATTACTAATGAGTCTTGGTTATGGCATAGGAGGTTATGTCACACTAGCATGAAAACACTTTAAAAAGTAACTCAAAAAGACTTAGTCAGAGGAATCCCTAAGCTTAAGTTCACTAAGGACCACCTGTGTGATGCCTGTCAACTAGAGAAACAAGTCAAATCCTCTTTCCATTCTATTAAGAACATTAGAACCTATAAACCTTTAGAGGTCTTTCACATAGATTTATTTGGACCCATTAGCATTGCAAGCTTAAGAGGAAAGATCTTTGGATTTTTAATAGTCAATGACTACTCAAGGTTCACTTGGATTAGATTTTTATCACATAAAAATGAGTCATTCGGTGAATTTAAATCATTCTCTACTTGGATTAAAAAAAAACTAGGTTGCGAGATTTTGACCGTCCATAGTGATCATAGTGGAGAGTTTGAAAATGAGAGATTTAAAACTTACTATGAGGAACAAGGGATTAGTCATAAGTTCTCAGCTCCTAGGACCCCTCAGTAGAATAGGGTAGATAAAAGGAAGAACATGACCTTAGTAGAAGCTACTAGAGTCATGCTTGCTATATATTCACTTTCAAAATACTTTTGGGCAGAAGCGGTGAACACATCTTGTTATGTGTTGAATACGGTGAATGTTAGATCCAAACTAAATAAGACACCCTATGAGATCATTAAGGGTAGGACACCCAACCTTTCTCACCTCTATATCTTTGGTTGTAAGGTTTTCATTCTGAATAATGAGAAATCTCTCTTAGGAAAAATTGACCCAAAATTTGATGGAGTGTTCTTAGGCTATTCAAGTATAGGAAAATCCTTTAGAGTGTTCAATAACAGGACTTTGGTGGTGGACAAGAATACTCATGTAGTGTTTGACAAATCTAATTATGAGAAGTTTAGAGTTGAGGAAGAAGAAGAAGTAGGCGAGATTACATAAGGAGTAGAAACTATAAATCTAGAAGAAAGGGTAGAACCTCGAAACATTTTGCCTAGAGATTAATGATATTCTTCGAGTCATCCTAAAGAAATGATCTTAGGAGACCCTTTTGAAGGTGTTAGAATTAGGCATGGACTCAGGAAAGATGTAAACCACTCTAACTTCATATCAATGACTCAACCCACCAACATCAATCAAGCTCTTTTTGATGAATTTTGGATCTTATTCATACAAGATGAATTAAATCAATTTGGTAGGAATGATATTTGGGAGCTGATAAAAAGACCTAATGATCAAAGTATAGTAGGAACCAAATAGGTCTTTAAGAATAAAATGAATGGTTCTGATGTGATGATTAGGAATAAGGTAAGATTGGTGGCTAAGGGATATAATCAAATAGAAGGGATTGATTTTTAAGAGACTTTTGCTCCTGTAGCTAGAGTGGAAGTGATTAGGGTGCTAATAGCCTTTGCATATTATAAGGGATATAAGCTTTTTTAAATTAATGTTAAGAGTGCCTTTTTAAATAAGATAATAAAATAAGATATGTTTGTTGTAGCAAATCTATTTTCATGACTTATGTTTTGATGATTGATAAACACTGTAGATTCTCTTGGACTGCATGTTGCTTCTAACTTTTTAGGAATCGAAGATCAGACTAACAAACGAAGCCAGTTCAAGATTGCGTAGGTTTAGGGTTGAGTCAGTCTGTACTTTATTTTTTCTCTTCGTAAGTCTATTTGTAATGGTCAAAGAGACTGATGCTAAGTAATCCTACACACACACACACACACTTGAGAGAATTATAATTTCTATTTTTACTCATATCGGCCAGGACGATATTTACATCATCCTGGATGATTAGGCTTAAAACAGAAAGTCTAAATATGAATTCTTAATTAAGGAAGTCATCATTAATATATCGGCCTGGACGATACGTGTATCGGCCAGGACGATAAGCTCAAAATAGAAAGAAGTTGTCGCCATAGACAATTAAGGTATACTATATTTTTAAATAATCGGTCGGGACGATTATTGATCGGCCTAGATGATATTCACAAACTATGTCTTAATTGATCAGGAAATCAAGAGAGTAATTAAGGATAATTGATATAATCATATCGTCCTGGACGATTGCAGGATCAGTCAGGACGATCTATTCAAAAACCTTAGTTACTTCAGGACGATAAATATCGGCCAGCTTGAATTCAGGGCTATGCTCTGGACAATTTTCCTCTGATTTGAACTGATCGGTCGGGACGATTGTGAGATCGGCCTGGATGATCAAGCCAATTTTAAATAGTCCAAGTTTGCATTCAGGTCGATGCTCTGGCCGATCTTCTGAGTTTTGTACTGATCGGCCAGGCCGATGTTCATATCGGCCTGGACGATATTGTTGGCAACTTGCAATTAGTAAGCTCCTTTGAAGCTCTTCTATTTAAGAGCTCTTGTTCAACATTTTGAACAACCTTTTTGCTGCTTCCTTGACCTGAGAAGGCCTTGAGGAAAGAAAGAGAGAGAGGATCTTGTGAGGGGGAGCTTGTGAGGGGATTCACAAGGGTTTCTTCAAGGATCGCCCTGCTTCTTCTTCGTCTAGAGTTTCTCATCTTTGGATGGGGCGGTAGAGGTAAGGAGTCAGCATCTGGTTGTGGTTCTCTGCCAGCTTCAGGAGGAAGCAAAAGGAGATTGGTTCTCTGCCTTGCCGGGGTGGCAAAAAGAGTTTCTTTGTGAGAGCTTCTCCGCTTAACCGTGGGGGATAAAGGAGAGTCACGTTTGTAGTGAAATACTTAGAGGGTGCCTCCAAGGAGTGGACGTACGTAGGTCAAGTTGACCGAACCACTATAAATCTCTGTGTTTTTGTTTTCTTGCTTCTGCACTTTAATTTCCGCATTATTTATTTTTCTCGTGGAGTGATTTTGGTTTATGTGATTTTTGTTCTTTGTGAAAATAATTTTTTTTTAAGATACCAATTCACCCCCCTCTTGGTTAGCTTGGGACTAAGTTCATAGGGCTTAACATCCCTAACAAACTTTCAAGTGGTATCAGAGCGGGATTCAAAAATTTTAAGTTTAAAAACTTTTTGATTTTGATCCATGGCTAACCTTAGGAATCGTAACACTATGGAAGGGTATTTTATTACCCGACCTCCACTATTCGATTACCTACCTTTTGATTTTTTGAAAATCCACATGTCAATGTTTTTACAATCTACTGATTATCGCATGTGGATGCATATCAAAGAAGGTTATTCTCCACCTTCTTGTGAAATTAATGGTGTTAAAACTGAAGTTGCTTTTATTGAATGGACTTTCGATAAATGAGACTTAGCTCAATTGAATGCAAAATGTTTAAACTACTTTTTCTGTGCTTTAAAATCTGAGGATTACATGCGTGTCTCCACTTGCAAAACTGGTAATAAAATTTGGGATAAGTTGTGTATCACCTATGAAGGCACTAATGAAGTGAAACAATCCCGTTTGAATTTTCTCTTTTATGACTACGAACTTTTTCGTATGAAACATCATGAATCAATTTCTGACATGTATACTAGGTTTACTCAGATAGTTACTTCACTGTATGCATTAGGAAAAGAACTTCAAAACTATGAAAAAGTAAACAAAATTTTGAGATGCTTGCCTTCGTCATATGATGCTAAAATCACTGCAATCACTGAATCTAAGGATTTGAACACTTATTCTATTGATAACTTACTTGGCTCACTCATTGCTTACGAGCAAGGGGTGAATCAAAGAAATCTTAATGCAGGTGAGAAGAAGAAGGAGAAAACAATTGCACTAAAGGCGCACAAATCGGATTCTGAATCTTCCGGATCTGAAAGCGATGAAGTTGCCTTCATCACAAGGAAATTCAAAAGCTTTCTAAGGAAGAAACAAAATCATCATCAAAATTGGAGAAAAGGTAAGGATCATAAACATGTTAAAGGATCTTCTGATGTTGTTTGTTATGAATGCAGGAAACCAGGACATTTAAGAACTGATTGCCCGACACTTCAAGACAACACAAGAAAGGAAAAGATTGAGGAGAAACCTTAGTTCAAGCAGGACAAGAAGAGAATCCAAAAGGCGTTCTGGGCGGAATTTGGTACTGATTCATCTGAAACGGAACCTTAGAATTAAACAACAAACTTGTGTTTAATGGGATAAGATCAAAGTGATGAGGAAGAGGTATGTAAACCAACCTATGATGAATTATTTGAGATTTGTGAGAAAATACATGCATCATACAAAAAACTCAAGAAAACTCATGCAAGCCTAAAATTAGAACTTTCAAATTTACAAAAAGAGCATGAAGTTTTTCTCAAAGATCATGCAACGATTGATTCAAATCACATGGCTCTTTTTGATAAATTTGATGATTTAAACAAAAAGCATTTGGAATTAATTGATGAACATAATGCATTAAAAGTTTCACACACCTCACTTAATTCTGATCTTAAGAAATCTAAAGAGATTGAGAAAAAATTGAGGATTGATAATGATGCATTAAAAAGAACTAACTTGAGGATTCAAAATGATTTGAAAACATGTAAGAAAAATCGGATAACATCTACTTTTGATCCTAAGCCAAAACCTATGAAGAGGCATTATAACTCAAATCATTTAAGAAATCCTTTTCTTAGAGTTAGATGTTTTTCTTGTGGCATGCTAGTACACATCTCACACACTTGCACTGTTCACCATAGTACACATTGGGTGTGGAGACCTAAGGTGCATAATTCACAGCATACCATACCTGCATTGCATTCTACTTTTTCTAAGAAGGGGCCCAAACTAGTTTGGGTTGCTAAATCTGACTGTTGTTGAGTTTTGCAGGTGTACTCTCACCAAAGACCTTGTGGGAGCACAGGATAACTGGATATATGAAGGCTCGCAGCTCATAAATGCTTAAACATGCTGCTTCAATAAATTCTTGAAATGTGTTTTTATTTCAATGTGTTTTATTTCTGCTTTTTTGTTGTTTTAATTTATTGTGTTTTCTCTTTGCTTTTATATTTGGTTTTCCATATGTTGAATCTTTTCAAGATTTTAAATTTTGGAGATTTGAAGATAGTGTTTAGCTTTTCTAAAATTGGTTAAATAGAAAAACACCGTTGATGGTTTCCCTCCTTCTGACCTTGTTTAGTGGTATGATTTTCTTCTCTAAACAAAAGTCTAACTCATTTGAGCCAATGATTTTTAAAACTAAGATTCTTTTTAACTTGCTACAATAATCTATCTTGTACATAATATCCAAACTTCTTATATATCTTTCAAGTTATTTAAAATCTTGCCATTGCTTTTATCACATGATTTTGATTTTGTTTTGTGACTTGTTCTTCCCTATGTTAGAGAGAGAGCTCCTATTCTCTAATATTTAGGGGATATTCTCACAACTAAGGGTCTTTTTAAGGGTTTTGTTAAAGGGAATGTAGCTTGAAAGAATTAAGAAGGAAATTGAAAAGATGCAAATTTCAAATATATTTATACACAAAAGTGTATCAAAAATCAAGATGCTCAAAGAGTCAATTCAAAGACAAAAGAGGCATAAAATGAGCCCACTAAATTCAAGCTACTATCTCTTCTCTAAACTCTTAAAACTTAGAGAACTCATTGATTATTTGATGATTTCAAAGGCTTGATTTCAAATTCCTTGATTGAGATAAATTACTTTGTTTTATTATTTATGAGATTTTTTCTTTGTAAACAAGTTTTGATTGGATCTTCTTTTTGCCCAATTAGATTTATTCTGAGTTAAACATTTTTGTTTTTCAAAAAAAAAAATTTGTACCATAAGAAACGTCTGATCTAGGGTTAACAGAATCGGATATTTTACCTTTGTCTGATTAGGATTGGCAAAACTCCTTGATATTGTGGAACTCTAAAATTTAATTATTTAAGAACTTCTCATATGAAGCCTTGATAAAAAAAATTAGAAAAATTGAAATTAAAAAAAAATATTCATTTTTTTCGTTGTTTTTAGCTTTCTATTATTTTGTTTTTTTGTCTTCTTTTATTTTTTTTTTTTTAAGCTTTGATCATCACCATCCTTCATTGTTTTTCAAATTCTAGTCACATCGTCCTGGCCGATACTTGTATCGTCTTGGACGATTAGACAAAATCTCTTCATATTCCATCTACTAACCTTTTATGTGCTTGCTGTAACTCATCGTCCTGGACAATACTATATCGTCCTGGACGATCTGATCGAACTCTATTGCAATCATGATGATAGTCCTGGCCGATAGAATATTTCATCTGGCCGATGCATTTTATGTGCATCGTCCTGGCTGATACACTGGATCGTCCTGGATGATCCACGTGTCAGCACGTTTAAATCCTTAAAATAGGCCCCGGACGATCCATTATTGGACAATCGTCCTGGCCGATCCACTGTTCGTCCTAGACGATACTCGTGGCAGAGATTTAAAACATTTTAACTTGGGCCGGTACGATCAATTATTGTGCATCATCCTGGACGATACACCTAATCGGCCCGGACGATCTGCTTTTCAACGGTCATCCAGATTGCCTCCTCAGGATGATCGTCTATGTCTAATTGGCCTAGCCGATATCTGATCGGCCCAGACAATCGGACCGCCTTTTTGACCAATCGGCCTGTACGTAATTATTGAGCCATATCGGCCAGGACGATTCTGCGATCGGCCTGGCCGATATGGCCATTTCTTTAAATTCTGGCCGATCCAGCCATATTTTTCACTTCATCCCTTTTTCTCTTGTGTCTCCTTGCTAACTCTCTTTTATGGCTGGTGGGAAACGTGTTCAACAAACTTTTGGGAGTTCTTCGAAGGCTAGGATTGACCCTCGTTTCATGGAGGCAGAAGATGAAGCCGCCTACCATTGATACAAAGAGTGTGGGATAATTGTCTCCAGAATCATCAATCCTGCCTACATCTCATACTCGGTAATGGATCTTTTCACTCACACCTCCCTTTATTTCATTCTGTCTCTTACTTTCCCCTTTAATATCGAGTTTCTTCGAGAATTCTTTACAAACCTTCGCATTAACCCTACCTTCACAGCCCTGACCTCCTATATGAATCGATGCCCTATCGAAATCACAAATCAGGACTGTGTTGAGCTGTTACAGCTATCCACCACCGGTAATAAGCTGCACTTAATCGCTTCAGATCCTGACCTTGACTGGTCCACGGTGAACCACTTCCTTCGCCAGACCAATGCACCTTTTCATGTTGGAGAGACTAGCTCTTTAGTCAAAGATGCTAGGAATATCCAACAAGTCCTTCGCACCTCCATAATTCCAAAAGCCGAGGACCAAATCCACATAACCCCTCTACTTTCCCTCACTACTTTCTACATCATGGCTCATAGAGAATTTAATATTACATACTTAATTTTTCGATACATTGATCACTTAATCACAATCCGCGATCCAGGTCATAAGAGGAAACCCAATCTAGCCTTAGGACACATCATAGCCTATGTCCTTGAAACCAAATACCAAATTCAGTATCCTATTCCTTCATAACCTCCCAACTCTCTTCTACTTAAACAGTTCCTTCAGTACCCTTCACAGTACTCGTCTCCACCCTGGGGATGAGGAACCTCGGGGGGCTGAGGAGGAGGAGGCTCCCGCTCCCGTTGCTGATCCTGTTCCTCTACATCAACACTCACCGGTTGATCAGTTGATAGAGAGGTTTTGATCGATGGGAGACCTGCTTTGATGCTTACGTTGCTGCATAGGAGCAACAATATTCTGAGGACATTGCCCGCTACGAGCAGCACCACACTTAGGATTTAGCCCGTTTTGATACCTACATGACTCACCGGTAGCAGCAGCATGACTAGGACATCGCCTGGTTCAATGCTCAGTTTACTACGCTTGCCAGCTACTTTCAGTAGCCACCTCCACCACCTCCATCTGATGATCAGGGCCCCTCGTTTTTCTAGTCTGTGTTTTTTTACTATCTGTTTTTTGTCTATGTAGTTTATCTTGTAGTTTGTTTTAGTTTCTGTTGGGTTTTTTTCTTTTTTCTTTTGTGTGTCTAGGACCCTCTTTTTGTGATGACAAAAGGGGGAGTAGGTTGTGGTTGGAAAAGTTGATTGGCTTGTAATTTTTTAAATTTTAATGAACTGCTATTTTTTTTCTAAGTTTTTCCTACTCGTGTTTGCCATCATCAAAAAGGGGGAGATTATTGCAAATCTATTTTCATGACTTATGTTTTGATGATTGACAAACACTCTTGATTCTCTTGGAATGCATGTTGCTTCTAACTTTTCAGGAATCGAAGATCTGTGAACAAATGAAGCTAGTTCAAGACTGCGTAGGTTTAGGGTTGAGTCAGTCTGTACTTTGTTTTTCTCTTCTTAAGTCTATTTATAATGGTCAAAGAGACTGATGCTAAGTAACCCTACACACACACACTTGAGATAATTAGAATTTCTGTTTTTACTCATATCGGTCAGGACGATATTTACATCGTCCTGGACGATCAGGCTTAAAACAGAAAGTCTAAATATGGATTTTTAATTAAAGCAGCTGTCATTAATATATCGGCCTGGACGATAAACTCAAAATAGAAAGAAGTTGTCATCATAGATAATTAAGGTATAATATATTTTTAAATAATCGGCCAGGATGATCTTTGATCGGCCTGGACGATATTCACAAATTATGTCTTAATTAATCAAGAAATCAAGGAAGTAATTAAGGATGATTAATACGATCATATCGTCTTGGACGATCGTAGGATCGGCCAGGACTATCTATTCAAAAACCTTAGTTACTTCAAGACGATAAATACCGGCCAGCTCGAATTCAGGGCTATGCTCTGGACGATTTTCCTCTGATTTGAATTGATCGGCTGGGACGATCGTGAGATCGGCCTGGATGATCAAGCCAATTTTAAATCATCCAACTTTGCATTTAGGGCGATGCTTTGGCCGATCTTCTGAGTTTTGTACTGATCGATCAGGCAGATGTCCATATCGGCATGGACGATATTGTCGGCAACTTGCAATTAATGAGCTCTTTTGAAGCTCTTTTTTTTAAGAGCTCTTGTTCAACATTTTGAACAACCTTTTTGCTGCTGCCTTGATCTGAGAAGGCCTTGAGGAGAGAAAGAGAGAGAGGGAGAGAGAGAGGATCTTGTGAAGGGGAGCTTATGAGGGGATTCATAAGGGTTGCTTCAAGGATCGCTCTGCTTCTTCTTCGTCTAGAGTTTCTCATCCGTGGAAGGGTTGGTAGAGGTAAGGAGTCAGCATCCGGTTGTGGTTCTCTGCCATCTTCTGGAGGAAGCAAAAGGAGATAGGTTCTCTGCCTTGTCGGGGTGGCAAAAAGAGGTTCTTTGTGAGGGCTTCTCCGCCTAGCTGTGGGGGCTAAAGGAGAGTCACGTTTGTAGTGCAATACTAGGAGGGTGCCTCCAAGGAGTGGACGTAGGTCAAGTTGACCGAACCACTATAAATCTCTGTGTTATTATTTTCTTGCTTCCGCACTTTAATTTTCGCATTGTTTATTTTTCTCGTGGTGTGATTTTGGTTTATGTGATTTTTGTTCTTTGTGAAAAGATTTTTTTTTTAAATACCAATTCACCCCCCCCCCCCCCTCTTGGTTAGCTTGGGACTAAGTTCATAGGGCTTAACATCCCTAACAAACTTTCATTTGTAAAGCAACCAGCAGGTTTTATGAATTCCCAAATTTTAAATCATATTTTCAAATTAAAAAAGGATTTGTATGGTTTAAAACAAGCACCTAGGGCATGGTATGAGAGGCTTAGCACATTCATACTAGAAAGGGATTTTGTTAAGGGGAGCGTAGACACCCTTTTTTCTAAGAAAAGTAGAAGGTAAATTACTCATTATCCAGATCTATGTTTATTTTATACTTTTTGGGTCTTCTGATAAAAATGTATATGATGATTTCTCTAAAATAATGAGTAAAGAATTTGAGATGAGTATGATGGGAGAGTTATCATATTTTTTGGGGTTTAGCATAAGACAAATAGATAATGAAACTTTTCTTAATCAATCAAAATACATTAAGGACATCCTGAAGAAATATAAAATGGATAAATCCAAGCCAATAAATACTTCCATGTGCTATAGTGCTCAGTTAGATAAAGACTCAAATGAAAAATTAGTTGATCAAAAGAAGTACAAAGGAATAATTGGATCGCTCTTTTACTTGACAACTAACTGACATGATATAATATTTAATGTGTGTCTTTATACTAGGGTTCAAGCGAATCTAAAGGAGTCCCACCTAACTATAGTTAAGAGAATCCTTAGATATCTCTTAGGAATCCAAAACTTAGGAATCTAGTATCCAAGGCATAACACTTCTTTTGAGATTATAAGATATTCAGATTTAAACTTTCTAAGGTGTAGGGTGGATAGAAAGAGGACCTCTGGAACATGTCAATTCATAAGACAGTCCTTAGTTTTCTTGTCCAGTAGAAAGCAATACTCAGTTACATTTTCCACTGCTGAAACTGAATACATAACCTTAGAAAGTTGTGTGGCCCAAGTCCTTTGGTTAAAATAATAAATTCTAGATTTACCTGTAGGCTCAATATCAATTCTATGTGATAATATTAGTGTCATCTACATTTCTAAAAATCCTATCCAATATTCTAGAACCAAACATATTAACATAAGGCATCACTTTTTTAGGGACCATGTTACTAAAGGAGACATTAAGCTACAGTATATAGAAACTGAAAACTAACTGGCTGACATTTTTGCTAAACCACTGGCCTTTGAAACTTTCAGCCTCTTAAGGACCAGATTAGGTATCATAGACATAAATGCATAAACTTGTTGACTACTGAACTCTAAATTTTCTATTTTTTTTTATCTTTCTTCTGTTCTTATTTTCTTATTTATTTTTATTTATGTGCCGCAGTTTTCCTTATTTCCTTTTTGTGTTAGTCTTCACTTCAATTTTTTATTTAGTTATTACTGGAATGATAATTTTTATCTTTTTTTTTGTTTTTAAAAATTTATAACCAATGATTGACATCCATAAATCAGTTAAAAAAATATCGGTGATTGTTTCTCTTCCTCTAACCCCTTTAGTGGTATGATTTTCTTCTCAAAACAAAAATTTATTTTAAATTAACAATTGGATTTTAAAATTGAGATCTTTTATATCTTCCTACAGTAATCTATCTCATATGAAGAATGTTCAAAGTTATATTCATGATTATGATATTGAATTTATCATATGAATTCATTTCTTCTTTATAGTTTACTCCTCCTTATATTAGAGAGTGAGTTTTTCATCTCTAATATATGGAAGATATTCTCACAACTGAGAGTCTTTAAAGATTTTGAAAGGGAGCTAGCTTGCAAAAATGATAAGAGGCATAAAATGAGTCCAGAAAGAAAAATTAGAAAGATGCACAATGATCGCCAAAAATTTAAAGATGCTCAAAGTGTATCAAAAATCAAAAGATTCACAAAGAGCGTCAAACAACTGATAAGAGGCATAAAATGAGCCCACCACAAATTAAGCTTCCTTCTCTTTTAAACTTTTAAATCATAGAAGTATTTATGTGTCACTTGATATTTTTAAAAGACTTGATTCTTGAAACTCATGATCTTGACTAATTACTTTGCTATATTATTCTATATGATATTTTATTGAAACAAAAATTTGAACATATTACTTTTCTTATCTGATTTTTCTTTGAGTTAGATCTAGGTTTTCTAAAGTCTTCTATCCTGTAAGAGTTTGAGCTAGAGTTAACATGAACGGTTGCTCTATCATTTTTTTTTGGTAATGTTGATTTATTCCTTACTAATTTTTAATTCAATCTCATGAGAGATTTGTCATTTTCTAGTATTGATAAAAAAAAACTTAGTTACTGTTTTTTTTTTATCATCTTTTTATTATTATTTTTTAACTTTTTTTATTTTCTTTTGTTTATTTTTATGTTTGGGACCTCTTCTAAAAAACTATGTCCATTCACAAAATTTTTAATTTTTTGTTCACATCGTCCAAAATGATTTCTTGATCATCCTGGACGATATCTTTAATACACCCTTCATTATCCATCTGAAGGCTGATCAAACTCTACTATTTGAGATCATCTTGGACTATCTGATCAAATTCTGCCTTAATTATTGCTTATCATCCTGGATGATTCACATAACAAAAATGTTTAAACATTTGAAATTTGACCGATATGATTCATTATTGGTAATAATCCTAGACGATCCACCTAATCATCTTGGACGATACTTTTTGTCAACGGTCGTCCAAAATGACTCAGAATGATCACCTATTTTTAATTATCCCAGATGATGACTGATTATGGACGATAAGACCTCCTTTTTAACTGATAATCCTGGACGTCATAATTTCACCTAATTGTCCTTGACGATCCTGTGTTCATCCTGGACGATGCTCCTGACTCTTTATAAAATGCCATTGTGAACTATTTTTTCTTCACACCAAATTCTTCCAATCCTTCTATCTTTCAGCCAAAATCTGTTCAATGGTTGGTGGGAAACATTTCAGGATGTTGTCTGGAAGCTCCTCGAGGGTACTTGTAGACCCTCAATTCACTGAGGCTATTATCAAGCTGCCTATCTTCGTTATAAAATTGATGGAATCACAACATCCAAGATAGTTAATCTGTGCACCTTCTATTACCCGATATTAGATCTGTTCACCCACACTACTCTCACCTTTATTCTTACAATTTCTTTCCCCTTTAATTATGAACTCATCTACGAGTTCTTTACTAGCCTAAGGATTAATTCCACATAAACTGCACTACAGTCCTATGTTCATAAATGCCTCGTAGAAATTGCATACCAGGACTGTCACAAACTTCTCAAACTTTCTACCAGTATTAAGAAGCTTCATATATTGTCTTCAGATACTGATTTTAACTGGAGTTCTATCAATTAATTCCTAAGACACACTAATGCCACCTTTCATGATGGTGCCTCAAGCTCCTTAGTAAAAGATGCTAGGAAAATTTAATATGTCCTTATAACCTCTGTGATCCCAAAAGCTGATTACCATGTTTACATCACTCCCCTACTCTCCATCACCACATATTACATAATGGCACATAAGTACTTCAATGCCTCAGATCTTCTATTTCATTACATTGAGCACTTGACTAGTATTAGGGATCTAGAACACAAAAGAAAACTCAATTTGGCCTTATAACACATTATAGATTTTGTGCTTAAAATAAAAAATAACATCCAATATCCTGCTCCATCGAACTTTCAACCCTCTTTCTACACAAATAGCTCCTTCTATATCCTTCACAGAACTCATCTCCATCTAGAGGACGAGGAGGCTTTGGGAGCTGATGAGGAAGATTTTCCTGAACCTTTTCCTATTTGCCAGTAGTCACAGCAGGATCAGTTGGTGGAGAGGTTTTACCAGTGGGAGGCCAGGTTTGACTCTTATGTTGTTGCGAAGGAGCAGCATCATGCAGTAGATGTTGATCATTTCAATACATATGTAGCCCAACAACAGCAGTAGCACGACTAGGATATGGCCTATTCTGGAGAGTAGTTTGTTTCGATCAATAGTTTCTTTTAGCAACCACCACCACATCCTTCACCTAATTAGGGTCCTTCATACCTATAGACTACTTTTTGTGATATTTTTAAGTGATGTTTTGTACTTTTTTATGTGCTTTATTCTATTTACTATTTGTTTTTCTGTTTCCTCCTTTTTTTAATGTCAAAAGGAGGAGTAATATTAGTGTTGTATTGTTTGCTTGTTTTAGTAAAATTTGCTTGTTTTGCTTATTTTGTTCTCTTGTGTTTTATGATTTGTTCTTTTTTATTTATAAGTAAAAAATAAAAATATATATGTGATTTGAAATATTCCAACTGTGATATTTGCCATCATTAAAAAGGGGGAAATTATTGCAAATCTTGACCCAAGTTTTATAATTTTGATGATAATAAATATTATTATTCTTTGACTACAACAATACATGCATATTTGCTTTATTTGCCCTGCTCACTAACCTTGCATGTCCATAAGTTCATTTAGAATGTCAATGAGCTTAGGATCAGGCAAACTAGGATTGAGTCAGTTTGTAATTTATATTCAAATATAACTTTTAATTTTTCTTGAGTTAAATGTACTTGAATGGATCTTGATGCTATGTAAACTTGCACACACACATTCAGGGAGATAAATTCTTTAAGTTTAAGGTATTTTATTTTTGATCACATCATAAAGGATGATTTACAATCATCCTAGATAATCAGTTAAAAATAGAAACCATAATTAGGGCTTCTGGATTCTGTAAACTTGCTTAAGCAAATTGGCCTTGACAATATTTATATTGTCCTGGATGATGTGCTCAAATTAGAAATACTAAGCTGCCAAAGTCATTTAGGCAAGATTTTATTTTCAGAATTTTGTTCTAATCATACAAGATGATCCAATATCGTCCTAGATGATTCATTACAATTATGTCTAATTTAGTCAGATGATTAAGAAAAGTAATTAAGGTTAGAGTGATCGATCATATCTTCTTGGATGATTGCAGGATCATCCTGGATGATCTGCATGAAAATCTTAGTTCTCCTGCATGACATGAATGATTTGCTGGATGATAATCATAGATTTGGAACTAATCGTACAGGAAGATGCTTGGATCATCTTGGATGATAAGTTATATTTCTTCTTCATCCAATATGTATCTCTTGGATGTCCAAAACTATATGTTGAATGACATGTATAATTTTGAATTAATGATACATGACAATGTCCTCATCATCCCAGATGATTAGAACAAATAATGTGTTCAAATGCTACAACATACATATATCGTCCTGGCTAGAAGGGCTAAAATACACTGATTGACTTATATTTAAAGAAAATTTTAAATATCCAATTCACACCCCCCCCCCCCCCTTCTCTTGCCTAGGCTCAGGACTAGTTCATAAGTTCCTTATAACCCTAATGAACTTCCAAAGACATGTATGTTCAATTAATAATCATTTCGCATCATCATAAACCATGATTGAATAAACATTTTAGTGCTAATGCATTAGTTCACCTTCGAGTGCCACAGCACCACACTTTAAAGCACCATAGTGCCAAATACCTTTTATTTGTTTTTCAATAAATAGATGTTCTGTTCTATTTATGATAGAGTTAAGTCACTTATAAAAACTTAGTACTTTTTATTTTGCTTCTTTAGTACCCTCTTAGAGTAAAATCTAAGGGAGGCTAGGGAAGTATAAGATACAATATATTAGAGTATTTAGCCTGTATTTTTTTAAGCAACTCTATAAGTGAAGGAAGAAGGAGCATAGAGGAGTTACTTTGATACTACAAAGTGATAAAATTTAACTATTTCTCTTGTATTGATTATTCTATGAATATAATAAAAATGGTTTTGCTTGTCATTAGTTCACTTTCTTGCTAGATCTATTATCTTGGATTGATGATTTAATGAGTATAATAAGTACTAATGAAGATGCTTGTACTTTAAAGATTTAATGATGTTCTCAATTATCTCTTCTTCTTTATTTAATATACATAGTGGTCATGTGTGAAATTAAAACCTAATATAATGTATAACCTTGATAGAAGAATGCAAGAATAATTAGAAATATTGAGATAGAATATTGACATGATTAGATTTAAGATGTTTGAATATTCTAGGTTCTAATGAGATATTAAAATTGTAGAATTTTAGTTGATATCTTTTTTACCCCTATAAGGTCGATAGAGATTTATGGATGTACATATTCTGAATTATTTCTATAATTACAATCTCAATAGAAAAAATATTATATTACATATTCATCAATCTAAAATATTTTATTAAATATTTTATCAACTATTATACTATTTTTATATAGTTATAGATACTCCAAAAGTATCACTTTTATTTTAATAGGACAACTTATCCTTTTAGAGTAAGCAATAGTATTTTTTTTTTTAATTTCAAGTAAGCATAAACTTCCTCGTGGGTTTTACACTCTACTTCATCTCTTTATTATTTTATTTATCATGTATACTTACATACATTTAAGTTGGTTTCCACATATCAAAGAAAACCTAAGTATTACTCAACATTGATAGAACATGTATTTATTATATAGTATATAATAAAGCCTTTCTTGCCTACGCACAAGTCCACCCCATCAAATTTTTGACATTGTTGCTAGGGAAGTAATTGCTTATTTAGTATTTTAACTAAATTATTGAAATAAGTGCATATTTATATCTTATTAATATTTATTTATTATTGTCTATCCTTATTTCATGCTTCATAGATCTGGAAAGGAACCTATATTATTTTATTTTGACATAAAAAGGGCCCTTTCAAAAATTAGAAAAACTAAAAAGATTTAGGAAATGGATGAACCAATACCAGATTAAGATAAGTTTAGAGCCCTTAGATATTATGATAACCCAATATTAGATGGACCTTATCAAAGTATTAATAGACATACTATCCAAGCTATTAATTTTCAAATAAATCTTGTCATAATTCAGATGGTTTAATATTTCCAATTTGGGATAACTCCTATTAAAGATCCCAATTTATACTTAGCTAGTTTCCTAGAAATTTGTGTAATATTTAAGTATAATGGTGTCAATGATGATGCTATTATAATTAGATTATTTTCAATTTCTCTAAGAGATAAGGCTAAGATGTTGTTGAATTCTTTACCCCTATGCTCTATAGTCACTTGGAATGAGTTGGCTAAAAATTTTCTTGCTAAATATTTCCAGCCTTCAAAGACTGTCAAACTTAAAATTGGTATCACATCTTTTTCCTACTTTGAAAGAGAATCAATTTATAAAAGTTGGGAGAGATTTAAGAAAATGCACTAACCACACCTTATCTGATTGGTTGGTTATTCAAATATTTTATAATGGATTAGTAAGAACTCTAAGATAAATCATAAATGTTGTAGTTGGAGAACCTTTAATGGCCAAGCCATTTGAAGAAGCATATGAATTAATAAAGGTAATGACTACTAGTAATTTCTAGTATCCTACTGATAGGATAAATCCTAAGAGATTAACTAGGATTTATGAATTGGAAGCATGGTAAAATTTAAATGCTCATGTTACAATAATTTTGAAGAAATTAAACATAATTGGAAATAAGTTAGGATTAGTCTATGAATCATCTATTCAATTAAAAGATCAAGATTTAAATTCTAATGGACATAATAATATGCAAGGGATTGAAAATGTTAATTAATTTTGAAGGCAAAATAATTCATACTCCAATACATATAATTTATGTTGGGGAACCATCATAATTTCAATTGGTCAAATAATACTAGTGGTAATAAGGAATGGAATTCATATCAAAATAATCAAGAAAGAATTTTGAACAATCCTCAGGAACCGATTATTAATCCTAGACCTTATTATCCTCCAAAATTTAATCAAAACAATCTATTTGTAAATAAAAGGCCACCTCTGTCAGAGGTAGTAATGCAGTTCGGAACTCAATTGTAAAGTCAAGCTACTTTTATTAAAAATTTTGATACTCATTTATATTAGCCTGTGATTTCAGTTAGTAGTAGGTCTCATGGATCATTACATAGCAATACTGAAGTTAATCCAAAGGAGTAAGGAAAATATCCTAGTGGAAACTACTTGAGGAGTGGCAGTGATGAACCCAAGCCAATATGATTAATCTTGGCAAGTCTGGATGAAGACTTTAATCTTAGTGCTATTTGTCAGGAAACTCATCTTTGTGTCTACTGTGTTATGTTAATTCTTATTGTTTCATATTTTACGTTGCATTTTGTCAAATAAATAAATAAATAAACTCATGTGTCACTATGTATTAACAACTACCATGCATGTTTAGCTATAAAAAGTTAAGTAAAGTCAACTTTCTTTGTCACTTTTTTTTCTCTCAAACTTTTCCAAAAAATTTCTTGGTTAATGTTTTTGCTTAATTTTAATCATTTTGGGGACTTCTAAGTTAATGGGAGGAAAGAAGAGAAAGGATTCTTCCTTAAAGAAGAGAGAACTTCTCAATGAGAATAAAGAATCATTTTTTCCTTTGAACTTTAAGGGTTCTTCAAATGCTAGACACTAAATGAATTCAGAAATGAAGTTATTAATAATACAAAGGTTTATAATTCAAAAATGAAGAGATTTCATTGGTGTAAGATTCTCAATTATAATTTTTCTTCTGGTCTAGATGTTTGGCTTCTTGATTCTCGAAAGAAATTTTATCATGGAAAAATTAAATTTGGATGGGCCGGGACATTTACTATTATTAAAATATATTCATACAATGTAGTAAAAATTAAAGATAAAAAACTTTTCTCATTTTCAATGTTAATGGTCATAGATTAAAACTTTATGAATGATGATGATGAGGAGGAAGAGGAAAATCCTACTAGTTAAGTGGCTCAAGTGAATAGAGAGAGAGATAGAGAGAGAGAATGTTACCCTTATTTAATAGCATTTTTTCTTTTATTTTGTCTTCATTTATTTTGTTTGGGGGAGATCCAAGTGAAGTGATGGTTTGAGATTATTGTAGTTCTTGGTTATGTTCAATATGTCCATGAGAGTCAAGATTCTTGTGAAGTTAGAATGGTGCATTTAGTACTAGTTATTTTATATCATTTGCTTAGTTTTATATGTATCACATGTCTTTTTAGCCTTTTATCATTCATATCAATAAGCATGTGTCATTAATTGTAGTTCTAAATTACTTGAATTTAAATTTGCTTTAATTACCCTTATGCTTTCATTATTGCATTATCTTTCATTAATTTCTACACTTTTTGATTATTTATTTAACTAGGATAAAAATGATAGTTAATTTTTTTGTAAAATTAGGATAATAATAAAAGCCAAGATTATATTTTAAATGAGCACTACATTATCATTCATAGATTAGAAAACTTCATAATCAACTAACTTAAACCTTTAATCTATTGACATAACTTGAATTTATAAGTTATACAACTATACATTGACCTTTCTGTTGAAAAATGAATAATTCAGGTTAAATGAATAGATATGTGTAGCTTAAAATTTGAAATCATATTAACTTGAAATTAGAATTAGTGATCTTAATAAATTCTTACATGAAAATATTTATGATTACTAAATGATATAAGCAAAAAAGATATTCAAAATTATCAATTATGTACTTATCGAGTTCTAAAAAAATAAGAAGAAGAGTATATTTTCAAAAATTGATATTAGTTAAAATCTTAAAGTCTGACTGCAACCTCATACTTAAATTTACGAAGGATAAGATAAGAGAATTAATATCGATGATGGTGAACTAATGGAATTTCAAATTTAACTACAAATACAACTAATCTTTAAGCTACCTTATTCATTTCAAAATTTAATAAGTCAATGATTATATTGATAACATATATATTCAAAATATTCAATAGTAAGGGTAACATGTTAGGATAACTATTAAGAATTTTTTAAACTAGAATTATAATTTTATTCATTTCAACTACTTATAGACTGCGATGTATTATCGTAGATTTTAGTAATTTTAAATTATCAAATTTTACTTTGGTTACTAAATTAATCAAAAGAGCAAATTTTTTATTTTCTTAAGGAGAAGTAAGAGCTTAATATGGGGAGAATTTAATAAGTTTAAATTAAGTACTATTTATTATGTTTGAATTTTAGTAAAATATGTTATTTTAGTTATTTTGTATCGAAAAAACTCAAAAATGGTGAAAAATATGAAGGAGCGGGCAGTGTTATGATACCAAAGGAAACACCACCACCGCACTCCATTCAAGACCACCAAAGCATCACTTTTGGACATTATAGCACCATACTCTATATTTGCGAGTGCTGCAACACCATCATAGTCAGTGCCATAGTATTGAGGCACTATTGCATCAAAAAATAGCTTGGCGGTGCCATGTTCTCAAGAAAATGAATGTCGCGGCACCACAAATTACAATCACTTTATAAAAAACTTGTATTTTTGGCAGCCTCAATTCGCCATAAAATGAGAAATTCTGTAAAAATATTTGCACTTTTGGCAGATTGCCGCAAAAATTGGGATGACAGTAAAAATATTTTATCGTATATTCATTTCCACCAGATATTCCATCTGATATCCGTTAGAAACCTGTACAAGAAAAAAAAAAATACTCATCCCACACATGTTTTCTTTAACCTAACAATCCTACATAAACCATATACAAATAACATATTCAAATATTGAACATAAACAATAATGCTACATGCATGTAATAAAAGATTTAATCACAAAATTATATTGAACAATCCCAAATAGTTTAAAAATAAATATAAAGCTTTTTGCACAATAAAAATATATAATAAAATATACAAATTTAAAAATAAAATGTCCAATATATAATTAAAATATCTAGTAATAACAAAAAGGACTAATTAGAATCTGACTCATCATTCTCCTCCTAAGCTGATGTTGGTTGATGTCCACTAAATTGAACCCTCAATTTCTACAACTCATCCAATAACTGACTTTGCTGTATGTGTATATTAGCTTATAATTTTGTGACTTCATCTAACTCTACTGTAAGGGAAACCACCTATTGACTATATAATGACTCCTAATTTCTTGCTGAGAAGTTGGAGCAACCAGATGTATGCCCCTTATATATGTAGGCTTTCGAGCCTAAATCTTAAACTGACCTTTCTACATTCCACTTACCCCTTGTGACCAAGTGCGGTAGTCAGAATAATCTATTGATCCCCTAAAATATCCCTCACCTATTCTAGCCTGGCTCTCTCAATGTCATATATACTCTTCATATACAAGTTAACATAAGATTAATAAATTTACACATGAAACTTCAAATTTTAAACTTAAATACTTATGTAGGCTTTCCTTTGTCACTCTTCAACCCATTATCGGCCCTCCTTCCACTTCTGTGTATGACTATGTAACTCAACAACAATAGACTTTCTACCTAATAACGCTCTCATTAATACACTTACATTAGTATTATAGCTAAATAAATTATTAAAATCTTTTAAAACTTTTTACCAAATATTTCTTGTGCTCAGTATATGGAACTGAGCCCCAAGTATATAGGGAACTACCCAAGCTCCCAATATTAAAAGCTTGATTTTGTCTATTTTGGTCCCTTTTCCTGGTATAATATGGGAGGCCCTAAGCACTGGTCATCTTAGCCCATACACTCTCACCAATCTAAAGGGGTCGCTCGCCTAATTTCTTAATGTTTGTAATATGTCTCACATGCAAATCGACCTGCACTTCTTAAAATTATTTTTAATTTTATCATTGAGCTCGGACAACCAATAAAAATAATTCTGCATATAAATATATATATTATAGAATATTTTTATTAGATTAATTAAAAAAATTAATCTAGAATAATTTTTTATAATAATTAATCTCAAACTCCCTTAATCACATGTTGCACACTTTTTTTTTTGGAATTTTCATCCAAGAAATATGAGCATCATACTTTCTCCGTATGATGTCCTGTATTTTATGCATTGACTGCTTCGACAGATGAAAACTGCACAAAATACATTTGATCAAACTTTACATATCTTCTAACCCGCTTTACTTCCATTATATCATAAAGTGGAAGTACTCTTATACCTCTATTCTACACTGGATCAAACTAGCCACATTTAAAAAGATACATATTATTCCCATTACTTTGATATTTTAACTATAATACTTCTTGTAATACCTTGTAGCACTCAGAATCATCACCAATATGGGAGTTCCCTCTTATTCTCTCTTACATAAATGCCATAATTATATGTCTTCCTACCTTCACACAAGGTTTTGGTTTAGAGTTTAACACCATTATCCATAAAAATTGGCCAACATTTCACTAATTTATTCGATGCTTAAGCTAGATCTTGTATTCCTTAATATTGCAAATAATTGTCTTGAGTGTGGGCCTTCTTGGTTGATCAAATATTGATATGTTATTAGCATATTTATTGACAACTTTGTTAATTAATTAAGACAAATTAGAAGAAATGAATAGTCGAAATATATATCATATTTTTTATCCAAGTTGGAAATTTTATTTCCACTATCTTTTGGACTTTTACTAATAGTGATGTACTCAAACCATTAAAGAAGCTTCATCAAATTTTAAATAGTAATGATTTATGAGTAATAAATATATAAATAAGCCACCTCATACTTACTCGAGATATGACTCAACTTCATTACAATTAAGCAAGGTAACAATGTGGCAGCTCTCATCTCCAAATCAATAAAATAGTGCATGGTGGTAGTGCCTACAGGCTTACTACTTTTGTTGAATCAAGATAACCCAAATTTTAAGGTGCAGTACTCCTTGTTGATTGTGACACTATGTCTAAGTAATACGAACAAAACTGTGTTGTCTCACACATTAGATATGCTTCACAAATTGAACCTTTAAGATGTGATTTATTCTTAATAGTCTTCTTAAATTTATTTAAATACCTCTCAAAAGCAGACATATGCTAATACTAAACATTTCCACTAACTATAACCTAATATGGTAAATACACGGGTAGATGCTTCATACAGTCAAAAAATATTGGAAAAAAATATCTTCTCAAGTTTACATAGAATAAAATAATATTTTTCTCCATACAAATCAAGTGCTACACATTTAATTTTGAGGAACATAAATCCTTAAAGAACATACTTAGCTCGATCAAGGGCTTTAATATTAGATATGGCAAAAAATAGAAGGTAATTGATATTAGATATTACATGAAGATATGACAGTCATGACTTTTCAATTCAAATAATCTCTAAGATCTTATGTCAATACAACTACTAAGATTGAAAGATCTTATGCCTACAAATTGTTCATCTCTTCTCTAAAGTTATGGTGAATGGAGTTTTGGTTTGAGAAGTTTTTCATTTCCATCATCCTTCAACTCTAAAACATTCCACCTACAAAACTCCTTTAAATCCATCCTTATTTTTATATTATAGTTGGATTTATCTTTGATATCCATGACTATATTGAATATATTATCAAAATTATTTTTCTCTATATGCTCCATATCTATGTTTTGTCTTATGAAGTTTGTTCTCCAATATGGCAATTATATTTTAAGATGGAAATGATAAAAAAACACTTTTTTGGTCCAATTGTAGTTGACTCCATACACTGGCAATTTATAATCAACTATTATTGGAGAACTAATTATTGTGGGCATGTACCTTACTCTTTTAAATATTTTCTCATTGTTTAATCTTGTAGGAGACTATGACATCACCATTTTATTTTTAGTAAAGACATCCTTATTTTGCCTAAAAGGATGCCTGTAGGTAAGAACATAAGGTGACAGTCGAACCAAGGGTTCTTCCCTCCATACTTTAAACTGAATGACTTTATAAATTGCATACATTATAGACAATCTAACTTGTCAGAAGTGTTCTTATTTTAAAGCATACCATACGCGGGAAAGTCACTAATTTTGTAAAGTAATTTTGCCCTCATTATGAAGTTTTGTTTAGTGGAGATATCATATATACTTACTTCTTTCTATAATAAATTTAAATCATCAATTAAAGGTTACAATAATGCATCAATCTTTGATTTTAAATTATGTGGCACTAGAATGATCTGTGCCAAAAACATTAAAGGTGTAGTCATACATAACTCTGGAGGAAGATTATAAGGGGTGAGTATCATGGGCCAATATGAGTAAGGAGAGGTAGACTAGATAATAAGATAACATCATCTATGTATAAATCTAATCTTACCTATATTGATTATATGGCAAAGGTAGGATATGTATGATCAAACTATTTCCAATCCTATGTTTCTAACGAATGTGTAAATAACACATTCTTCTGAGATGTGCATGTTCACTATGTCATCTCATATGTGTAGCAATCTCATGTATGCATATAAAAAATATAGTCTAGAAATTATGGGTAAGTAAAACATCATACTGACTGGTACATCCTATAACTTTCTTTTCATCCAAGACTTTGGTTTAAATCTTGGTGCATTATAATGATAGCATACAATCTTTGATAAATCATCTTTATATTATAACATGTATCCATTGATATAATAATTTATTTTTGTATATGTCAAACCAAGTTTGGAAACCAACGTTTTAGTATGATGTAAATCTACTGGAATGATGTTCACTTTAATTTTTTGAAGTAGCCCAATGAATTGATTAAAGTATTCACAAGGGATATTATATTATATCTTGATTCTTAACATCTTCATATAAACAGATAATGTTGAGTGAGTGGTGTACCCCTTCTAAATTTGTTGTTGGGTAGCATGAAATAAAATATAAAAATTTTGTGCCTACCTATTTGGTGACTCTTATGTATATTTTTCAAATTATGCCCCTGTTGTATCATAAATTAAGTCCTTAAGAGGTTGGATATTTTCTTCCTCAGATATATTAGAACTTATAGAAATGCCGCATTAAGATTTAAAATATGGCTCTTACTCGCAATGAAAAGTCCACTAATAATATTCTGGCATGAATCCTCTACGATATAGATCAACATTTATGTCATTTAGTGTGAGGTACACTTTTCATATTTAGAATATGAGTAACAAAACTTTATATATGTGATGAAGCTAGGCACATGATATGTTATCTAGATAAAAAAATTCACCCCATTAATGAACTCATACATTATTGTCTTTTATTCTTGCATTAATTGGTTATACATTTAACTTATTTGATTTCTAATATCAATAATATAAAGAATTTTGCCTAAATATAATATGAAGATATTAGAGATTGGAGTAACATCTATTGAAGAAAAATAGATTAAATTCAAATTAATTTGTTAATCATATGGTGATAGTTCTCATTTAAATCTAATTAGAAGTTTAACAAATTAACAATAACATTAAAGCCTTTATCATAGTACATGAGGTCAACTACATGAGTCCTTTTTTCTCCATTATGTTCTATTAAGAGTCAAATTCTCATTTAAATCAAATAAAGAAAGGTCATTTCTAATACTGTCTAACAAGTTTTTTTATGTCTACCTCTACCTTTCTTAACATAAACCAAATCTAATATCTTTACTTTCTTAAATGGGTTATTAAGAGGCCGCTATTTTATGTGACCAAATCATCTAAGGTGACTATCTCACTCTCTCTAATCTTATCTTCCATAGGAGCTTCTCCAATATTTTCATGTATATGATCATTTTGTAGCTTGTGTATAAGAATAAAGCCACTCATGAGCACTCATCTTTGCAAACACTTAACTTAATGTTGTGTTTCTCTTTTGATGACCAACATTTTACACCATAAAGCATTTCAGGTCTCACCACCATCTCATATTTCTATCACACAATAAGCCCAACACATTCCTCCACATTAACCATCTAACTTGAATTCTACCAATAGTATTCATATCTATTTCTCCATCAACGCCCAGTCTAATCTTATCGTTAAGAAGAATATCATAAAAAAAAAATGCAAATACCATGGCACAACCTCTTACAAGTCTCCATCGAGAACATCGATGACCAAAGAAAAAAACATATGGATTGATAACATAAGAAACTTATGTGGTTCACTAGAACGAGGAGGCAAATGTTGATGATAGAGGCAATGTAAGAAGGCAATAGAGATAACAATCAATGGGAGGAAATTCACATGACTGGGAGCAAAGCGGGAATTAAATGAACAAAAACACAACCACAAAAGGTTTTGGGAGGGGAAATAGGTCCTTTTCTTGTGGTACTGGTAGTGAGTTTTATGCCAGAGATGTCTCCGATGGCATTTTAGCCAAAAAATTTTGTTGTGCTTAAGTAAGAAGGCCAATTTTCCATCAGATGTTTTGCCAATCAATTTATAGAGCATTTTTTGCTGGCAGGTAACATGGCTTAAGAAAACTAGAAGAACTGTCGGTTGTTTTTTTGCTGGTAATGTTTCAATGGTTTATTTGCCAGACAACCCACTAGTAATTAATTAGTGATATATCCGCCAGTTAAACTGTATCTATTACTAAAGGATATAATATAGCTAGAAATTCCTCTTATAATGCCAATTTTTCCTATGGTGAATGCCTCGACACCATTTTCTCCACTCAGGTGCCATAACGGTCCAATTTCTTTAGCAACTCAGTGCTACAGTTAATAAGCATTCCATGTCATCAACCACCACATCAAAGCAAATATTTTAGTGTCGATGTTCTCGTTCACGTTTTAGCATGGAAACCCCACTCTTTCAAGTGTCTTAACACCATACACCTTTTTTTTTCTTATAAATTGATGTTTTGTTTAGTTTATAGAAGAGTTTAGTCACTTGTATAAAAATTAGTATTTTTCACTATGATTTTCTAGTACCCTATTAGAGTAATCTCTAAGGGAGGCTTGGCAAGCACATGATACAATCTATTAGAGTGTTTATCCTTTGTTTATTGAAACAACTCTATAAGTGAAGGATGAAGGAGTGTATATGAGATACTTTGATGCTACCTGGTGATAAAATTTCACTTTTTTTCTTGTATTTTAATTCTTCTTTGAATATAATGAAAATGAGTTTACTTATCATTTATTCTATTTATAACTAGATCTCTTATTTAGGATTAATGATGTAAAAAGCAAATTAAGCACTAATGAAGATTCTTATACTTTAAATATTTTATGATATTCTCAATTATCTCCCATTCTTCATTTAATATACATAGTGGTCATGTATGTAGTTTAAACTTATTATGATGTATAGCCTCGGTGGAGGAATATAAGAACAATCAAGAATATTAACATAGAAAAAAATTAGAAAAATAAAAGAATATTGACATGCCTAGATATAGGATATTTGAATATTCGAGGTTCTAAAAGAGATATTATAACTATAAGAGGTTAACAGACATCCTTTTCACACCTGTGAACTTGACAGAGATCTACAGATGAACATGCTTTGAATTATATCTATAATTAAGAGTCTCACTAGAAAAAATATAATATTTTTCATTCATCATTCCAAAATATTTTATTAAAAATTGTATCACTATTCAACTATTTTTATATAATGATAGAAACTTGGAAAAAATCATTTTTTTTTTGTAGGAGAACTTATACATTTAGAGTAATCATTTATAATTTTTTGGTATAAGTAAACATAACACTTCCACATAGGTTCAACACTCTATATCATCACTTTGTTATTTGATTCAACATGTATACTTATGTATATTTAACTGGGCCATTATAGACATGTCAAAGAAAATCTAAGTATTACTTAGCATTGACAAAACAAGTATATATTTCATAGTTTATAATAAAGTCTTGCTTGCCTACACGTACAAGTCCAACCCTTCATTTGTGTGGGTATGCTAGATTGGATGTTTTAAGATACATATCGCACTAATGTTATCACACATGAAAGGTATAGTTCCTATAGAAAGTTCAAGTTTAAGAATTTGTTACTTTAACTTAAGACATGGGAAGCATAACTTCCTAACTTCTTCTAAATCCAAGCGGAGAAAATCATAAACTCATCATTGACTCACTCTTATGAGCTAAGAATCAACCCAAGTAAATCTATAGAAGTCTTCTATGATCACTAATCTAAAGCTCTTACCACCTAAATTGGATGTACTAACGAGTACAAATAAATCCATTTGTAGGACCTCTAGTGGTCAGTGGTAGTGATATCCTTAATAAAATGAAATGAAGATCTAGATCATTTTCCTAATCGACAGACATTACATAGAATATCCTTAGTCGCCTATGTAAAGCCACAAATAAGCCATAAAAATTTTTAAGCAATAAAGATTATTAGACATATGAATGAAAGCCATATAAAGCATATAAATATTATTAATTATCTTGCCTTCTAGAATTATCTTTCCACATAAAATAATTGAATACTTATTTGAAAGAAATTTCACATCAAAGCCTTTATCACTTAATATACTAATGCTAAGTAAATCATGCATTAACAGTTCAATTAAAAGTACATTTTTAATAATAAAACCATTAGTTTGAGCCAACCACTAGTTTAATGGTTTTGTATCCTAATGTTACATTACCACAACTCCTATCCTTTAGGGGATGAATTGATTTAAGTCTCCAGTAATGTGTCTCAAGAAACTACTGACCACATACCATATTCTCTCGTTTGACTTCTTGTGAGAGCATTGTTGAAATCTGGGATCCCAAGCTTATGATTTTGATGATAATAAATATTATTAATTGTCTTTTTATTTCTATTAGTATTTATATTGCATGTTTATTTTTGTGTGTACTAACATTTCAAGAACATCATGTTGAAACTTGTTCAATATAAATTAGGTTGTTAGACCTAAGCTTATATCCCAGTGGCTAACTAAGAGGAGGGGGGGGGGTGAATTGTAATTAAAAATTTATCCCTCTTTTTAAAATTGAACCGATAATAACTTTAATGAATTTTTATAGAAAATGTTTTTCAACCACAAATTAAAAAGTAAAAACAAAAACAGCAGAAAATAAAAAGACACAAGATTTATAGTGGTTCGGTCAAACACGACCTACATCCACTCCACAGAGGCACCCTCCGAGTATTGCACTAATACCACTAGTGACTCTCCTTTTGCACCCACAGCAAGGCGGAGAAGCTTTCAAAAAAACTCTCTTTCACCACTACCAGGTGCAGCAAAGAACCGTCGTCCTTTTACACTCTCCAAATATTGGCAGAGAACCCTTTGTCCTTTCACACTCTCCAAGTGTAGGTAGAGAACCCTTCAACTGTTCACACTCTCTAAGTGTAGGCAGAGAACCCTTCGTCCTTTCACAATCTCAAAGTGTAGGCAGAGAACCCTTTGGCTGTTCACACTCTCCAAGTGTAGGCAGAGAACTCTTCGGCTGTTCACACTCTCCAAGAGTAGGCAGAGAATCCTTCGATTGTTCACACTCTCCAAGTGTCGACAGAGAACCCTTCAGCTGTTCACACTCTCTAAGTGTCGACAAAGAAATGGATCTCCTTGAAAGATCTTCTCACAAGAAATCTAGAAGGACCAGAGAAAATAGTGAAGTAATCACAAATCATAATTGGAGATTCTTACCTTTGAGTTCCAAGTGAATCCTTCACGCTCCAGAAGTAAGAATCCTCCTTCAAACACTCTCTCACACGCTCTCCTTCACTCTTCCTTCAGTTAACATGAAGATCAGTAGGCAAAAAGATTACAAGACAATTTTAATTGGACTTTATATAGGAAAGACACAAAAAATGTCCAAAAACTGTTGACTTTCAAGTCTGTACACAGTCGATCGTTAACGATCGTCCCATATGAATAGTGTTAAAACAGTTGCATATGAACCCAATTTATATTGGTATGAACTGACTTCGTACCCGATCATCATCCCGTACGAACTAAGTTTTTCTGGTATGAACAGTTATGTCAAGGGTTCATTCTGACGAAACTACAGGATGGTCCCAAATTTTCAAGAAATAGAGGACTTCATCCTGGGACGAATATGAATGTTCGTATGGATGAATAGTTCAAGTCATGTGTCTAGGGAACTTCGTCCAGAGATTAGCAGGATGAATCGTCTCGACGATTAATTTAACACATGTGTTCAGAGGACTTCTTCCTGGGATGAACGGGAGGAATCGTCTGGACGATCAGTGCAACTTAAGTGTCCAGAGAACTTCGTCCAGGGACGAATGGTACATTTCATCTAGACGAACAGTTCAAAGTGACAATCCAGAAAAACATCATCCAGGGATGAATATGGAAATTCGTCTAGACGATCAGGACTTAGAAAAATTTTCTCACTTCCTGTTCATTCCATTGCTCTTCCGAGAGGATAACTGACCTGATCATCCCGTATGAACTTCGTTCGTCCCGTACGATCAGTATGATTTTTTAAAGATCTCCCTAAGTGTGTGTGTGTGTGTGCTTAGCTACTCAATTACAATCATACTCTCTCAAACTCAATACAATGAAAAATACAAACTTTAATTTACAAACTATCTCATGCTGAATTTGATTTGAAGTCTTCTTTAGTCTGGAATTTGATTTTCCTGAAATGTTAGTCCACAGAAGAGCAAAAACAATTCTTCCAAAATATGTTAGGAGAATATAATACTTAAAACAATAATATTTGGAATCATCAAAACTATACAAGTTGCAATAATATAAAACATACAAATAAAAACTCTCTTAACAATCTCCCCCTTTTTGATGATGGCAAAATAATTATTGTTTGTATAATTTTTAAATTCAAAGAATCTCCTAAACTCCCCCTGAATTGATAAACATGTGAAAATAAGGAGGCATAGCACGACAATTTTATCTCTCTTTTTTGAAAAAAAATATAAACAGATACGATACAAAATAAAAATATGATACAGAACAAAAATATGATATATGATACAAAACAAAAATACGATATAGAACAAAAATATGAAATATGATACAGAATAAAAATATGAACAAATAATATTTTCTCCCCCTTTTTTACAACAACAAAAAGAGAAGAAGAAAAAGAACAAAATGTGAGAAGTCATATGATAATCCTTTTATAAGAGATCCTTGAAAGTGATTGAAATAAATTTTGCAAATAAAATCAAATCATTAGGCAAATGGAATGATTCATAGGATTTAAGAAGAGATATAACATTGATAGTAAAGAGGATTTATAAAAAACATGAGTCAATTTAGACATTGAGATAAAGAATATCATTGCATAAATGATGAATATAAAATTTATATATTTCAAATTTCAATACCAAATAAAATCATGCTTAAGATTAATTTGAATTAAAAGATTAAGGAAAGAATCTAAACAAAATACAACTTGTGGCACTTTGCACATCTTTTCAATATTTGTGGAACTTTTTGTGAATATTTTTACAGGTGGGCTAATTTTGTGCCTTTTTTCAATTTGTGAACTTTTGTGCATTCTTCTGATTTTTGTACATTTGTATATTTTCAAATGTATTCTTAATCTTTCCAAAAATCAATAATCTAAAATTTCAAATTTCTCTAAGTACAATAATATTTATATTGATAATAGAAATACAAAATAAGAAAACATCATAATTTGCAGTAATAATATAAAATTTTAAATTAGTCTAACAAGAGACATGAGATTGATATTCTTAATTACATCAAGTTATAAGCATAACTTAAATTTAGAAAAATTAGATTTTCTAATAAATTTAATTTTGTATTGCACTTCAAGGTATAGCACTTGTTCAAAAATTTTAGGGATTTTCATTTAGGCTAATATACATTTCAAAACAAGATTAAAATCAAGACATAACTTATATTGATATCATGATGAAAAATATTACAATCAGCAGAAATGATATCAATACGTTTACAATTTGAACTTAAGACATAAAATATAAATGCTAACACATCAATTGAAACTAACACATAATTAAAACACATCACATCATAAGTACATGAATTAAAGAAGATTATAAGGAAGTACATGAATCAGTCTGAGGGGCTCTGATCTAGAGGAAGAGGTGGAGGAGCATTGAAGAAATTAAAATAACTATTTATTATAAGCATATTGGAACTTATATCATCTATCTGCTCTCACATCCATCCCATGTCCTGATTGTGCTGAGCATCCTGTTGTTGTAAGTGAGTTTCAATTTGATCAAATCTTTGATCAAAATGAGTCTCTAGACAATCAAATATGTGAACCAAATCTTGGTAATTTGGTTCACCAGAAGGAGCAGGTGGAGGTGCAGGTGCAGGTGCAGGTGCAGGTGAAGGTTCCTCCTCTGAGTCACTAATAATATGTGTTTTTTTATGGAAGATTGCTCTAAAAGATACATCATTGTAGTAGAGAGGTTCTTCAAAATCTTGAATTGGATGAACTAGATCATACTTCTTTTCCAAAATGTAAGTCACAAGATGTCCTAAGGCAATGTTTTTCTTTCTCTTGTGGGAGACATGGCCAATCTCAGAAAGTCCATAAAGATAGTCAATGATTAATTAGGCTTCATCTATAGGTTGGCTAGTCATAATCAAAAAGGTCACTGTAGAAAGAAGAGGAGTAATATTTACTCGATCACCATCTTTAGGTATAATAGAGGTACGAAGAACATGCTCGATGATTCAGGCATTCTGATTTAGAGTGGCTACCCTAGGAAAATGAGTTACTACTCTAGTTCCTCTAAGGACATTATTTATTTCAGACCAGTCAAAATCAAAAGTAGTGGTCAAGGTATGGGCTCTAATCCTTTGAGTCCTTAGATTTAAAAATATTCTCAAATCCTCTTTAGTAATTTCTACTTTCTTCTTAAACACATAGGACCTAATCACTGAATTATCAGAATTAAAGGACATATTTGCAAGAAATTAGTGAAAGGTCTCCTTATTGTAGAAGTGGACCAGTGTGAGAATGTGGCCAAATTGGGTGGAAGCAAACAGATTCATTACTTTAAAATTGATTTGCTCTTGTAGAAGGACTCTAGATGGAGTGACTTTTGCATAAGCAAAACTAGGAAATGACTCTTCATTAGCCTTGGACAGAAAGTTTTCACTAGAGTTTTTGGATGGTCCCTTAGCCAGTACCTTTTTTCTTTTGCTAGAGCTAGCCATGAAGAAGATCTAGTTGAATAGGAGTTTGAAAGGGATGTTTGAAGTGATGACATTTGAGTTAAAAATCCTTCAATTTAATGAAAAATGAGTTTTCGTACAGACAAAATTAATTTCGTCCCGTACGAATTTGAGTTCGTCCGTACGAACAAAATTTTGTCTGGACAAACGAATGAGTCCAAAAATGAAATGACTTTTTGTAATCACACAAGTTACGATGCATCATTTCGTACAAACTTTTGACCAAACGATCGTATAGACGAACATGTGTTCATCCCGGATGATAAGACATTTAAGATCATTTTTATGGCAGTTTAAACCATCCCCCACATCGAATCGCCAGGCATTTGTCTATACAAACCATAAGTTCATACGTATGATCATGCATAATTAAACTGACCTCACTGTTTAACTGTCTATATTCATACATACGATTGAACAGATCATCCAGATGATCGTGATAATCGTATAGACAAACAGTAAAATGAAAACTGAAAAACTTATGCAAACCATTCAAATCCGACAGTTAATACACTACACAATTCGTCCCATACGAAATGAATTTCGTCTTGGATGATTTTCACTTAATTTTCAAGCATGCATTTAAAAATTCTAGATGTGAGAATTTTTTAAAATTAAAATGCAAACACAATAAAAAATGATACAAAATATAGAAAATCACAATCTCAAAAATATAGAAAACACTAACATGAAAAACATACATCAATATTACAGAATCACTTTAATTAAGCATTCAAATCGATCACACCAAGCCTTGTTCTTAATGTACTGAAAGTATCAAAGGCTAGTGGTTTTGTAAAAATATATGCAAGTTGATTTTCTGTAAAAATATGAATGAGTTCAATTTCTCCTTTGGATACATGATCCCTTATTAAATGATGTTTGATATCTATATATTTGGTTCTTGAATGTTGAATAAGATTTGTAGAAATGTAAATAGCACTAGTGTTATCACAATGAATGGGAATAGTGCCTATAGTTAATCCTAAATCAATCAATTGTTGTTTCAACCAAAGTACTTGTGCCACACAACTTACTAATGCAATATATTGAGCTTCAGTAGTAGATAGGGCTACTGAATTTTGTTTTCTACTGGACCAAGAGATTAAAGAATTTTCAATAAACTGACATGTTCCAGAAATGCTCTTTCTTTCAACCCTACAACCTGCAAAGTCAGAATCTGAATAATCAATTATTTCAAATGAAGAGCTAAACTTATGATACCAAATTCTTAAGTTCTGAGTTCCTGACAGATATCTTAAAATCCTTTTTACTGCTGTCAAATGTGATTCTTTTGGATCTGATTAAAATCTAGCACACAAACAAACACTAAAAATTATATCGGGGCGGCTAGCTGTCAAGTAAAGCAAAGATCCAATTATCCCTCTAAATATTTTTTGATCAACAGATTTTCCCTTAGGGTCCTTAACCAACTGAACTGAGGAACTCATAGGTGTACTAGCAGGTTTAGCATTATCCATTTCATACTTTTTGAGGGTGTCCTTAATATATTTTGACTAACTAAGAAATGTACCCTCCTCAATTTGCTTAATGCTAAAGCCTAGAAAGTAACTTAAATCTCCCATTAGACTCATCTCAAATTCACTACTCATTGTGTTAGAAAAATCACCACAAAAAATTTTATTTGAAGATCCAAAGATGATGTCATCAACATAAATTTGTACAATGAGTATATCCTTTCCAATTTTCTTCAAAAAAAGAGTTATAACCACACTTCCTTTTTCAAATTATCTTTCAAGTAGGAAGGTGCTCAATCTCTCATACCAAGCCTTAGAGGCATGTTTCAATCCATATAATGCCTTTTTCAGTTTGAAAATATGATTAGGGTGTTCAGATTTTTCAAAACCTGGAGGTTGTTCTACAAAAACATCATCTTGAATTATCCCATTTAAAAAAGTACTTTTTACATCCATTTGATACAATTTAAATCCTCTAAAACAGGCAAAGGCTATAATACCCTAATTGCTTCAAGTCTAGCTACAAGGGAAAAAGGCTCCTCAAAATTAATCCTGTCAATCTGATTATACCCCTTAGCTACTAATCTAGCCTTATTTCTAATGACTACTCCTTAGTCATTTATTTTATTTTTGAATACCCACTTAGTTCCAACTACACTTTGATCCTTTGGCCTTGTAGTTAATTCTCAAACTTTATTTCTTACAAATTGATTTAACTCTTCTGGGATAGACAAAATCCAAAATTCATCCAAAAGTGCTTGATCAATATTTGTGGGTTCTATGGTTGAAATAAAGGCTGAATGATTGACTTCTTTATTTAGTCTACATCTAGTCCTTACACCCTCACTAGGTTCACCAATTATCAATTCCTTTGGGTGATTTTTAGAAAATCTCAAATCCCTAGGCAAAGGGTTTTCTATCTCCAAATTCTCTTCCAAATTTTCTTCCAAAATTATTTTATCAATCTTTTGGGAGTTAATCTCAATCTCATCTTCTACAACATTTGGCTCTTCCAAAGTTCCGGATTCATTAAATACAACATGTGTGGTTTCCTCAATTACCAAAGTTCTTTTATTGAATACTCTATAAGATTTTCCAACACTTGAGTATCCTATAAAAATTCATTCATCTGATTTTGGATCAAATTTTCTTAAGGCAGATTTTCCATTGTTATGAATAAACACTTTACATCCAAAAACATGCAAATGTGACAAATTAGGTGTTCTTCCTTTTAACAACTCATAGGGTATTTTATTTAATTTTGATCTCAAATTCACCCTATTCAGAACATAACATACAGTGCTAACCGTCTCAGCCCAAAAATATTTAAGAAGTGAGTATTCTATCAATATGGATCGGACGGCTTCTATTAATGTTCTATTTTTCCTTTCGACTATCCCATTCTGCTAAGGGGTTCTAGCTGCAAAAAATTGTGATCAATTTCTTTCTCCTTACAAAAATCCTCAAATTTTTTATTCTCAAATTCTCCTCCATAATCACTTTGAATAGTCATAATTTCACATCCTAGCTTTCTTTGAATCTAAGTTGAAAAGTTTCTAAATTCCTCAAATGATTCACTCTTATGAAATAGAAGTCTAACCCATGTGAATCTAGAGTAATCATCCACAATCATAAATCCATATACCTTCCCTTCTAGACTTACAGTTCCAACAGGTCCAAAAAGATCTATATGCAAAATTTCCAATGATTTACTAGTTCTAAGATCCTTATTGGACTGAAAAGAGGACTTCACCTATTTTCCTAATTGACATGCATCACAAAGGTGGTCCTTAGTAAAGTATATTTTTGGTATACCCTTCACTAGGTTCTTTTGGGTAATCCTCCTAAGGTTTTTCATGCTTGAGTAACAAAGTCTCCTATGCCAAAGTCATGACTCATCAAAAATAGTTTTTAAAGAAAAAGCAGTAGGAGTTTTAATGCAATTCAAGTCTAGCATATACACATTGTTTATCCTTATATCATTCAAAACATCATTTTCATTTAAGCTTAATATGCAGCTAGTAGGAAAAATTTTACACAGTATCCTTTATCACATAGCTGGCTTATACTTAACAGATTATGCTTTAAGCCTTCTACCAATAATAATTTTCAATGAAAAAGTTTTTAAGATATCCAATCATACCTGACCCAACCACCTTCCTTGTGGTGTTATCTCCAAGTGTAACCTTGCCTCCACTCCTAGCTTTCAGCGATATGAATTGTACAATATCTTCAATCATATGCTTTGAGAATCCACTGTCCATGTACCATATGCTCTCAATAGCTTGTATCTATGCTTATTTGGTACTTTTCTTTATATTATTACTACTTAGCATTTCTCATAATAAAAGGTACCATATGCTCTCATGATGTCTTGTGTGAGAGCGACCCTGCAAAATTATCAAACGTTAGACCTGGGAACCCAAACAAGTTTGGGTTCTCCTTTTGACAATTTATTAATAGATTCATGTATGATATGTTTAGGTTTATGCATCTTAGGTTTCCACACCAAATGAGTTTTCTTCTTCAAAGTACAAGTTTGAGCTATATATCCAATCAATCCATAATTATTACATTTGACTTTTGGAAATGGATTCCTAAATCTTCTACTATTCATCTATCTATTAAGGGATTGCATAAATTTAGGATATAAAATAGGATTATTGAAATCCTCAAGTTTAGAGGGTATCATATTATCCTCAATAATATTTATCTTCAATTTGTAAAATAAATTCATATCTTCCAAAATTTGATTTATATAATTGATCCAATATATTTTGCTCTCTGATTCATCCTTATTATTCTTGATTTCAATTTGAAGTTCTGTAAATGATGTTTTTAATATTTCATAATTTTTATTCAAGTCATCAAACTCATCAAGTAATTTCATGTGGTTGTCATCAATTAAAGCATGTTTTTTCCTAAGGATTTCATTTTTTTTTTTATAGTTCCTGAAATTCTAAGCTCAGATTAGTATGCATTTTCTTTAATTTTCTATATGCTTCATGCATGTATTCAAAAATTTCAAAAAGTTCATTGTAAGTTAAGTGACATACCTCTTCTTAATCTGACTGATCAAGATTATCGGACATTAAGCACAAATTAGTGACTTCCTCTTCCTTTTCCATCTCTAACGAGTCTGAAGCTGAGTCCGCCTAGAAAGCTTTTTGAAATTTTCTCTTGCCCTTCTTCACAATTGGTTTCTCCTCTACCTTCTCCTTGCTAGGAGTGGCTTTGAGTTTTGGGTAATCTATCTTAATATGTCCAGGTTTCCTGTATTCATAGCAAATAACATCATTTGAAACCTTGACATTTCTATTAAATATACCTCGATTCCATTGTTGGCGTCTCTTTTGCTTCCTCTTCAGAAAGCTTCTGAATTGTCTAATCATTAGTGTGATGTCATCTTCATCCTCAGGTTGTGAGTGTTCACTCTCTGACTCCTCCACTTTCAGTGCTATGTTCTTCTCCCTTCGTGGTTCACCTGCATCAATCTTTTTCTGGCTAACTTCTTGCTCGTAAGTAATTAGCGATCTAAGAATATTGTCAATAGAGTAAATTTTTAGATCTTTGGACTCTCTAAATGTAGTAATTTTAGAATCATAAGCAGTAGGCAAATAATGAAGTATCTTATTAACCATTTCAGCATTCGTTAGTTCTCTACCCAATGTATGTAAAGAGGTGACTATTTGTGTGAATCTTGGGTACATATAAGAAATGGATTCATTTGGTTTCATGTGAAATAATTCATAGTCATGATTGCTTAACCTCATTAGTCCCCTCATAAGTTATATAAAGTCTATCCCATATATCCTTTCCACTCTTGTAAGTAGAAACCTACATGTAATCTTCTGATTTAAGAGCACAAAAGAAAAGTATTTAAGCATTTGGCATTTAATTATTCTAAGTCGCGTTCTTCTACTGTCCAATCCACAAAAGGTATTTCAACTCTAACTCTGTCAACTAGTCTAGTTGGTTTTGTATACCCATCCTGAACTAAGATACACATATAATAATCAAGTGACTGTAAAAATGTAGACATGCGTGTTTTCCAAAAATCAAAAGGAATATTATCAAACAATGTAGGTCTAGTTATAGAGTAACCCTCAAGTGTATTTCGGTTTCCAAATGTAGCCATCTACGTTAATTAAAAAGTAGTCTAAACTAACGATTTTTAAACAAAGCTCTGATACCACTTGTTGAAACTTATTCAATATGAATTAGGTTGCTATACCTAAGCTTATATCCCAGTGGCTAACCAAGAGGGGGGGGTGAATTGGTAATTAAAAATTTATCCCTCTCTTTAAAATTGAACTGATAATAACTTTAGTGAATTTTTGTAAAAAAGGTTTTTCAACCACAAATTAAAAAGTAAAAAAAAATAGGGGAAAATAGAAAGACAAAAGATTTATAGTAGTTCGATCAAACAAGACCTACATCCACTCCCTATAGGCACCCTCCGAGTATTGAACTAATACCACTAGTGACTCTCTTTTTTGCACCCACAGCAAGGCGGAGAAGCCTTCACAAAAACTCTCTTCCACCACTATCTAGTGTAGCAGAGAACCGTCATCCTTTTAAACTCTGTAAGTGTTGCCAGAGAGCCCTTCATCCTCTCACACTCTCCAAGTGTAGGAAGAGAACCCTTCGGCTGTTCACACTCATCAAGTGTAGGCAGAGAACCCTTTGTCCATTCACACTCTCCAAGTGTAGGCAGAGAACCCATTTAGCTGTTCACACTCTCCAAGTGTAAGGCAAAGAATCCTTCAGCTTTCACAATCTCCAAGTGTAGGTAGAGAACCCTTCGGCTGTTCACACTCTCCAAGTGTCGGTAGAGAACCCTTCGGTTGTTCACACTCTCCAAGTGTCGGCAGAGAACTGGATCTCCTTGAATGATCTTCTCACAAAAAATCTAGAAGGACGAGAGAAAATAGTGAAATAATCATAAATTATAATTGGAGATTCTTACCTTTGAGTTCCAAGTGAATCCTTCAAGCTCCAGTAGTAAGAATCTTCCTTCAAACACTCTCTCACACTCTCTCCTTCTCACTCCCTTTAGTTAACACGAAGATCAGTAGGCAAAAAGATTACAAGACAGTTTTAAGTGGACTTTATATGGGAAAGACATGAAAAAACATCCAAAAACTACTGACTTTTAATTCTATACTTAGTTGATCATCCTGGACAATCGTCAGATCATCCTAGACGATCGTCAGATCGTCCCATATGAATAGTGTTAAAACAGTTGCATACAAACCCAATGTATATTGGTACGAACTGACTTCATACCCGTTCATCATCCCGTACGAACTAAGTTTGTCCGGTACGAACAGTTATGTCACAGGTTTGTTCTGACGAAACTGCAGGACAGTCCCAAATTTTTAGGGAATAGAGGAATTTGTCCTTGGACTAATATGAATGTTCGCCGGGACGAATAGTTCAAGTCATGTGTCAAGAGACGAGCAGGATGAATTATCTCGACGATTAGTTTAACCCATGTGTTCAGAGGACTTCGTCCTGGAACGAACGGAATGAATTGTTTGGATGATCAGTGCAACTCAAGTGTCCAGAGAACTTTATCAAGGGACGAATGGTACATTTTGACTTGACGAATAGTTCAAAGTGAGAATCCAGAGAACATCATCCAGGGACAAATATGAAAATTTGTCTAGACGATCAGGACTTAAAAAATATTTCTCACTTCCTGGTCGTTCCATTGCTCTTCCGAGGGGATAACTGACCTGATCGCCCCGTACGAACTTGGTTCGTCCCGTATGATCAGTATAATTTTTTAAAGATCTCCCCAAGTGTGTGTGTGCTAATCTACTCAATTATAATCATACTATCTCAAACTCAATACAATAAAAAATACAAACTTCAATTTACAAACTATCTCATGCTAAATTTGATTTGAAGTCTTCTTTAGTCTGGAGTTCGATTTTCCTAAAATGTTAGTCCACACAAGAGCAAAAATAATTCTTTGAAAAGTGTTAGGAGATTATAATACTTAAAATAATAATATTTGGAATCATCAAAACTATACAAGTTGCAAGATTGCAAAACATGCAAATAACAACTCTCTTAACACATCATACACCATGTAATGGAAGATTCAGAACTTTAGTCTAGGTAGAATAGGATGAAGTTTTGTAAAAGTTAATAATTTTTATATTTCTTGATTTGAAGTTATGTAAATATATATGGTAACATGGTGACCGTACACACACACGAGGAAGTGAGATAATGAATTTTAGATTTTTAAACTAATTGTAATGTACAAACTAGATTATATTATACCATCAAATATTTACAAAATTAATCAAAATGGCTAATTGAGTAATTAAGATTTTTGAACTAAATGTATTGTAGGAACTAGATAGTCTAAAATGATCAATTTAACTCAGAAACCCTTATAGCCAATATAATTTAGGTAAGTATTTTAATATTTAAAATTAAAATAGATTATATTGTATAAACTTATTGGTACTATACAATATTTAAAATGTTAACTAACTTAATCTCTATGATTAGTTAATAGAGTATAGATTTAATAAATATGGCAGATCGTACAGTTTAATGTAGATCATATTGGATGATTGTAGAGATGAAAAATAGTCACCCCAGGGATCGTCCTAGATGAAACCTTAATTTTTGAACTAATCATACCATATGATGTAGATCATCTCGATGACTGAAAAAGATGAATTTCAATCATTCTGTGGTTCATCCTATATGATCTTAAGGTGAATAAGCTAATCATATAATAATTGTATGGTACGATCGGTATGTAAAGTTTAAATAAATTGCACTATAACTTTTTAAGTTATACTGGATGAAATTAACTTTTTATCTAATCGTACTATATGAATTGAGATCATGCAATACAAATAAAAATAGCAGAATTAAAAATTAGAGTTTTTTAATAGCCTCATATTTAAATACTATTATAAGACTTTGAAAAAATCTTAGGCTTTTGAGAGATTTGTGTGAGAGTGCTTGTGGGGTCTTGGAGTTTAGAGAAGGAAAAGGAGAAGTTGTATAGGAGGGAGAAGAATTGTGAGGTGATTCATGTGATTGCTACAAGCAAGTTTCTACCTTGGTTCATCCAAGTGTCTTTGTTGATTGTTTGGATTGCTACGAGAAGAAAGTATTTAATGCCAAACATCATCAGGTTCTCTTCCTCACTAGGAGGATAAAAAGGATTCCTAGTTCTCTGCCTTAACTGGAGGGTGAAAAGGATTCCAGGTTCTCTACCTCGCTAGAGGGTGAAAAGGATTTCAGGTTCTTTATCTCACGAGGAGGGTGGAAAGGATTTAGGTTCTTAGCTATACCATGGAATGGTGGAAGTAATTTGGTTAAGACGTCTCTGCCTTGCTGTGGGAGCAAAAGGAGAGTCACTAAACATTTAGTGTAATACTTAGAGAGGAGGATTTCGGGAAGTGCACATAGAATAAGGTTTGACCGAATCACTATATAATTTTTGGTGTTATCGTTCCATTTATTGTATACTTTTATTTCTCACATTTATAATCCATGTATATTATTTTCTTTAAATATAAGTTGATGATATTGTGATATCTTTAAATTATTTTTCTAAAAAAAAATTATTATTAAAAATTCTAAAAAAAAAAAAAAAAAAACAAAAATATAAATTTTATTAAATTCTTTGATATTTGCTTCATCTTATGTTGAAGCTTGACATCATTTTAAAAAAAAATTTAAAAATACTAATTCCCCCCCCCCCCTCCTCCCCCCTCCCCCCTCTTGGTGTGCCTTCGGCAGTTCAAGTAATTCTAATGACCCAAATTGAACTTTCAATTGGTTTCAGAGCAAGTCTCAGAATTAGTGATTTTAAAATTCCTAAAAAAAGATCAAATGGGGCATTTTTGAAAGAGGAATACTATAGATAGTTATTCAATAACTCATCCACCATTATTCGATAATATTCCATTTGATTTTTAGAAAATAAGAATGTCAACCATTTTATAGTCTATTAATTTGGAATGGGGCATATGATACAAGAGGGTTATTCTACACCCTTTTGAATTGTGAATGGAATCAATGTTAAAACATCATTTAGTGAATTGAGCAATGAGAATAGAGATCTTGCACAACTTAATGCTAATCTTCTGAACTATTTTTCTATGCACTTAAATCAGATGACTATATGAGAGTCTCTACCTGTACTACTGGTAAGAAAATTTTGAATAGGTTATGTATTACTTATGAGGGTACTAAAGAAGTTAAATAGCCTCAATTAAATATTTTTCTTCTTGATTACAAATTATTACACAAGAAACCTAATGAGACTATCTCTGACATATACACTAGATTTTCTCAAATATTGACATCTTTATATGCTTTAAGTAGAGAACTATCAAACTCAAAAAAAGTTTAATGAATTTTTTTGTTTTTTAGCTAATAGATTTGAAGCAAAGTTCTCTATTATTTTTGAAACTAAAGGTTGAAATATTTACTCTATTGATAATATAATTAGCTCTCTCATTTCTTATGAGCAAAATGTGAGCCAAAGGCTTTTGGATGTAGGTGAAATATTTACTCTATTGATAATATAGTTAGCTCTCTCATTTCTTATGGAACTAAAGGCTGACGGTTATGATATCAACATCTCTGTACATGAAGAAGATGATAATATAGCATTGATGACCTCTTAATTTAATATATTTCTAAAGAAAAAATAAAGATGTCATTAATAGTAAATAAAAATAAATCAGGTAAAGTAGTAGATTTTATTTGACAATATCTATTTTGAATATAGTAAACTAGGTTGCATGAGATTTGAATGCCTTAACATAAAGGATCACCCTATCAAGGAGAAGGGTGAAATTTTTTTTTTTTCAAAAAGGGCAAGCAGAGGATGCAAAAAGTCTTTTGGGTAGACTCCACCTCAGATTCATTAGAACACAAAGCGAAGGAGGAGGCAACAAATTTGTGCCTTATGAAAAATGATAATCTTAATTATTTTGATCAAGATGAGCTATTTAACTTTCTTATAATGAGCGATTTACTAGCTAAAAAAAAATTCTTGATTCATATAGGAAGCTAAAGAAACTACATGCTAATTTAAAAAAATAATTTTTCTAATCAGAATTGTGAGCATGATTTATTTGTTAGAGAGCATGCTAATCTTAAATTCAAGCATATTTCATTAGACAAAGAACATCCATCTACATAAGATGAAATTGATGATTAATAAGAAACATATTGAACTGAGTAAATCTCATGAATCCTTGAAAACTAAGTAAGTTTAGCTAGAGGATGTATTTTTGGGTGCAACCATACCAGCACTAGTGCACCGGATCCCATCAGAAGTCCGCAGTTAAGCGTGCTTGGGCGAGAGTAGTACTGGGATGGGTGACCTCCTGGGAAGTCCTCGTGTTGCACCCTTTTAAAAAAAAATGTATTTAAAGAATTAAAAACACTTACATCCAAACTATAGCTTAGTGAGCATGCATTAAAATGTGAATTTTATAGCTATGTGAAGTCAAATGAGTTTTTAAAAGATAAAATTCATGCACTTGAAAATAATAAATCACTGGCCACATTAGCACAATGGTATAACCCCAAAACACATCATGCATCTAATATCTCTAGATGGAGGCATTACCACTCACATAGGTTAGTGAATCTATTTCCAGGTGTTAGGTGTTTTTTTTATGGCATGGTAGGACACATAACCCATACTTGCACCATACACCATATAACACATATAGTAATGAGGCCAAAATCATCTACATCACAACATAGCATGCATTCATTTATCAAATCCATTAAAGCATAAGGTGGAACTCAAATTCACTTGGGTTCCCAAATCTAATATTTGATTGACATTATAGGGATGCTCTCCCGAAAGGCCTAGTGAGAGCATGTTGTACCATGATAGCGGATGTTCATGACACATGACTTGAAATGTTAAGAAATTTATCACACTAAAGGGCAGGCTAGAGGCAAGGTAACAATGGGAAATAACACCACCAAGAAAGTGGTGGGTTTAAGTATGAACGATGACTCTAAAAATTTAATTATTAAAAATATTTTACTAGTAGATGAATTGAAACAACTTTCTTAGTATTAGTCAATTATGTGATAAAGGATTTGATATAAATTTCTATCTATTAAATATTTGATTAGTTAAAATGGAAAAAATTATTTTAGAAGGAGAAACATAAATATTATTTATATGCTTGATTTGAATTGTGTTGACTATTCAAATTCCTTAAATTTGAAAATTATTGTTGATGAATCATGGCTATGACATAGGCAACTATGTCATGCAAGCATGATGTACTTCGAAAAAATCCCAGAAAGACTTAGTTATAGGCATATTCAAGTTAGAATTCTCTAAGGACCACCTATATGATGCCTGTAAATTAGAAAAATATTCAAATCACTATTTTATTCCATTAAGGACATCACCACCTCTAAGCCACCAGAGATCTTGCATATGGACTTATTTGAGACTATTAGTATAGCCAACTTAAGTGGGAAAACCTTTAGATAAATAATAGTTGATGATTACTATAGATTTTCCTGGTTTGGATTCTTATCTTATAAAACTGAATCATTTGAGAAATTTAGAACATTCTCCACCTGAATTCAAAGAAAATTAGGATATAAAATATCTACAATCCATAGTGATCATGAAGGAGAAATTGAGAATGATAAGTTTGAATCTTTTTGTAAGGAGTTATGAATTGAATATAACTTTTTTCCCCTAGGACCTTTCAACATAATCGAATAATTTATAAAAAGAATAGAATCTTAGTAGAAGCTGCCAGGGTAATGTTAGCTTAATATTCTCTCCCTAGACATTTTTCGGTGGAAGTTATGAATACTATTTGTTATATTTTGAATAGGGTAACTTTTATATCAAAACTCAATAAGACACCCTATGAGCTTTTTAAGGGTAGGCCACGCAATTTTCACACCTTCATATGTTTGGATGTAAGTGTTTCATTCTTCTAAATAGAAAATCTCCTCAAGGAAAATTTTATCCTAAATCATATGAAAGAGTCTTCTTAGGTTATTCCTTTATAGATAAAGCTTATAAGATATTTAATAAGACTTTAGTTGTAGAGGAGTCAACCCATGTGGTATTTGATGAATCTGATAAATTTGGTGAGCCTAGGTTAGAAGAAGAAGATGAGGTAGACGTTATCTAAGGAGTTGAATTTGTTAACCTAGGAGATAGAGAAGAACCTAAAGAGCTAATGCCTAGAGAATGGAGATACTCATCTAGTCTTCCTAGGGAGTTCATCTTAGGAGATCTATCTATAGGAGTTAGAATTAGGCATGCACTTAGGAAGGAGGTTTGCCATTCTACAATCATCTTTATGTAAAACCATAAGTATAGATCAAGCCCTATCTATTGAAATATGGATCTTAGCTATACAAAAAGAGTTAAACTAATTTATAAGGAATGATGTACGGGAGTTGGTTAGCAGACCTAAGGATTAGAGCATAATATGTACCAAGTGGGTATTAAAAAATAAGATGAATGATTCTAAAATAGTGATTAAAAATAAAGCCATATTAGTAGCTAAGGGGTACAATAAAATTGAAGGTATTTTTTTTTAGGAGATATTTCCCTGTGTAACTAGGTTAGAAGTCATTAGAATGTTGTTAGCCATTGCTTGCTTTAGAGATTTCAAGTTATAACGAATGGATATAAAGAGTACTTTTCTAAATGGGGTTATCAAGGAAGATGTTTATGTAGAATACCCCGTGGATTTGAAAATTCAATACTTCCCAATTATGTGTACAATTTGTAAAAGACTTTTTATGGGCTAAAGCAAGCACCTAGATCATAGTATGAGAGACTTAGCACATTTCTCCTAGATAGATCTTTTGCTAAGGCAGTGTACATACCACCTTATTTCTAAAAAAAGTAGGAGATGATCTACTCATTATTCAGATATATATGGATGACATATTATTTGGATCAACTAATAAAAATATTTGTAATGGTTTTTCAAAAATCATGAGTATATAATTTAAAATTATTGCAAATCTATTTTCATGGCTTATATTTTGATGATTGACAAACACTATTGATTCTCTTGGACTGCATGTTACTTCTAACTTTTCATGAATCGAAGATCGGACGAACAAATGAAGCCAGTTCAAGATTGCGTAGGTTAGGATTGAGTCAGTCTGTACTTTGCTTTTTCTCTTCTTGAGTCTATTTGTAATGTTCAAAGAGACTGATGCTAAGTAATCCTACACACACACACACACTTTAGAGACTTAGAAATTCTGTCTTTACTCAAATAGGCCAGGATGATATTTACATCGTCCGGGACGATTTGTCATAAAACATAAATTCTATCAGGGATTCTTAATTAAGGCAGCCGTCATTAACAGATCGGCCTGGACGATACGTGTATCATCCAGGTCGATAAGCTCAAAATAGAAAGAAATTGCTGCCATAAACAATTAAGGTATTCTGTATTTTTGGTAATCGGCCAGGACGATTTTGGATCGGCCCGGACGATATTTACAATTATACCTTAATTGATCAGACAAATCAAGGAAATAATTAAGGATGATTGATACGATCATATCGGCCTGGACGATCTAAGGATCGGCTGGGCCGATCTATTCAAAAACCTTAGTTACTTCTGGACGATAAATATCAGCCAGCTTGAATTCAGGGCGATGCTCTGGAGGATCGTGAGATCATCCTTGACGACCAAGCCAATTTTCAATCATCCAGTTTGCATTCAGGGTGATACACTGGCTGATCTTCTGAGATTTGTACTGATCGGCCAGGACGATTTCCATATCATCCTGGACGATATTGTCAGCAACTTGCAATTAATGAGCTCCTTTGAAGCTTTTCTATTTAAGAGCTCTTGTTCAAATATTTTTGAAAAATCTTTTGCTGCTACCTTGACCTGAGAACACCTTGAGGAGAGAAAGAGAGAGAGAGGGAGAGAGGATCTTGTGAGGGGGAGCTTGTTCAACCACTATAAATTTCTGTGTTCTTATTTCTTGCTTCCGCACTTTAAATTCAGCGCTTATTTTTCTTGTGGTGTGATTTTGGTTTATGAGATTTTTTCTTCTTTGTGAAAATAATTTTTAAAATACCAATTCACCCCCCCCCCCCCTCTTGGTTAGCTTGGGCCAGTTCTATAGGGCTTAACATCCCTAATGAACTTTCAAGTGGTATCAAATCGGGATACATAAAAATTAGTTTGAAAACTTTTTGAATTTTGATTCATGACTAACTATGGGAATCGTAACACTACGGAAGGGTATTCTATTACCCGACCTCCCCTGTTCGATAACCTACCTTTTGATTTCTAGAAAACCTGGATGTCAACGTTTTTATAATCGATTGATTATCGCATGTGGATGCTTATCAAAGAAGGTTATTCTCCACCTTCTCGTTAAATTAATGGTGTTAAAATTGAAATTGCTTTTACTGAATGGACTTTTGATAAAAGAGCTTTAGCCCAATTAAATGCAAAGTATTTGAACTATTTTTTCTATGCTTTAAAATCTGAGGATTAAATGCGTGTTTCTACTTACAAAACTGGTAAAGAAATTTGGGATAAATTGTGTATCACTTATGAAGGAACTAATGAAGTTAAACAATATCGTTTGAATATTCTCTTACATGACTACAAACTTTTTCATATGAAACCATCTGAATCTATTTCTGACATGTATACTATGTTTACACAGATAGTCACTTCACTGCATCATTAGGAAGAGAACTTTCAAACTATAAAAAAGTAAACAAGATTTTGAGATGCTTGCCTTCGTCATATGATGCTAAAATCACTGCAATTACTGAATCTAAGGATTTAAACACTTATTCTATTAATAACTTACTTGGCTCACTCATTGCTTACGAGCAAGGGGTGAATCAAAGAAATCTTGATGCAGGTGAGAAGAAGAAGGAGAAAATAGTTGCACTGAAGGCGCACAAATCTGACTCCGATTCTTCCGGGTCTGAGAGCGATGAAGTTGCCTTCATCACAAGGAAATTCAAAAGCTTTCTAAGGAATAAGCAAAAGCATCATTGGAGAAAAGGTAAGGATCATAAAAATTCTAAAGGATCTTCTGATGTCGTTTGTTATGAATGCAGGAAGCCTGGACATGTGAAAGCCGATTGCCCTACACTTAAATATCACTCAAGCAAAGGAAAGGGTGAGGAGAAACCTTAGCTAAGGAAGGACAAGATGAGATTTCAAAAGGCATTTTGGGCTGATTCTGCATCAGACTCATCGGAGACGGAACCGGAAGATGAGACATCAAAATTGTGCTTGATGGCGGACGACAATCCTGATCAAGAAGAGGTATGTGAACTTTCCTACGATCAACTCCTTGAAATTTCTGAAAAGATTCATGCATCATATAGGAAATTAAAGAAAATACATGCTAGCTTGAAATTATAGTTCTTGAATCTTCAAAAAGAGCATAAAATTTTGACTAAAGACCATCAAATGATTTATTCAAATCATATGACTTTACTTGATGAATTTGATGAGTTAAATAAAAATTATTGTGAATTAATTGAAAAGCATAATCCATTAAAAGTTTCACACACCTCTCTTCAATCTGATTTCAAGAAATCTAAAGAGAAAGAGAAAATCTTGAGGATTGAGAATGATGTTCTAAAAATACAAACTTGAGGATTAAGAATGAATTGTCTACAATTAAGAAAACTTGGATGATGCCTACTCTTAAAAAAAAGCCAAGACATAGGAAGAGGTATTATAACTCAAACCAATTAAGAAATCTTTTTTCCTGGAATTAGATGTTTTTCTTGTGGCATGCTAGGACACATCTCACACACTTGCACCATTCACCATAGTACATATTGGGTATGGAGACCTAAGGTACATGATTCACAGCATACCACACCTGCATTGTATTCTACTTTTCCTGAGAAGGAACCCAAACCAGTTTGGGTTCATAAATCTAACTGTTGTTGAGTCTTGCAGGAGTGCTCTCACCAAAGACCTCGTGGGAGCATAGGATAATTGGACATACGGAGGCTCGCAGCTCATAATTGCTTAAACTTGCTGCTTTGTAATTTCTTTGAATTGTTTTTTAATTAGTTTTGTGTTATTTTTGTTGTGTGCTAGCTTTTTGGTGCTTTAGATTGTTTTGTTTTCGCTTTCCTTTTATGTTTGGTTTTTTATATTATTAGTTTTTTAAGCTTTTAGATTTTGGAGATTTAAAGCCATTGATTATCATATCTAAATCAGTCAAAGGGAGAAACACCGTTGATGGTTTTCCTCCCTCTAACCTCTTTTAGTAACATAATTTTCTTTTCTAGATAAAAGTCTATCTCATATTAACAACTAGTTTTTGAAACTAAGATTCTTTTTATCTTAATACAAAAATCTATCTTGTGCATAATATCCAAAGTTCTTATATATCTTTCAAGTTAATTGAAATCTTTTCATTGCATTTATCACATGATTATGATTTTGCTTTGTGGCTTATTCTTCCCTGTGTTAGAGTGAGAGCTCCTATTCTCTAATATTTGGAGGTTATACTCACAACTAAGGTTCTTTTTTAAGGGGTTTGTAAAAGAGTTTTTAGCTTGCAAGAATTAAAAAGGAAAGAGGCCAATGACGCCAAATTGAAAAGAAATCTATATACACAAAAGTGTATTAAAAAAAATCAAGATGCTCAAAGACCCAATCAAAGTGACAAGAGGCATAAAATGAGCCCACTAAATGCAAGCTATTCTCTCTTTTCAAAACTTTTAAAACTTAGAGAACTCATTGGTTATTTGATGCTTTCAAAGGCTTGATTTCAAATTCCATGATTGAGACAAATTTCTTTGGTATATTATTTATAAGATATTTTCTTTATAACCAAGTATTGATTGAATCTTCTTTTTACCCAGTAAAGTTTTTCTGAGTTAGACCTTTTATTTTTAAAAAGATGATTATTGCCCTAAAAGAAGTCCGAGCTAGGGATTAAAAAGATTCGGATATTCTACCTTTTTCAGATTTTGACTTGTTAACTCTTTGATCTTTTGAATCTCTAAAATTGAATTGTTTGAAAAATCTGTCATATGGATACTTTGCTATAAAAAAAATGTTTAACCTAAAACAAAAAAATTTTTCCTTCGATTTTCTTTTTAGCTTTGTATTGTGAGTCTTTTATCTCTTTAACGGCTTTGATCATCAACTTTTTCCTTGGATTCAAATATCTTGTCACATCATCCTGGCCGATTCTCATATCGTCCTGGACGATAGGATAAATTTTCTTCAAAATTTCATCTGCTGAACTTTCTGTGTTTGCTATAACTCTTCATCCTGGACGATAATTTACCGTCCTGCACGAATCTGATAGAACTCTGTTGATAGTCTTGGCCGATAACATATCGTCCTGGCCGATGCATTTTATGGTTATCGTCATGGCCGACACACTAGATTTTCCTGGACGATCCACATGTCAGCACGTTTAAATCTTTAAAATCGGCCCCTGTCGATCCATTATTGGACAATCGTCCTGGCCGATCCACTATTCGTCCTGGACGATACACGTGGCAAAGATTTAAAATGTTTTAACTTCGGATGGTACGATCAATTATTGTGCATCATCCTGGACGATACACCTAATCGGCCCGGACGATCTACTTTTTCAACGGTCGTCCGTCTTGACTCCTCGGGACGATCGCCTGTCTCTAATTGGCCTGGCCGATATCTGATCGGCCTGGCCGATATCTGATCGGCCCGGCCGATATCTGATCGGCCCGGCCGATATCTGATCGGCCCGGTTGATGGACCTCCTTTTTGATCAATTGCCTGTACGCAATAATTATACCATATCGTCCTAGACGATTCTACGATTTGCCTGGACGATATGGTCGTTTCTTTAAATTCAGGCTGTTCCATGTATATTTTTCACTTCACATCTCCTCTTCTCTTGTGTTCTCTTACTAGTCTCTTGCTATGGCTGGTGGAAAGCGAGTCTGATAAACTTCTGGGAGTTCTTCGAGGGCTAGGATTGACCCTTGTTTCAGGGAGGTAGAAGATGAAGCTGCTTACCATCGATATAAAGAATGTGGTATAACTGTCTCCAGAATCATCAATCCTGTCCACCGTTCGTATCCGGTAATGGATCTCTTTGCTCATACTTCTCTTTGTTTCATTCTTTCTCTCGCTTTCCCCTTTCATACTGTGCTTCTTCGTGAATTCTTCACAAATCTTCGCATAAATCCTACTTTCACAGCCCTGACCTCCTATGTGAATCGACGCCCGGTCGAAATCACATATCAGGAATGTGTTGAACTTTTACAGCTATCCACTACTGGGGATAAGCTACACATAATCGTTTTAGATCCTAACTTTGCCTGGTCCACGGAAAATCTTTTCTTTCGCCAGACCAATGCACCTTTTCATGTTGGAAAGACTAGTTCTTTAGTCAAAGATGCTAGCACAATCCAACATGTCCTTCGCACCACCATAATTCTAAAAGCCGGGGACCGAATCCACATCACTCCTATACTTTCTCTGACTACTTTTTACATCATGGCTCATAGAGAATTTAATACTGCTGACTTAATTTTTTTGTACATTAATCATTTAACCACAATCCGTGATCCAGGTCATAAGAGGAAACCCAATCTAGCTTTAGGACACCTTATAGCCTATGTCCTTGAAACCAAATATCAACTTCAATATCCTGCTCCTCCCAACCTCCCAACTCTCTTATACTCAATCAATTCTTTCACTATCCTTCACAGTACTCATCTCCACCCAGGAGATGAGGAACCTCGGGGGGGCTGAGGAGGAGAAGGCTCTCGCTCCCGCTCCTGTTCCTGGTCCTACTCCTCTTCACCAACACTCTCAGCTTGACCAATTAGTAGAGAGGTTTGATCAATGGGAGACCCGCTTCGATGCTTACGTTGCTGCACAGGAGCAGCAACATTCTGAGGACATGGCTCGCTTCGAGCAGCACCGCACAGAGGACTTAGCCCGGTTTGATAGCTTCATTACTCACCAGCAGTAGCAGCATGACCAGGACATCGCCTGGTTCAATGCTCATTTCACTATGCTAGCTAGCTACTTTCAGCAGCCACCTCCACCACCTCCATCTGATAATCAGGGTCCTCATTTTTCTATACTTTATATTCTGTTTTATGTAGTTTGTCTTGTAGTTTGTTTTAGTTTCTATTATGTTGTTTTTTTTTTTTTTGTGTTTAGGACCCTCTTTTTGTGATGACAAAAGGGGGAGTAGGATGTGGTAGGAAAAGTTGATGTGCTTGTAACTTTGAAATTTTAATGAACTGTTGTTTTTACTAAGATTTTCCTAGTTATGCTTACCATCATCAAAAAGGGGGAGATTATTGCAAATCTATTTTCATGACTTATGTTTTGATGATTGACAAATACTATTGATTCTCTTGGACTGCATGTTACTTCTAACTTTTCAGGAATCGAAGATCGGACAAACAAACGAAGCTAGTTCAAGATTGCGTAGGTTAGGATTGAGTCAGTCTGTACTTTGCTTTTTCTCTTCTTGAGTCTATTTGTAATGTTCAAAGAGACTGATGCTAAGTAACCCTACACACACACACTTGAGAGACTTAGAAATTTTGTCTTTACTCAAATCGGCCAGGACGATATTTACATCGTCCGGGACGATCTGGCTTAAAACAGAAATTCTATCAAGGATTCTTAATTAAGGAAGCCGTCATTAACAGATCGGCCTGGATGATACGTGTATCGGCCAGGATGATAAGCTCAAAATAGAAAGAAATTGCCGCCATAAATAATTAAGGTATTCTGTATTTTTGGTAATCGGCCAGGACGATCTTGGATCGGCCCGGACGATATTTACAATTATACCTTAATTGATCAGACAAATTAAGGAAGTAATTAAGGATGATTGATACGATCATATCGGCCTGGATGATCTAAGGATCGGCCAGACCGATCTATTCAAAAACCTTAGTTACTTCTGGATGATAAATATCGGCTAGCTTGAATTCAGGGCGATGCTCTTGATGATTTTCCTCTGATTTGAACTTATCATCCTGGACGATCAAGCCAATTTTCAATCATCCAGTTTGCATTCAGGGCGATGCTCTGGCCGATCTTCTGAGATTTGTACTAATCGGACAGGACGATTTCCATATCGATCTGGACGATATTGTCGACAACTTGCAATTAATGAGCTCCTTTGAAACTCTTCTATTTAAGAGCTCTTCTTCAAACATTTTTAAAAAATATTTTGGTGCTGCCTTGAGCTGAGAAGACCTTGAGGAGAGAAAGAGAGAGAGAGAGAGAGGGAGAGAGGATCTTATGAGGGGGAATTTGTGAGGGGATTCACAATGGTTGCTTTAAGGATCGCTCTGCTTCTTCTTCATCTAGAGTTTCTCATCTGTGGAAGGGTCAATAGAGGTAAGGATTCATCATCTGATTGTGGTTCTCTGCCAGCTTCAGGAGGAAGCAAAAGGAGATAGGTTCTCTGCCTTGCCGGGGTGGCAAAAGAGGTTCTTTATAAAGGCTTCTCCGCCTAGCTGTGGGGGCTAAAGGAGAGTCACGATTGTAGTGCAATACTCGGAGGGCACCTCTGGGGAGTGGACCTAGGTCGAGTTGATCGAACCACTATAAATTTCTGTGTTCATATTTCTTGCTTCCGCACTTTAAATTTCCGCGCTTATTTTTCTTGTGGTGTGATTTTGGTTTATGAGATTTTTTCTTCTTTGTGAAAAGAATTTTTAAAATACCAATTCACCCCCCCCCCCCCCCCCCCCCCCCCCCTCTTGGTTAGCTTGGGCCAATTCTATAGGGCTTAACATCCCTAATGAACTTTCAGAAATGAGTATGATGGAAGAGTTGACATTTTTCCTTAGTTTTAGTGTGAAGCAAAGGGATGATGGTATATTTCTTAGTCGAAGTAAATATATCAAGAATATTCAAAAGAAGATTGAGATGGAAAAAGCTAAAGTAATTAAGACACCCATGAGTTCTAATATTTAATTAGATAAGGATCCTAATGAGAAATCTTAAGATCAAAAAAAAGTATCGGGGGATAATAGGATTTCTTCTATGTTTGACTGCTAGCAGATATAATATTATGTTTAGTATTTATCTTTGTGTTATATTCTAATATTATCTCAAAGAATCCCATATGATAGCAGTTAAAAGAATCCTTAGATATATTATAGGCACCCAAAATATAGGTATCTCGTATCCTAGACATAACTCTTCATTTAAAATTATTGGATATTTAGACCCAGACTTTATAGAGTGTAGAGTAGATAGAAAAAATACTTATGTAACCTATCAACTGATAAAATAATCATTAGTTTATTAGTCCAGTAGGAAGGAAAACTCAAATGCTCTATCGACCACTGAGGTGGAATACATATCAGTAGGAAATTGTGTTGCTCAAGTCTTATGGCTAAAGAAACAAATCCTTAACATTTGTCTATATGTAAAGACCATTCTAATCATGTGTGATAACATTAGTGTCATATACTTTTTAAAAATTCAATCCAACACTCTCGAATTAAGTATATAAATATTAGACATTATTTTATTAGAGATCATGTAGCTAAGGGAGATGTAGAATTAAATTTTGTATCATTTGAAAATTAATTAGTAGACATTTTCACTAAAACCTTAAGCTATGATCCCTTTAGCACAATGAGGACTAAACTATATGTCACTGACATTCATGTCTGATTCAGGGCAACAACTTATGTAGTTATGTGTTTTATGTGTTTCTATATTTGCTATATTTTTTATTTATTTTTTTATTTTGGTTTGTGAGTTTAATTTTCCTAATTACTAAAAGTTCCTTGGTCTTCACACATTACACATTTTAAAAAAAATGAAAATAAAAAAATTATTCACATCGTCTTGTACAAACCCCATTTTTATTGTATGATCAACACAACTCTATACATCCTCACTGCTTGTGATTTCAACAATCTTAATTTTAACAATAATTGGTTATTGTAATATATGACCACCTCTTCATACTATATGATCCATGTCTCAACAACTGTTGGATGAAATCAAAAGGCCAGTACGATAATAATTGCACTATCTTACTATACGAACACCTGTTTATTTTGTATGATCCATTTAGTCAATAGGCATACCAATGACTACTCGAGCTGAGTGTATTTTATGAAGATTATCCAGTGCAATTTTGATCTTATTGTCTAATTTAACCTTTTTCCTAACAAGTCATCCAAACAATTTAACTTCCCTTATTGTAATTTATGATCCTCAATCATATTATACGAATGGCTAAAAACTCTATATAAGTATGGATTTTTAACATTTTGATTCATCTAACAACCTTATGTATTCATTCACTTTTGTGCATAGCATTAGAATTCTAAAATGATAGGAGGTAGTAAGAGAGACCCCTTACTTTTAGGAAACTATTCATCTTATCACCATTTCAAGAATATACACATCACACCCTCACACCTTCTAGAACAGAATGTTCTTGAATACTAAGTCATAACTTATTTTCTTCGACCACTCTACATTTTCTCTTAACCCACATATTACCTTTCAATTTTGAACTTTTTTTTAATTTTTTATGAGCCTTAGGGTAAATGCTAAATGTTTTATCATGACCTCTTATGTGTGTAAGCAGCTAGTAGAAATTACCACATAAGACCTAGCCAACTACCTATACCTTTCCACTAAATGGCTTAAGACACATTTATTATCATCTTGGGGAGATTATAATTAGATCATTATGAAGCTAATAATTAGAAATGTCCCTTTGAATAAACACCAACCCCTTGTCCACTCTTTGAATCAAAATGCATGAGTCATCTAGCATGTTCTTCAAACATCATGTGGTATTTTCAGTGCTGAAAAATGTTTGTAAAGTTAATCTTGGCACTAATTTAGATCCTCAACCCATCTTTAATAGTACTTTAGTATCCAAGTTTGAGGCTTGGGCATTGAACTCTTGAATGAGTTTAGAGATTGATCTGCATAGAATTACACAGAGATGTTTAGTCTAGAATTAGAAGTGGTAGTCCATAAGTAAACTATTCAGTTTGATGCAATCCCCACTAAATAACCACATAGATTACTCCTACTTAATCCACTTCATATGCTCTGGCCTTTGAGGCTGAAGCAGTCCTCCCACTTGAGGTAGAGCTCTCTTTACTATGTGTGACAATTAGCCACAATCTTTATCATAAGGATAATGCCCAACTGCAGTGAGAAGAACTTGATGGTTTTGAGGATTTATAATTAGAAGCTCATCAAAATCTCATGTTATAACAGGATTGTATGGCCCAGGCACATGATTTTCTTGTTAGACCCTAAGCTCTTAAGTATGGTAGTTTAGTTCTTATCTTGTGTAGGCCTATTATCTCACACCACCATTAAGGTGGTGAAATTGAGCCTATTTGGTAAGGCCCCTTTGTCATAGAGAAAGCATAAGAAGGTGGAACTTATCAAGTGGTAGATTGCAATGGTGTTCATCACATGCTTATTATCAATTATTAGTACTTGAAGAAGTACTATGCTTATGTTTTGTGTATTGCAACAGGCATCCCTTGCCACCGATGAAAATTCCTCTATATAGATACTACTTAAGAGGATTTCCTATATTTTTTAATAGTTTGTGGAAATGATAGTTTTTCCTCTACCACATGATGTTTGTCATAAAAAGTGTGAGGTTATCTTATATCTAAATAAAAAATGTTTACTTATTTATCCTGACACTGAACAAAATGTCCCTATCTTTTATACTAAGGCTCATTTCATGTTTTCTTTCATAAATATCATGGAGATGAGGAAGGGGGAGGCCTTCCACCTCTACCCACAGCTCCAACTTCAGGTTCGGTACTAGGGCCAGCCCCTACATCCAAGTCTAACCTCTACACCACTATGGTAGAGGGTTTTGCTAGCCTGAACATGAGGATAACTTTGCATATAGAGGAATACAATTAACACTAGATGGAGATTCGATAGTTGAATAACATGCTCCTACAATGCCACCAGCAGCTTCAACAATAATATGAGGCTAATAGGGAGTGCTTGACTAAGCAATTTACTACTCATCACCAATATTTCTAGCCACCACCCACCCCCACAACCACCTGATAAGGGGCCCTCTTACTTCTATGATGTGTGTTCTTTTGTAATTTATTTGTTTTCTTTTATTTATATTTTTTCTTATGTTGTGTTATCTCTCATTTATGGTGATGTCAATAGGAGGAATAGGTGTTTGGTTGTATTTGTTCATATGTTATTTAGTTTAGTTTTTCTCCTATATTTATATTATATACACACACACACATAATAATAATAATAAGAATAAAATTCTCTCACCCACTTTTTAAAAGTTATTCACATAGTGAGCAGGAGAAAAGAAGAAAATAGAAATAACTAATACAATTCAGCCAACAATATTTATTATCATAAAAAAGGAGAGATTTTTACAATCTCATATCCTAAGATTATGATTTTGATTATAACAAATATTATTAATTGTCTCTTTATTTCTCCTAGTAATTGTAGAACAGATTTTCTTTTGTGTACTAACATTTCAAGAACAACATATACCATGCAATAGAAGATTCAGGGCTAGTCTTAGTAGACTCGTAGGATGTTTTACAAATTTCTATAAATTTTACTTCTTTATTTTTATATTTCTTAAGTAAAAGTCATATAATGGTATATCCTAACCTGACGACCATGCACACACACAGAAGAGTGAGAAAGTGAATTTCAAAATTTTGAACTAATTGTACCATATAAACTAGGTCATACTATATGATGAGTTATTTATAAAATTAATAAAAATAACTAATTGAATAATTAATATTTTTGAACTAATCATACCGTATGAAACATATCATACATGATGATTACATATATTATGATTAGTTCAACTCAAAAACCCTAACTGCTAATCAGATTTAGTAAAGTATCTTAATTTTAAAATTTTCAATTGATCATACTATACAAACCCATTCATACTATATAATATTTAAAATATTACCTAATTTAATCCATGTGATAGTCATTCAAATAAATTTTTAATAAATTTTCCAAATCATATTGAATGATGTGGATCATACTGGATAATTGTAGATATGAAGAATGATCACCCAGGGATTATCCTGGACGAAATCTTGATTTTTGAACTAATCATAATGTATGATACATATCATATGGACAACTATCAAAGATGATTTCCAATCATCCCAAAGTTTGTCCTATAAATTCTTAAGATAAATATAGTATGATCTAATGATTATACTATACGATCGATATGCAAAGTTTGAATTGATCGTACTATGAATGTTTAAGTCATACTAGGTAAAATAGGATTTTTTTAATGAATCATATTATATGAACAGATCATATTTTATGAATAGAAATATCACAATTAAAAAAATTAGGGCTTTTAAAAAGCCTCAAAATTAAACACTCTTATTAGACTTTAAAAATGTTTTTGCCTGTTGAGAGATTTTTGTGAGAGTGCTTGAGAGGTCTTGATGTTTGAATAGGGAGAAAGAGAAGTTTTGTGAGAGGGAGAAGTGGTGTGAGGGGATTCACATGGTTGAAGCTTTTACCTTTGTTCCTCTATGTGTCTTCGTTGATCTTTAAGGTTGCTCTGAAGAGAAAGTCTAAAGAGTAGAAAATAGTTGGGTTGTATTCCTCGTGAGGAGGGTGAAAATGATTTTAATTTTGCCTCACAAGGTGGGTAAAAATGATTCTAGGTTCTCTTTCTCACTGGGAGGGTGAAAAGAATTGCAGGGTCTTTTCCTCACTTGGAAGGTTAAAAGGATTCCAGTTTCACTACCTTACTAGAAGGGTGGAAAGGATTCAAGTTCTCAGCCATATTTTGGAATAGTGAAAGTGATTTTATAAAGGCTTCTCCACTTTTTTGTGGGAGCTAAAGGAGAGTCACTAATATTTTTGTGCAATACCCGGAGAGAATGACTCCAAGGAGTGGACATAGGTCATGGTTTAACCAAATTGCTCTAAAATTTACGATCTCCTTGTTCCTTTTATGTCACACATTTTTTTCATGTATTTTTATTTTATGCATATTATTTTCTTTAAATCTAAGTTGATTATATTGTGATATCTTTGAATTTAATTTTGTGAAAAGAAAATTATTATAAAAAAATTTAAGAATCAAAATGAACAAAAATAATTTTCTTTTCAATCAAAAATAGAAATTTCATTTTGTTCTCTGATATTTTCTTTTGCTTGCGTTGTAGCTTGACATCATTTTAAAAAGAAAAGCTTTTGGGAAAATAAATTTGTAAAGCACTAATTCACGCCTTCTTTTGGTGTGCCTTGGGCAGTTATGTCGGTCTAACGACCCAAATTGAACATTCAAATATCACTACAAATTGAATAAATGTCATATTTGGGAACCCAAGTATGTTTGGGTTTTACCTTATGCTTCCTTTTATGAATGTTATGAATGTTATAATGTAATGATACTTTGGGCATCCAAATTAGGTGTGTTTTATCGTCTAAAGTGCATGGGTAATATATTTCCTAGCATGCCACAAGACTAACTCCTAACCCTTGAAAATTGGTTCACTAACCTATGTGGGGGATAGTGCCTCTTCCTAAAAATGTATGATTCAAGTTGAATCCTAGGTTATAGCTATATAAGTATAGGCCCGTACATATCCTGTTGAAGAGCACTCAATGTTTTAAGAAAGTATTCATTTGCACTTTTCTTAACTCCTAATTCAACTAATATTTTATGTTCTTTATTATCTAATTCTACTATAAGTGTCTTTAGTTCTTAGAATGCTTGTTCTAACTCAATATGCACATCTTTCAAGGAGTTATGTGACTTGGTTAATTCAATATGCTTCTTATTTAAATTATCAAAATCATTTAATAGAGATGTATGCTCCTTATCTAAAGAAGTATTATTAGATTTAAAATTAACGTGCTCTTTAACAAGGATGTCATGCACACATTTTAAATCAAAAAAATTATTTTATAATTATGCATATTCTTTTATCATTTTCTTATATTAGTCATGAATTTACTTAAAAATAGTAAATAACTTATCATAAGATAGCTCACCTATATCTTCTTGATCGGAGTTTACAATTGAATCATTGGATACCTCCCCTTCTACCTCTTATTTTATAAGTTTGAGGCTGAGCCTTCTTGCCCTTTTGGAATTAAACCTTTCTTCACCCTTTTCTTAGTAGGGTGATTCTTGAGGTTGGGGCAGTCAAACCTAAAATATCATGGCTTCCTACACTTAAAGAAAATAACATCAGAGGAAACTTTACTAAATTAACCTTATTTACGTTTATTCCTCTCATGGTAGCACTTTTTCTTTTACTTCAGGAAGCTTTTAAACTATCGAGTTATCAAAGCTATATCATCATTATTATAAGCTAAGGAGTTCTTGTTATATGTACCATCATGCTTCAGTCCCACAATCTTCTCCTTTTTCCTATCACCTACATCTAGAAGTTTTTGGATCATATTTTGCTCATAAGCAATGACAGAGCATGTTAAATTATTCATAGAATATACATTCAAGTCTTTGGATTCACAAATAGTAGTGAACTTAGCATCAAAACTATCAGGTACACAATGCAATATCTTATAACTTTTTAGAATTAGATAGTTCCCTTCCTAAAGCATGCAGGGATATCACTATTTTGGTAAACTTGGTGTAAATGTTAGATATAGTTTTGCTAGGTTTCATACAAAAGAGTTTGGTAGTATTGCAATAATAAATTTAATAAAAATTATTTAACCTCATTTGTACCTTCATAATTAATACATAGTCTATTTTAGATATTCTTACTAGTATTGCAAGTAGAATACACATGTAATTCTAAAATTTTAATGCATAGAAAAAATAACGTAAGCATTTCGTATTTAGTTGTACAAGATCCCTATCTTCTAAACTCCATTTAGTAAATAAGATTTCAGTTTAGCACAAGTTATAATGTGAAAGGAAAGATTAGCAATTTTATTATATGTCATATTTTAAAGTCAATCAATTATAAAAATACAATTTTTTTAAGAAATCAAATGGGATGTTATAAAATAAGGGTGAACGGTTTATTGAATAACCTTCAGAGTATTCATATTCCCAAATTATGTCATGGATTTTTTCTCAAGGTTTTTTAAATGATTAATTTGAAGAGCCTTCTCTGATACCAATTGAAATTTTAATTTACGATTGCTAAACCACTTGAACTACAAAGAAACCCAAAGATGGGGGTGAATTGGTATTTTAAAAATTTTCTTTCAAAAATGCTTTTTTTAAAAATTTAAATCAAATTTACAACTTAACCTCAAAATCTAATTTGTTATGCATAAGAGAATAATAAATTTTGTTTTTTTATCTATAAAAAAATAAATATTTTTTTTGTTATTTTTCTTTTCAATCTTTTTATCTTAAGAAAAATATAAGACAATCTCATTATTTGTGTATCACAAGAATATCAATGCTCAACATAGATTTGTAAGAAAATAAAATGCTGAAATTAAAATGTAGAAATAAAAGAAACAAGCACACCATAACTTTAATAACGATTTGGTCAATGTGAAGGTTCATCGACGAATTCCTAAGAGTGAGGCTCATTTGAGTCTAGTTGTAGTCATTAATGATAGATATATCATGGGGTTTAGTGTTAGTATGGAGACATGAACATGTTTTTAGAAGTCCTAATAAGTGATTTGTATCGGTCACTTATAGATATAAGATTGGAGAGAAGTGTGTTTGACATTTATCCTTAAGCTTACAAAAAATTCAAAAGTAACTCATTGTTTAAAAGGAATTCAAGTGTAAGGAGAAGCTGGAGGATTATTCTTATAAAGAGGATAAGTACTTGATATTGAAGATTTTCTTGATTTATAATCCTAGAGGTGGTGATTATGGTAGCTCTTTAGTGTTGATATCTTGAAACATCTTCTTCAGATTATATTATGTCATCTACTTGAGGTCGAGAGGAACCCCTTATGAGAAGTTAGGCTCACTAACTAGCCATCAAGATTATTAGGGACCAGAGAGTTGAGGGAAAAAAGTTTGAAATAGAAGATTAATGTGCTTAGAAATGAAATGTTCCCTTCCATTTATAGGCTCTATTGGATTGTACAGTAGGATCGATATAGTATAGTAATATTAGAAGAAATAAATCATCCAATCCAAATAGTTCAAAGACTTGGTCAAATTCTACACAGTATAAGAGTTCTATCTTTTTATTCATCCCAAGGGGTCTTCTGTTCAATCGTTGACTAAATGGATCATCTAATATAATCATTTGTTCATATAATACTATATGTAATAAAGTACTATATCAATCAAATTAAGTTATCCCCAATGATTTTTCCATGTTATTCATATAATATGAATCTTAATACTTGGTTTAATCTTAGCCATTGATTTCAAATGAATGGTTTATGTGTGCTGATTAACTAGTACCAAACTGTACGATAGTGATCGTACAATACGATGTGAAGATAATTTTTATGGTTTTGTGTGATGATCAAGGAATGTTCCATAAGTACACATACACATATAATTTTGACAAAATCATACAGAGACAAAAAATAATGAATAAATTAAATAAGGTATTATGACATAAAATAAAATTTAAAACCAACATGCACTCAAACAAAAAACTAAACACATAAACATACAATAAAATGGCATTTTTATAAACACATAAGTTAAAGTCAAAACATAAAAGCACAACAACAATCAAAACATGAAATGACCCCAATTTTTTAAACACTTATATCAATAAGTCTCAATCAAGTCCTAAGTACATTTATTATTTCATAATTTAAGAGTTTGGTAAATTTTTTGCTAATTAAATGTTTTTTTCTTCATATTGTATCACTACATCTCCCTTGGCCATGTAATCCCTAATAAAGTGATGTATATTATCAATATGCATAGTGAGAGAGTGCTAGATAGGATTTTTAATGATACAGATTACACTCATGTTATCATATATTATAATGATGGTTTTTAGAGGCAATACAAAATCAAGAAGTTATTACTTTAAACAATGGACTTGGGAAACATAACTTTATACATCTACATACTAAGCTTCTACAATAGAAAGAGCTATGGAATTTTAATTTCTAATTGAACAGGAAGTTAAGATTGTCTTATGAATTGGCATATTCTTGAGGTTCTCTTCTTATGTGTCATAAATCTAGTAAAATTTGAATCTAAGTATCCAACTAAGTCACAGATAAAGATATTTCTAGGATACCAATTCCTAAGTTTTAAATGCCAATGGGATAACATAAGATTTTTTTATGGTGGTCATAAGGGATTCTTTTGGGTTAGCATTAAATCTAGCACATAGATAAACACTAAATATAATATCAAACCTACTATTATTCAAGTAAAGTAAGGAATTTATTCCCCTAAACCACTTCTAATAACATGATTTACTATCCTGATCTTTATCTAATTAGATGGTCAGGCTATAAACCCATTATCCCATACCTTATTTTGATCCCTTAAGATTATTTGGCTAGGTTAACCTAATTTGCCTCAGGTGACATCCAAGACTTATAAGATTCTACACTTGATCTTTTTAATTCCATTAGAAACCTTCTTAACCCTTTATGTTGAAACTAAATCCTAAAATGTTCTAAACCCTAGTACTACCTTATTACAACTCGAGCTCTCGAGTTTATGTTTTTGATGATAACAAATATTGTGGCTCACATCCTATTCTCAACTTATATTTGTAATATATTTTTTGTGTGTGTACTAACATTTAAGGAACATCATGCACCATCCAACAAAGATTTAACACTAAAGATTACGTAGAATATATTATGCTGTAAAGATTTTTATAATATTTATTGATGTCTTTTTTATTTCTTGAGTCAAGTCCTATAAGGGTGTATGCTAGCTTGATGATCATGCACACACTCAAGGGGAGTGATATTGAGTCAAAACCAGATGTTAAATTTTTAAACTAATAGTACTATATGATTTATATCGTACTGTATGATCAACTCATCTAATTAATCATATTAATGATTTAGATTATTTAGTATGATCAGTTATAATTATGAAAAATCCCTACCAATCATAATTTAGATAATATTTTGAATTTTATATTTTGTTCTAATCATCCAAGATGACGTACATTATATTAGATGATCTATGACAATCATGCCTAAATTGATCCTATGATTAGGGGACTAATTAAGATTAATTTTTTCAATCTGATTGCCCAAGATGACCACTGAAGATCGTACGAGATGACCCAAGAAATACATGGGATGATACTTGATTATCCTAAATGAAATATCATAATTTTTCTTCTAATCATCCAGGATGATCCCTAATATCGTACTAGATGATATGTACAGATTTGAACTGATCATACTGGACTATTCGAAGATCGACCAGGACTATCTAGTTATTTTTTACACATTGTACTAGATGATCTTGCGATCGTACTGGATGACCTTTACTTCCATAATTGAGTTTTTAGGGTTTTTCAAATTCTACACATCATAATGGATGATCTTCACCACCAAAATTGAACTTCTAAGATTTTTTAAATCCCTCTATTTATGTATTCTCCAAAGACATTGTAAGGGTCTTTGGTATGCATCGAGTCTTCATTCTTCTTAAGAAAACTTAAAGAGAGAGCCTTGAAAGGGAGTGAGGAATGGGTGGATTTTGAGAGGGAAAAAATCCTTATTTGATTTAACGGAGTGTGGAGGGGGTTTCATACGGTTACTCCGGCCAACTTACATCTTAGTACCATTAAATTCAAGGTTTATCTTGAGGGAAGTTTTGGGAAGAAGAAGATATCTTTGTTGTCAAAGGACCCAACTACTCCGCCAGACTGGGGAACGTGAAAGTGATTCAAGGTAATCTGCCTGTGAAAGGGTTTATGGTCCCTGCCATCTCCTGTGGGAGAAAAAGGATTATGAAAGTTCGTTAGGGAAGTTAAGCCCTATGAACTTAGTCCCAAGCTAACCAAGAGGGGGGTGAATTGGTATTTAAAAAAAAAAATCTTTTCACAAAGAACAAAAATCACATAAATCAAAATCACACCACGAGAAAAATAAACAATGCAAAAATTAAAGTGCGGAAGCAAGAAAATAATAACACAGAGATTTATAGTGGTTCGGTCAACTTAAACTACGTCCACTCCTTGGAGGCACCCTCCAAGTATTGCACTACAAACGTGACTCTCCTTTAGCCCCCACGGCTAGGTGGAGAAGCCCTCACAAAGAACCTCTTTTTGCCACCCCGGCAAGGCAGAGAACCTATCTCCTTTTGCTTCCTCCTAAAGCTGGCAGAGAACCACAACCAGATGTTGAATCCTTATCTCTACCGACCCTTCCACGGATGAGAAACTTTAGACGAAGAAAAAGCAGAGCGATCCTTAAAGCAACCCTTATGAATCCCCTCACAAGCTCCCCCTCACAAGCTCCTCTCTCTCTCTCCCTTTCTCTCTTTCTCTCCTCAAGGCCTTATCAGGTCAAGGAAGCAGCAAAAAAGTTGTTCAAAATGTTGAACAATAGCTCTTAAATAGAAGAGCTTCAAAGGAGCTCATTAATTGCAAGTTGCCGACAATATCGTCTAGGCCGATATGGGTATCGGCCTGGCCGATCAGTATAAAACTCAGAAGATCGGCCAGAGCATCACCCTGAATATAAACTGGACGATTTAAAATTGGCTTGATCGTCCAGGCCAATCTCACGATCGTTCCGATCGATCAGTTCAAATCAGAGGAAAATCGTCTAGAGCATCGCCTTGAATTCGAGCTGGCCGATATTTATCGTTCTGAAGTAACTAAGTTTTTTTAATAGATCGTCCTGGCCGATCCTGTGATCGTCTAGGATGATATGATCATATCAATCATCCTTAATTATTCCCTTGATTTCCTGATCAATTAAGGCATAATTTGTGAATATCGTCCAGGCCGATTAATGATCGTCCTGGCCGATTATTTAAAAATATAGTATACCTTAATTGTCTATGGCGACAACTTCTTTCTATTTTGAGCTTATCGTCCTGGCCGATACACGTATCATCTAGGCTGATCTGTTAATGACGGCTGCCTTAAATAAAAATCCATATTTAGACTTTCTGTTTTAAGCCTGATCGTCCAAGACGATGTAAATATCGTCCTGACCGATATGAGTAAAAATAGAAATTCTAATTCTCTCAAGTGTGTGTGTGTAGGGTTACTTAGCATCAGTCTCTTTGACCATTACAAATAGACTCAAGAAGAGAAAAAATAAAGTACAGACTGACTCAACCCTAAACCTACGCAATCTTGAACTGGCTTCGTTTGTTCATCCGATCTTCAATTCCTTAAAAGTTAGAAGCAACATACAGTCCTAGAGAATCAATTGTTTTTTTCAATCATCAAAACATAAGTCATGAAAATAGATTTGTAATAATCTCTCCCTTTTTGATGATGGCAAAACACTACGAAGACAATTAGCAGAAAAATTTCAGGATCGACAAGTGTAAAAACATCATAAACTTCTCCCCCTTTTGACATATCAAAAAGGTGGAGGGAACACAAAAGAACAATAGCAAAACACAACAAATTTTTTTTTTTTTTTTAAACCAATGCATGAAAATGATGTAGTATTCCATGTGATTAATTTAAAAACTTGTGGGTTAATGAGTTAACAATCTCAACCATCCATAGAATAGTAGAATATCCGGTCATGGTTACCCTTAGCTCAGACGTTTTCTTAGGATAGAATCATCTTTTGAAATCAATGACCTAACTTAAAGAATTAATTGGATATGAGAAAAAGAATACATCCATCACTTGGTTTAAGAAAAAACTATTTTTATAAAATAATGAACCAAAGTAAATCTGTCACGATCGCAAAACAATCGAAATCAAGTCTTTGAGAGCCAAAACTTCTAAGTTCTAAAAGATTTAAAAAGAGAGAATAGCTTGCTTTTGAGTGGGCTCATTTTATGCCTCTTGTCAATTTAGTGGCGCTTTGCGCATCTTTTTATAGATTTTTCAATTTTGGCGTCTTTGCGCTTCTTTTGTTGGCATCATTGGCAAAATTTTTTTTTTTTTTTGTAAGCTACATTCTCTTTTATAACCTCTTAAAAAAAACTTAGTTGTCAATATATCTTCTCAGATATTAGAGAATAGGAGCTCTCTCTCTAACATAAGGAAGAATTACCACAAACAGAATTAATAATCAAAGACAAGAGTAACGAGGGATCTTGATGTGACAAAAAACTTTAAACATTATAAATACAAGATAGATTTGCTTAAGCAAGCTTAAAAAAAGATCTCAATTTCATAAACAATCTTTAATTTGAGATAGACTTTTGATTAGAAAAGAAAACTATGCAACTAAAATAGGTTAGAGAAAGAGATATAATTATAAAATATTTTTACCATCTAGGAGATTAAGAGATGAAAACCACATTGACTACAAATTTAAAAAAAAAAAAAACAAGGGCATGGAATATGTTATCATTTCAGCGATGATTTTGAAAACTAAGTAAGAGAAAGAAAAAAGAAAAAGAAAGTAAAACACACCAAAAACTAAAAAATAAAAAATAAAAATAAAAGAAAGTAACTTAAAGATTAAGTTTGATGCAGTTATGTCAATCACACCCAATCTGGTCCTTAAAGATTTGAAAGTGTCGAAGGCCAGTGGTTTAGTAAAGATGTCAGCCAATTGATTTTCAGTTGTCACATGGTGTAACTCAATGTCTCCCTTAGTCACATGATCTCTAATGAAGTGATGCCTAATGTCAATGTGCTTAGTCCTTGAATGTTGGATAGGATTCTTAGATATGCATATGGCACTAGTGTTGTCACAAAAGATTGAGATGGTGCCTACAGGTAATCCTAAATCCAATACCTATTGTTTCAACCAAAGGACTTGGGGCACACAACTTCCAAGAGCGATATACTCAGCTTCAGCAATGGAAAGTGCAATAGAGTTTTACTTCCTACTAAACCAAGAGACCAAAGATTGTCCAATGAATTGATAAGTTTTTGAAGTTCTTCTTCTATCCACCTTGCATCCTGCAAAATCAGAGTCAGAAAATCCAATAATCTCAAAAGAAGTATTGTGTCTAGGGTACCAAATCCCTAAGCCTTGTGTCCCCAAAAGGTATCTAAAAATTCTCTTAACAGCATTCTCTTAACAGCAGTCAGGTGAGGCTCTTTAGGGTCAGCTTAAAATCTAGCACAAAGGCAAACACTAAACATGATATCAGGTTGGCTTGCAGTCAAGTAAAGTAAAGATCCAATCATGCCTCTATACTTCTTCTGATCAACAGACTTACCACTTGGGTCCTTATCCAATGGAGCACTAGAAGTCATGGGAGTGTTAATTGGCTTGGCTTTGTCCATCTCATACTTCTTCAAAATGTCCTTTATGTACTTTATTTGATTTAAAAAGGTTCCATCCTCCAATTGTTTTATGCTAAACCCCAAAAAGTAGGACAACTCTCCCAACAAACTCATCTCAAACTCTCTACTCATTATTTTAGAAAAATCATCAAACAATTTCTTATTAGAGGATCCAAAGAGTATATCATCTACATAAATCTGAACAATGAGTAAATCATCTCCAACTCTCCTAAGAAAAAGGGTGGTGTCTACGCTCCCTTTGACAAACTCCCTCTCTATTAAGAATGTGCTAAGCCTCTCATACAAAGCTCTTGGTGCCTGCTTTAAACCATACAAAGCCTTTTTTAATTTAAAAACATGATTTGGAAATTGGGAACTCTCAAAACCTCTACAAACACATCTTCTTTTATTTCCCCATTTAAAAAGGCACTCTTGACATCCATTTGAAAAAGCTTAAATCCTTTATAACAGGCAAAGGCTAATAGTACTCTAATGGCTTCAAATCTAGCTACAGGGGAAAAAGTCTCCTAAAATTCTATCCCTTCTATTTGATTGTACCCCTTAGCCACCAATCTTGCTTTATTTCTAACCACCACTCCTGAATCATTCACCTTGTTCTTAAAGACCCACTTTGTCCCAACTACACTTTATCCCTTAGGTCTTTCAACAAGCTCCCAAACATCATTTCTAATAAATTGATTTAATTCTTCTTGCATAGCTAAAATCCAAAACTCATCAGTAAGGGTTTGGTTAATGGTGGTGGGTTCAGTCATTGAGATAAAGGCAGAGTGGTTCACCTCCTTCCTAAGTCCATGTCTAGTCTTAACTCCACTAGAAGGGTCTCCTAAGATCAAATCCTTGGGGTGACTTGTAGAGTATCTCCAATCTCTAGGCAAAGTGTGTGAAGTTCCAACCCTTTCATTCAAATCAAAATTTTCTACTCCTTGGGTGACTTCTCCTACTCCTTCATTACTTTGGTGTTCTACCCCCTTCCCCAAATTTTCTACTCCACTAGTAATCTCTTCAATCTCATCATCATTCTCAACTCCATGTTTCTTTGGATCAGACTCATCAAATACTACATGGGTTGTCTCTTCCACCATTAAAGTTCTCTTGTTAAACACCCTAAAAGACTTCCCAACACTAGAATATCCCAAGAATACTCATTCATCAGATTTAGGATCAAATTTTCCCAAGTGAGACTTCCCATTATTGTGAATAAAAATATTACAACCAAAGACATGAAGGTGGGAAAGATTGGGTGTCCTACCCTTAAGGATCTCATAGGGTGTCTTTTCTAATTTGGCTCTAACATTCACCCTATTCAACACATAACAAGCTGTGTTAACCGCTTCAGCCTAAAAGTATTTTGAAAGTGAATACTCAGCAAGCATGGCTCTAGCGGCTTCCACCAAGGTCTGGTTCTTCCTTTCAGCTACCCCATTATGCTGAGGGGTCCTAGGAGCTAAAAAATTGTGGCTAATCCCCTTGTCCTCACAGAATCTTCAAATCTTTCATTCTCAAACTCTCTCCCAAGATCACTATGGATGTTCAAAATCTCACAACCTAGCTTTTTCTAAATCCAAGTAAAAAATGTTTTGAACTCCTCAAAAGACTCATTTTTATGTGAAAGAAATCTAGTCCAAGTAAACCTCAAGTACTCATCAACAATCATAAATCCATAGACTTTCCCTCCCAGGCTGGCAGTGCTAATGGGTCCAAACAAATCAATTTGAAGGACTTCTAAAGGTCTAGAGGTGCTAATGTCCTTAATGGGGTGAAAGGTGGAGTGGACTTGCTTTCCTAGTTGACAGGCATCACAAAGGTGGTCTTTTGAAAACTTGAGTTTGGGGACACCTCTAACTAGGTCTTTTTGGGTCACTTTCCTAAAGGTTTTCATACTTGCATGACAAAGTCTCTGGTGTCACAACCATGAATCATCAATCACTATTTTTAAGCAAAATGAAGCAGCACATTCAATATTATTTAAATCAAGCATGTAGACGTTGTTGATCCTCTTTCCCTGCAAAATAGTGTTGTTACTTAAACTTACAATGGATGAATTTGTAAAGAATTGCACGATGAAGCCTTTGTCATAGAGTTGACTGATGCTGAGCAAGTTGTTCTTCAATTCATCTACAAGCAAAATATTTTCAATCATAAAGTTTTTGGAATTACCAATTATACCTGTGCCTACCACCTTCTTGGTGGTGTTTGTCTCCAAGAGTAACCTTGCCTCCAGTTCTAGACTCTAGTACAACAAACTGGTTGGCATCACCAGTCATATATCGAGAGCATCCACTATCCAGGTACCACATACTCTCACGAGACTTTTTGTGAGAGCCCTCCTGCAAAATTATCAAATCTTAGATTTAGGAACTCAAGAAGGTTTGGGTTCCTTCTTATGAAGAGTAGAGTGCAATGCATGTGTGGTATGCTGTGGAACATGCACCTTAGGTCTCCACACCCAATATGTACTATGGTGCACTGTACAAGTGTGTGAGATATGTCCTAGCATGCCACATGAAAAGCATCTAACTCCAGGAAAAGGATTTCTTAAGTGGTTTGAGTTATAATGCCTCTTCCTAGGTTTTGGCAATTGATCAAAAGTAGGTGTCATCCTAGTTTTCTTACATGTTTTTAATTCATTTTGAATCTTCAAATTTGTGCTTTTTAATACCTCATTTTCAATCCTCAAATTTTTCTTCATCTCTTTAGACTTCTTAAAATCAGATTCAAGTGATGTGTTTGAAACTTTTAATGCATCATGCTTTTCAACTAATTCACAATGATTTTTATTTAACTCATCAAATTCATCAAGTAAAGTCATATGATTTGAATCAATTATTTGATGGTCTTTAGTCAAAATTTCATGCTCTTTTTGTAGGCTCAAAAATTCTAACTTCAAGCTAGCATGTGTTTTCTTTAATTTCCTATATGATGCATAAATTTTTTCTGAAATTTCAAGAAGTTGATCGTAGGAAAGTTCACATAACTCTTCTTGAACAAGATTGTTGTCTGCCATCAAGCACAATTTTGATGTCTCATCTTCTGGTTCTGTCTCCGATGAGTCTGATGCCGAATCAGCCCAAAATGCTTTTTGTACTCTCATCTTGTCCTTCCTTAGCTTAGGTTTCTCCTCACCCTTTCCTTTGCTTGAGTGATCTTTAAGTGTCGAGCAATCAGTTCTCACATGTCCTGGTTTCCTACATTCATAACAAACAACATCAGAAGATCCTTTAACATGTTTATGATCCTTACCTTTTCTCCAATTTTGATGATGCTTTTGTTTCTTCCTTAGAAAGCTTTTGAATTGCCTTGTGATGAAGGAACTTCATCGCTTTCAGACCCGAAAGATTCAGAATCCGATTTGTGCGCCTTTAGTGCAACTGTTTTCTCCTTCTTCTTCTTACCTGCATCAAGATTTCTTTGATTCACCCCTTGCTCGTAAGCAATGAGTGAGCCAAGTAAGTTATCAATATAATATGTGTTCAAATCCTTAGATTCAGTGATTACAGTGATTTTAGCATCATATGACGAATGCAAGCATCTCAAAATTTTGTTTACTTTTTCATAGTTTGAAAGTTCTTTTCCTAGTGCATGCAGTGAAGTAACTATCTAAGTAAACCTAGTGTACATGTCAAAAATTGATTCATGAGGTTTCATACAAAAAAGTTTATAGTCATGCAAGAGAATATTCAAACGGGATTGTTTAACCTCATTAGTGCCTTCATAGGTGATACACAATTTATTCTAAATTTCTTTACCAATTTTGCAAGTGGAGACACGCATGTAATCCTCAAATTTTAAAGCACAAAAAAAATAGTTTAAACATTTTGCATTCAATTAAGCTAAGTCTCGTTCATTGAAAATCCATTCAGTAAAAGCAACTTCAGTTTTAACACCATTAAGTTCACGAGAAGGTGGAGAATAACCTTCTTTGATAAGCATCCATATGCGATAATCAGTAAATTGTAAAAATGTTGACATGCGGGTTTTCCAGAAATCAAAAGGTAAGTTTTCAAACAAGGGAGGTCGTGTAATTGAATAACCTTCCGTAGTTTTACGATTCCTAATGTTAGCCATGAATCTAATTCAAAAAGTTTTCAAACTTAAATTTTTGAATCTAGCTCTGATACCACTTGAAAGTTTGTTAGGGATGTTAAGCCCTATAAACTTAGTCCCAAGCTAACCAAAAGGGGGGTGAATTGGTATTTTAAAAAAAATTCTTTTCACAAATAACAAAAATCACATAAACCAAAATCACACCACGAGAAAAATAAATAATGCAAAAATTAAAGTGCAGAAGCAAGAAAACAATAACACAGAGATTTATAGTGGTTCGGTCAACTTGACATACGTCCACTCCTTGGAGGCACCCTCCAAGTATTGCACTACAAACGTGAATCTCCTTTAGCCCACACGGCTAGACAGAGAAGCCCTCATAAAGAACCTCTTTTTGCCACCCCGACAAGGCAGAGAACCTATCTCCTTTTGCTTCCTCCTGAAACTGGCAGAGAACCACAACCAGATGCTAACTCCTTACCTCTACCGATTCTTCCACGGACGAGAAACTCTAGACGAAGAAGAAGCAGAGCGATCTTTGAAGCAACCCTTGTGAATCCCCTCACAAGCTCCCCCTCACAAGATCCTCTCTCTCTTTATCTCCTCAAGGCCTTCTCAGGTCAAGGCAGTAGCAAAAAGGTTGTTCAAAACGTTGAAGAAGAGCTCTTAAATAGAAGAGCTTCAAAGGAGCTCATTAATTGCAAGTTGTCAACAATATCGTCCAGGCCGATATGGACATCGGCCTGGCCGATCAGTACAAAACTCAAAAGAATAGCAAAAGCATCGCCCTGAATGTAAAATGGACGATTTAAAATATGGCTTGATCGTCCAGGCCGATCTCACGATTGTCCCGGCCGATCAGTTCAAATCAAAGGAAAATCATCCAGAGCATCGCCCTGAATTCGAGCTGACCGATATTTATCGTCCTGAAGTAACTAAGGTTTTTGAATAGATCATCCTTGCTGATCCTACGATCGTCTAGGACGATATGATCGTATGAATCATCCTTAATTACTCCCTTGATTTCCTGATCAATTAAGGCATAATTTGTGAATATCGTCCAGGCCGATCAATGATCGTCCTGAACGATTATTTAAAAATACAGTATACCTTAATTGTCTATGGCGGCAACTTCTTTCTATTTTGAGCTTATCGTCCTGGCTGATACACGTATCGTCCAGGCCGATCTGTTAAAGACGGCTGCCTTAAATAAGAATCCTTATTTAGACTTTCTGTTTTAAGCCTGATCGTCCAGGATGATGTAAATATCGTCCTGGCCGATATGAGTAAAAATATAAATTCTAATTCTCTCAAGTGTGTGTGTAGGGTTACTTAGCATCAGTCTCTTTGACCATTACAAATAGACTTAATTAGAGAAAAAATAAAGTACAGACTGACTCAACCCTAAACCTACGCAATCTTGAACTGGCTTCGTTTGTTCGTCCGATCTTCAATTCCTGAAAAGTTAGAAGCAACATGCAGTCCAAGAGAATCAATAGTGTTTGTCAATCATCAAAACATAAGTAGTGAAAATAGATTTGCAACAAATTATGGTAATATGCCACACTAGAGAAGGTGGAAGTGAATTTGTAAGGGCTTCTCCACCTAACTATGGGAGGTAAAGAAGAGTCACTAAAGATTTAGTGCAATACCTGAAATAGGAGGTTATGGGGAGTGGACGTAGGTCAAGTTGACTTAACCACTATAAATCTCTGGAGTGTTTGTTCTTTATTTTATTTTTTGAACTTTATTTTTTGCATTTATTTTTGGATATAACTGCTTGGTTAAAAATCTTTGATTAATATTATATTATATTGATTATTTATTTTTAAATTTTGAAAAAGCTTTATGAAGGAGATTTTTCTTTGTGTCTAAAAAAGTCTTTTAAATCACCAATTCACCTCTCCTCTTGGTTAGCCTTAAGACTAGTTCTTTAGGGTTTCACAATACTCATGAATTATCAAGTGTCCAAATAATTTTTTTAAATCACTAATTCACCCCTCCTCTTGGTTAGCCTTGGGACTAGCTCTTTAGGGTTTCATAACTCTCATGAACTTTTAAGTGGTACTAGAACGAGATTCATAAATTAAGTTTTAGATAAATTTTGAGAAAAGATCAATGGCTATATTTGCAAATCATAATATTATGGAAGGCTATTCAATCACACAACCACCTTTATTTAAAAATATTTCTTTTTTATTTTTGAAATATTTATATGTCTACTTTCTTGCAATCAATTAATTATCAAATGTGGCATATAATTAAAACCAGTTATTTTATAATATCATATATTATAGATGGAGTCAAAATTGATATTCTTTTTACTGAATGGAGTAGACTAAAATAAATTAATGCTTAATTAAATGCTAAATGTTTGAACTTTTTTTTTATTTTGAATTCTAAATATTATATGGGAATCTCTACATGTACTTTTGGCAAGGATATTCGTGATATATTATACATTTCATACGAAGGTATTAGTAAAGTCAAGCAATTTAAGTTGAGTATTCTAATGCATGATTATAATTTTTTTTGTATGAAATCTTATGAGATGATCTTAGATATGTAGACTAGGTTTACTCAAATTATAACATCATTATATTCTTTAGGTAAAGAACTTTCAAACTATGAAATGGTCAAAAAAATTCTATAATATCTATCTGATAAATTTCATGCTAAATTTATTGATATATATAAATCAAAAGACTTGAATGATTATTCTATTGATAATCTGATTGGGCTCGTCATTGGCACTATCAATGTATGACTCAAAAATATTAGATGCATGTGAAACTATATTGCTATATGTTCGAAGACACCGTTATAAGGACTTAGTATCGATGTGAGTGAGAAAATTTACTTTAATAATAAGAAAATTTAAAAAAATTCCTACAGTGCAAGCACAACATCAAAAAAGTGGAACAAAAGTAATTTGTAAGAATGTTAAGATTTCTTTGATATTATTTATTTGAGGTGTAGGAAAACCATAGATATTTAAAAATTTAATGCCCTAATATAAAAACACTTGATGCATAGGATAAGGGTATAAATAAGTCAATTATAATAAGGGAAATGAATAAAAAGTAAAAGTTCTCTTAGGACAGACCCCCCCCATAGCTTCTTAAATCTTCTGGACTGGAGGCAAGATGATGAGGTATAAAGTGTTTTTGTATGTTGATCTGTGTTTTTGTTTATTACCATGGCATATATATATTCTTTGTTTTTCTTTTGTTTTGGCATTAATGCTTTTAATTTTATACATTTTTTAGGTTTAGTTTATTTATATTTATATTGTTTTTTTCTTGTTGTTTTCTAGGGACAACTCTTATCATCTCCCACAAATTCACATCTTCACATCATATTTGTATAAGTGAATCAATCACTCTGACATTTTTTTTTATATCGTCTATACTTGAACTTGAGAATCATAATTTTTGGTTCATCACTTTACAATGCTATTCTCTTAAAATATATTTCTGAAAAGAAGTTTGAAAGATCACATTTTCTTTTTAATTTATTTTTTGAATTAGATTTAAAAAAAATGGCTTTAACCTATAAGGAGCCTGAGCTAGAGTTGATAAAATTTAAATTTCTAATCTTTTTGAATCTTAGTGCAGTCAATTCATTTCATACTAAGTTTTTGAATAAAATCAAGAGGTAACTTTCTTATTTTGTGAAATTTTGCTAAAATTAATTGATTACTCTTAAACATCACCACCACCTCCACCTGATCAGAGTATGTATGATCTTTAGTTTGTTATGTGTGTTCCATTTTATTTATTGTGTATTTTCATTCTTTTTGATAATTTCAAAGGGGGAGAATGCATTTGAATTGTTATATTTGTGTTTAAGCAGCATGTGTTCATCTTGTATTTGCATTAGTTTATTTATTATTTAGAATCTAAAAGTTTTTTTTTGTTTCTGTACATAAAAAAAAAATTTATTTCTCCTATTTTTAGTATAATTATCGTAGTGAGGGGGGATTAGAAAAAATAATTTTTAATTTTATAAATTCTACCAGTAATGTTTGACATCATCAAAAAAGGGGAGCTTGTTATAACTCAAGCTCACGAGTTTATATTTTTTATGATAATAAATATTATGGCTCACATCATGTTATCTAACTATATTTGTAATGTATTTTTGTTTGTGTGTGTACTAGCATCTTAGGACATCATATAGCATTCAATGAAGATTTAAGGCTCAAGATTGGGTAGAATAGGATATGCTATAAAGATTTTTATAATATTTATTGATGTATTTTTTATTTCTTGAGTCAAGTCCTATAAGGGTGTATGCTAGCTTGGTGATCATGCACACATACACTCAATGGGAGTGATAATGAGTTAAAAATAGATGTTCAAAATTTGAACTAATCATACTATACGATCAACTCATCTAACAAATCTTACTATATGATTTAGATCATCCAAGACAATCAGTTATAATCATGAAAAATAGCTGTTAATCATAATTTAGGCAATATTTTAAATTTCATATCTTATTTTAATCATCTAGGATGATGTACATCGTACTAAATGATCTATAATAATCATGCCTAAATTAATCCTGTGATTAAGGGACTAATTATGGTTAATTTTTTCAATATGATCTTTTAGGATGATTAGTAAAGATCATACTAGATGACCTGAGAGTTATATGGGATAATACTTTATCATCTCAGATGAAATAACATAATTTTTCTTCTAATCTTCCAAAATAATCTCCAATACCATATTGGATGATTTGTACAAATTTGAACTGATCGTACTAGACTAATCGGAGATTATCCAAGACTATCAGGTCAAATTTTATACATCATACTAGATAATCATGTGATTGTACTATATGATCTTTGTTGCTAGAATTGAGTTTCTAGGGTTTTTTAAATTTTATAGATCATACTGGATGATCTTCGCCACTAGAATTGAATTTCTAGGGTTTTTCAAAGCCCTTTATTTAAGCTTTCTCTAAAGATATTGTAAGGGTCTTTGTCATTAATTGAGTATTTATTCTTCTAGAGAAAACTTAAAAGGAGAGCCTTGAAAGGGAGAGAGGAAAGAATGGAGTTTAAGAATGAGAGAATCCTTGTGTGGTTTAAGGGAGTGTAATGAGGGTTTCGCATGATTGCTCTAACAAGCTTATATCTTAGTACCATCGGGTTCAAGGTTTATCTTGGGGGATATTTTGGAAAGAATATGATCTATTTGGTGTCAAAGGATCCAACTACTACGCCACACCGGGGAAGGTGAAAGCGATTCAAAGTTCTCTACCTGTGAACGGATTTATGATCCTCTGCCGTCTCCTAGAGGGATATAAAGGATTACGATAGTCCGCCGCACTGGGGAAGGTGGAAGTGATTTTGTAAGGGTTTTTGCACTAAGCTGTGGGGGCTAAATGAGAGTCACTAAATGTTTAGTGCAATACCTGGAACTGGAGGTTCTGTGGAGTGGACGTAGGACAAGTTAACTGAACCACTATAAATCTCTGGTTTGTTTGTATTTTGTTTTACTTTTCCACACTTTATTTTTTATATTTATTTTTTGATATAACTACTTGGTTTAAAATTTGTGGTTGATATTATATTGTATTGATTATTTATTTTTAGATGTTAAAAAAGCTTTATGAATGGAATTTTTTTGTCTCTAAAGAAGTTTTTTAAATCACTAATTCACCCCCCCCCCCCCCCCGATTCTTGATTAGACTTGGGACTTGTTCTTTAGGGTTTCACAACCCTCATGAACTATTAAGTGTCTAAAGAAGTGTTTTAAATCACCAATTCAGTCCCCCCCCCCCTCTGGGTTAGCCTTGGGACTAGTTCTTTAAGGTTTCACAACCCTCGTGAACTTTCATATTTAAGTAACTCATGGCCCTAAGATCTAACCAAAAGGGAGGGGGGCGAATTAGAGACTTACTCTCTTTGACCGGAGCCCCCCCACCCCCCCCCCCCCCCCCCCCCCCCCACCCCCCCCCCCCCCCCCCCCCCCCCCCCCCCCCCCCCACCCCCAAACCCCCCCCCCCCCCACTACAAAGTGCCTTTTTCAACTCCTTTGACCTATAGTATGAGTGGGTTTGACTAAGATCATCTTCCAGAACTAAATTTTCTAAAATAAAAAACTAAACACTTAATTGAATCCAAAGGGTTGAGAATTTAGTATAAGGGATCTTAATCAATTCTAATAGCATTCTAACTCATGCTTGACCCACAATCAAGTCCCTATAACCATGGATAACCCTAATTTGACCTAACACCAAAAAGTAAAACTGAGTACATAGACTAAACTAATTGAACTTGGCATTGGGTATAAATGTATTAAACCATTATAAGAATTTTTTTGTCATATTTTGACTCATGGCTAAGTACCCTTGACCATGGTCAACCATGGTTTGATTAAGAGGGCCAAGTGACCCTCCTAAGTATACTTTGGTAACACCTAATCAAATGAATTCAAAGCTTTTCCAAACGATACAAAATATTTTTATAAACCCTAAGCTAATATTCCAAGTCATCACAACCTATTTGGAATTGCTAAAGGATTGATATCTCCAACCAGATCAATGTTTGATTTGATCTCAAATGATTATTATCACTTCCTCTCTCTCTCTCTCTCTCTCTCTCTCTCTCTCTCTCTCTCTCTCTCTCTCTCTCTCTCTCTCTCTCTCTCTCTCTCTCTCTCTCTCGCTCTCCCTATCCCCCTTTTTCTCTCTCCCCCTCCTTCTTCTCCCTCTTTCTCTCTCCCCTTCCTTCTCCCTCTCTCTCTCCCTCTCCCACTTTTTTATCTCTCTAAAATGTGGATAGGCTTTAAATTATTTTCAATGATGTGTTTATAAGGAAAAGAATAAACTAAATACTTATATGAAAAAAAATAATAAAAAGGAAGCCAAGTCAAATAAGCAAGCTATTCATGTTTTAATATAATATCAAAAGTAATTAAACAAGTATGCATTAAATAGTTCACCAAGTATAACAAAATATGGTGAAAATGACTCATAAATTGAGTTTAGAATGAATCTAGAAAATTCAGTAATATATGTTTTTATATCTGTTGTACCATAATTAAGGGGATTATATAACTTTCTTTTGTGCGATTGCATTTGTGATCATCCTAAAGCATAATCAATGGAATCAACCTATGTTATGCTTATGAGTACATCATATTGTTTGAAATTAACTAATTGCCAAATTGCTTTCATAAAAGAATATCACATATGTATGAAAATATTAGCCAAAAATCATTATGAGTTTAATCTTTGCACAAGTGGGTATTAAAACTTGCATGTTCTATACAACAACAACAACAACAACATCAAGCCTAGACATGGGGTCGGTATTAAACTTGCATGTTCCATGTAATTGAAAAATACTTATACTACTTAAAAATTAATTCAATGGAGCGATGCCTCTTAATTTTTCTTAATTTATTTTCCATGCCAAAAAAGCTTGTGTCCTCTGCTTGCTTTATATTATCATTTTTTAATTGTGTGTGAAAATCTTTTGTAATAATAATGATGTTGATGATGATATTGATGTTGACTTCATAATAAATCACATGACAAAGTTCTTTATAATTGTTTTTGGACCTTTTCATATACGCCATTGTACTATCATATCAATGCCTCTATTGAATATCATAAATTATGCGTTTGATTATTTACAAAGTGAAATAATGTTGTCTCCTCTACAATGCATATCTATATGCTAATTCATCCAAATTATAACCTAATTATGATATTGCTTTATGTAGGCTAGTGCTTGATAATTTGTTGACTAGTATCATTCCTACCTACATATAATTCAAATTACATAGCCCACTACCACTTCAATTAGCACAATCATTCAAATATGGAATACTAGTCTTAGGCTTTGTTTGGGACGGCTTTCTTATTACTTTTTAAAGCAGTTTTTTAGTACAAAAATTTTAATTTTTGTACTAAAAAGCTTATTTAAAAAGCAATAAAAAATACCGTCTCAAATGAACCCTTAGTGAAAAGTTATTAGCTGAGTTACGAGTATGATAGTTGTTTTAGTATTACCATATAAAACTAAACCCTTGTGAGTTTGTTTGGGCAGTTTTTTTCATAATTTTAACTTTTAGAATGTGTCATTATAGTTTTTTTTTTCAAAAATTTCTATGATAAGTAATATTTTTATATAATACAAAACATTAGAGTATAATAGCCATAAAAAATCTTTCAGACATTTTTATAGAATAGAGAATATATAATACTCATAATAATTTTTAAAAAATTAAATATCACACAATAATTCAAAAGCTCTCGTTGCCTCGTTTGGGTTGTTGTAGCTGAATATAAAAGTTTTTTTTTTTATTTTTAAATTTTTTAATTTTTATTTATTTTTTTTATTTTTTATTTTTTTATAGCTGAATGTAAAAGGTGTTATATAATTGATCTGAAAAAAATAAATTTAAAAGTTATTGTAAGTATTATAATTTTTTTTTTTTTTACAAACTTTGAATAACAAAATTCTTAAAACTATCATGCTAGAGAATATTTGATTATAAACTTATTTCATATTACCAAAAAAATTAAAAATATTATTAAAAATATAAATAAATTTGTAATTGATTTACTAGATAATAAAATTAGCAGAATGATGCCAAAATATATAAAATTTGAGATATTTTTATTTATTGATGTGCATTTACATAATATGATTAAATTCAATAATAATAATAATAATAACCTACTGACAATGATATCACATAAACAATGTGAACCATGAGGAGCAAACCAGTCTGCCTTGCAAGGGTGTCTTCATTTTTCTCCATTATATTCCAATTTTATATTCCCTGCAGTGAACTCGTGAACACCATGAGGTTGACACCTCCAAACCCCACTATTCCAAAAAGTGAATATATTGTAGTGCATAATTTCCTTGAAATCTTTTTTTTTTTTTTTTAATGAGATTTAAACTTTTAATCTACTCTTTCGATCTGGAGAGCCCATAGCAACCATCATATTACTGAACCATTCATTTATATATATATATATATATATATGATCAGATTTATGCTTTGTTTGAAATAGCTTTCTTACTGTTCTAAAACAGTTTTTTAAATCGTAATAATAGCTTCTATCTAGGTTTTATTTTTTGGTTGCTTTTAAGAAATTATTGTATCAAGAACTTATTTTCACAGTAATTTTCAAAAAGTTACTTATCTCACATTTGTTTTGCAATCTCTTTTATAAAAAATTGTGGTTGTTGCTTGGTAAGGCATTGGTGTTGCTCATATGCAGCTAATGTGACTTTTTTTTTTGTTTAAAACTAAATGAAGGGCTTACGCATTAATAAGTAAGGAAAAGTTCAAGTTCTTAAAAGGAATCTTTAGCTCGCAAATGCTTAGAAGATCTACATCAAAAAGAGAAAAAAATTCTAGAGCCAAAGATCCCATCTATTTACAAGAAAAAACATAAATTTAAAAAATATGGGGTAGCCACGAGCTAGCACAAAAAAAAAAAAAAAGACGACCAATAAAAGGGCTAACAACACCACCTACCAGCCAGCAAAACTAATTAATCACCAATTACAAAAGAGGATCAGAACACCACCAAAAGATACATGCAAGAGAACAACTATTGTAAAAGCCCACAATAGTAGAAGAGAAGCAACAGGAGCACCCAGGACGACTAACAAAAATAGAAAAACATAATTAAAGATAACCAAAACCAAGAAAAGAACCTTCTACCGAACATGCAGGAAAAGAAAGACTCCAAAAAAAATTAAACATAGAATAAAAGAAATAACAAAAAAAAACCCAGTGCGACCAACAAAAACAAAGGAAGCACCCAATTCAAAAGCCAACCCCACACAACCGAGGAGCAGAAAAAACCAACTAACACACCAAGCCACCAAACAACGGCAAAACGCCCACCACAACAACACCCAAATGCCCACTAATAGCAAAAAAACAACCCAACACAAAAGACCCACGGGCGGCCAACATACAACTGTCAAATCAACCAAATCATAACAACTAAGCTAAGTGAAAGTTTATGAAGATTGTTAAATCTTGAGGAACTAGCTCGAGGCTAACCAAGTGGGGGGTGAATTGGATGTTTAAAAAATTCTTTAGGAAAAAATAAAGCCTTTAAAAAACTTTTCACACCCACACACGATAATTAATCTACACAGCGAATGTGAAAATAAGCAAAATTTCACAACAAAATAAATCAAATTTTTTTAGCCGTACATATAATTACAGAATAATAAAGTGCAAAAAATAATCAAAATGAACACACCAAAATTTATAGTGATTCAGCCAACCTTACCCAAGTCCACTCCTTGGAGACTCTCTCTCCAAGTATTGCACTAAACAGTAGTAACTCTCATTTTGCTCTTACAGCAAGGCGGAGAAGCTCGTAAAATATACTGTTTCACCAACCTAAAGCGGCAAAGAAACCGTGACCCTTTCATAGGCAGAGAACCTCAACTATATTTTCACTCTCTAAGTGATGATCAGAGAACCACAACTCTATTTTCACCCTTCAAGTGATGGTCAGAGAACCACAACTCTATTTTAACCCTCCAGTTGATGGTCAGAGAACCACGAATCTTTGTTGAACAACTTCTTCTCTGGAGTCACATAGAATCCAGGAAGACACTTGTAGATATTAGGCAAGATTCTTGCTAAGACCAACCTTGTGAATCTCCTTACAACTTCTCTCTCATAAAATCTCCCTCACTTCTCTCACAAAGCTCTCATTCTTCTCTCCATCAAGGCTCTCTCTCTCTTGATGTCTAAACAACCAAAGATTTTATAATAAGAGTATTAGAAAATCTTAAGTTGTGGGCTTCAAGAAACCCTAATTTTCAAGAGTTCTATCTTCTGTTCATACCGCTGAAGAGGAGTTACACAAGGAAACCCTAGAGGAGAATAACCATCGTTATCAATATTACCCTTAAAACTATCAACATCATCAACTTTAAAGTGAATCAGTAAGTTAACATCCGATGGAGCTAGAATGTCTACTACTAGATTTAACTCATCCAAATTTTCAAGAGCCATAATAATATTGGATTAATCCTGAGCAATAGGATCGATATGGAAAATTATAATAAACATCAGCAATATCCCCAACTCCGCAATTAACTTTATGATTTTTAGATTTCCTCAAATGAGGATGCAAATAAAAACATTTAGATTTGTCATGCCTAGCTAATACATTTATAGTGGCCTTAAAAAAAAGGAAAATAACTCATAAGAATTTTTTGAACATAACCAAACTTTTATGAGCTAAGAAAAACCTCATTAGAATATTTATTGGTGATATCCAGTTCGACTAAAATATGAGCAACCAAAGGCCCAAAATCAACCTTAATAGCATTATTTGATTGGTGGAGGAGGCCGAAGAGGGAGTCCAACCCGAATAAAATGTATTAAGAAAATAAATGTGGTCAAAGCTTAGGAAATGAAACCCAAATCAAAACCATAGGAGATTCCACGTTAAGATCCAACAAAAGATACCATTTAATTAACTTCCTAAAATAGTTGTTAACATAATATAAACCCCTGGAAAAACTTTTGCTATAATCTAAATCATCGAATAATTTAATTAAAACCTTTCTAGGGTTAAAGAGAGTTATAGAAAATTTTCCTGAGAGTTTCAAATTAAAGAAAAATTTTGGATTCCAATCAAAAAAGGTATACGACCAAAAAACTTTCCAACCAGCAAAAACTCAAATGGTGCAGCTAAGGCATAGATCTCCTCCTATGTGATCCAAATAAAGGGTAATCCATGATGGGTGCAAGCCATCAAATTAAAAAGAGAGAGAGAGAGAGAGAGAGAAGGAAGAAGAGTTGGCCACACATCCTTGAATGTTTTGGAGTGGGGTTTACCTCCCAAAAAAATCAAGATCAGAGTGGGAGAAGAAGTTATTCACCATCAGCCAAAGTTTGATCCATAACTAAAAAGACAAGAGAAATGGAGAGAAGATAACTTTCATGAGCTTCGCTAGATATCAAAGAAGCACTACAAGATCCAGCACTCGACAAAATAGCTAGGGTGATTCAGCTAATGTAACATCTTATTATAAAAGGAAAATTATATGCTTTTTAAAATTTTAATAAGAATTGTTGCATCCTGGAATATTCATGGTGAAAGAGAAATATAAAATTTATCATCTTATCTTTGTACGAAGATCTAACATATAACCAGATAAAAAAGAGGGTGTAGCATTCATAAGAGGCACAAGAGTTTTTACGTAAAAACCCTTGAAAGGGGGAAAAGACTATTGTCATATATAGGGAAGACCTTAGCTTGATACAATAAATATACATCATATATAGCGAATTACATTATGGGAATTGGAATAATTGGTATTGATATGTTCCTTTGGTTAGTAGGGTCATAGTTAGCAAGTGACGGAGGTCAAAAAGACCATATTCAGGTGATAGTGGTTGGAATGACCATAGTCAGCATTTGATGAAGGTTAGAAAGACCATATGTTATCAGGCGATGAAGGTTAGAAGAATTGTATTTGACACGATAAGGATATTGAAAAGACTATTATCTAGTAATGGAGGTTAAAAGGATCGTAATTGGCATATAATAGAGATAAAAAATTAAGTCTGTAGTATTGTGATAGAGGTGAGAATAACTGTATTCAATAGGAGATAGTGGTCAATAAGACCATAGTATGGTAATGGAGGTCGGAAGGACCGTAGTAGGCGAGTGATAGAGATTAGAAAAATTATAGTCTTACAACAGAGGTTAGAAGGACCATAGTCGGCGAGCGAAAGTTATCGAGGAGAATTCTAATGATAATTGGTGGCTGGAAGTAAGTATGGTGACAGTCAATGGTCGAGCAGAAGTTCGACGTCAATTAGTGGCTGGGTAGAATATCAATGTTAGTCGATGGCTGGGCTAAAGTATGGCTTTAATTACTGGTCGGGAAGAAGTCTGATGTCATTTGGTAGTCAAATATTGGTCGAGGAGGAGACTGGTGGCAAGAGAACTCTAGCTTCTCTCTCTTCCTTCTCTTCCTTTCTTGAGTCCCTTTCTATCAGGAATGAGGGGTCTATTTATAGCTTTCTAAGAGTGGAATGGCCAATAAATAGAAAGGAGATCAAGGGTATGTTTGGAGTGGTTTGAATGGATGGCTGATAATGATCCCCTTAAATATGGACCATTTATTGGGCATTTGATTATCTTAATAATATCAAAATTTGAGGAGCATGGGCTTGCTAGATTTATCTCTTCAAGTCGCTCGATTCAACTATAAGCATGTCACATGTAGATGTCATTTATTGATCCAATTTATGGTTTAAACTTTCCAAAGGCCCTTTAAGTCTTCGATTTGGCCCCATTTGGGCTCAAATTTAGTCAAATTTGATGTCGTTGGGTTCACCTTTTTGAGACATCTAGTTTAACTATAAGTTAACCAAAATCATAGTTCAGATGATCCCGGATTTAATATCAAAAGCTTTCAACTCAATTTTTCCTCAATATTCATGCGTGATTATGAAAAAAAATTTTATGATATATCAGTTGTCCTCTATTTCAGATGTCAAAGCTCCATCTAGATGCCTTCCCCCACCCCTAGGGGATCAAATGTACATCTTCTCCTTCTCCCTTTTCCTATAGCTTTTTTATAATTGAGGCCTTTCACTATCTTGAATAGGTGGCATCCCCTATCATGTACAAGTGTCCCTCTCTCGTGTAAATGTTAGAGATTTTGAGCCTTACTCTCCTTTCTTCCCTTTTTTTTCCTTACTCTAGTGGCTTTCTATTATTTTTGATAGATGGCATCGATTATTCAAACTTAGTTCCCCTCTTTAGTATAAAATGAACTTTCTCCTCCTTCCATTTTATTCTCTTTTAATTTTTTTCTTATATTAGAGGCATTCCACTATTTTAAATAGATGGCATCCCCTATCAAGATTTAGTGTCCATCTTCTATATAGAAGAAGTCATGATGCGAGTTTATTATCTTAATAGATAACCCTTGATAGAAGAAGATAAACTACATCTTACAAGCAAGGGTGACTTAAAATGATCTGGCAGTAATAATAAACCGGAGGAGAACTAGTGATTGTTAGTAGACTGGTAGAATTTTGATGATGTTTTAACAAAAGTCTTTCTGCGATCAACTATCAGGTGGAAGTCTAATGGCGATCGATGGTTAGGTGGAGAGCTGAAGGAGATAGTTGGAGGGTGTGCCACTAATAGTAGTTGAGTGAGAAGTCTTAGATGGCTGATATGAAGTGAGGGATAGATGACAGACATCAGATGAAGGGTTGATAATGGAGGTGGTTAAGTTGCATTTTTCTAAAGGCATTATGTATCTATACTAGCATGGGCAGACATCAGACATCCCTGATATAAGGGGTTGAAGCAATGTACCCTGTTAGTAGTCTGGCTACACACTAATAGTGTCAATTACGTAGGTTTGATGAAGATCAAATTATAATCTTTCTTTGAAGAAGAAGTTATAGGAGATACTTCAATATGCAATAGAAAAGAGGTCAATAAAATTTTCCAAGGATATTTGAACTTTTACAAGTTATTTGTAGCATAATGATATTAACTTATATGGATGTTGCTCATATAATTTTAATTTTAGCTTATGGTGATAATGAATGTACACTTAAACCTACTGTAGAATGTTATTATGTAAATCTAATGACATTATATATGAATTTGAAATATTTATATGGGCTCGATGCTTATTTTTCATTTGAAATAATCTTTTCCCCTAGAGGATACTAAATCATATATCCATTTTAAGATATGTTTTAATATATATTGCACCCCCCCCCCCCCCTATAACTTCTGATATTTTAAGCCTTCTAAGATTTTGATATATTAGTGCCTTTTGATATTTTTAGCATGCTAAGTTCTTTGTATACCTGTGCCTTTTGAGGTTTTTTAGCTTGCTAAGGTCTTTGTATCCTTATGCTTTTTGAGGATTTTTAGCCTTATAAGGTCACTGAATAAGTGATGACCCTGTCAACAACTTACTCTCTTGAAGTCTATTTTAGTGAGGACCTTGTCATTACAAGGTTTTATTTGAAGCTACCTTATTTGTGAGCCTTCTTAGAGTTATTTGTTAAAATTTTTCTTTGTATTGAAAAGGATGAAAAAATTCATAATGGATGTTATATCTATTTAAGGTTGTTTACAGAGTACTACTCGATAACGTTAACCTGTATAAAAAAGGCCAAGAGAGTCTACCAAGGATGTATAATCTATTCAAGATTATTTATTAGAGCATTGCTCAATAACTTTAACATATGTTGAAGAGGCTAAAAGAATCCACCAATTATATATGAACTATTTAAGGTTATTTTTTAGAGTATTGCACGATGAAATTAACCTATCTAAAAGAGGTTGAGAGAATCCACCAATAATATTTGACCTATTCGAGGGTGTTTGTTAGAGCATTGCTCTACATGTGTGGAAGACATCTAGTGCAATCCTCTTGGGATCGATTATGCCTTGACTGGGAGTGGGTGAATGTCGTGTATATCCCAAATCAAAGGTGAATAAAAGATCTATATTTAGACCAATTTTTCCTTTTTTAAGGTCCAAGTTAAGACCTTACCCAAAGAGTGAAAGTCCAGTTTGTGACTATATTTAGCTTATAATTTATTGGAAGCATCGTTACATTTATTGGGAGTTTTCTAAAATATAATCTTAGATGTTAAAAGTATTGGAGCAATTTTGTTGGGGACAGTTGCAGTCAAGGTTCGCCCCTGTATGCAGCTGATTCCCATGAATTTGATACATCAATAGCTGATGACAGGATATTGACATGAATGATATTTCTAGATTTGAGCAAAAGCTACCCCCTAGTCAGGAATAATGTTCCCACATATGGCTTCAAAAGATTGCGTCCTAGAATAGTCACAGTGAAAGAGAAATATAAAGTTTAATGTCTTAATTTTGTACAAAAATCTAACATATAATAAGATAAAAAAAGGGTGTAGCGTTCATAAGCGACACCAAAGTTTTTACGTGAAAACCCCTACAAAGGGAGAAAACTACGGGGGCTGACCTAGTTTGAATGAATCCACTAGTGTTTGCAGTTGATTACAAATAAGGCACTTCTTTGGGGGGAAGGCCTTTGTCTGATTTAAGAAATATACATCATATAGAGTGCATTACATGGTGGAACTTGGAAGAATTAGTATTGATATGTTTATTTGGTTCGCATGACCATAGTTAGTGGGTGACGAAGGTCAAAAAGATCATATTTGAGTGATGGTGGTCGAAAGGACCATAGTCGGCATTAGATGAAGGTCAGAAAGATTGTTACCATGCAACAAAGGTCGAAAGGACCATAGTCGGTGGGTGGTGGAGGTCGAAAAGATAATTATCTAGCAACGAAGGTTGAAGGGACCGTAGTCATAGGCGACAATAATCAGAAAGACTATAGTCTAGCGACGGAGGTTGGAAGGACCATAGTCGGCAGATGACGGAGATCAAAAGACCATAGGCTGACGATGGAGGTTGGAAAGACCATAGTCGGTGAACGATAGTGGTTAATATGACCATATTCTAGTGACGGAGGTTGGAAGGACCATAGTCGAAGGCGATGGAGGTTAGAAAGACTGTAGTCTAGCGGAGGAGGTCAGAAGGACCGTAGTTTGCATATGACAGTTTTCAGGGGAAGTTTAATGATAATTGGTGGTCGTGAGTAAGTCTGGTGACACTCGATGGCTGGGTGAAATTTTGGCATCAATTTGTGGTCGAGTAGAAGTTCGGCGTTAGTCAATGGCTGGGCTGAAGTCTGGTGTCAGTTAATGGTCGGGCAGAAGTTCGACAACAGTTGGAGGTCTAGTAGTGGTCGAGGAGGAGTTTGGTGGCAAGAGAACCATAGTATCTTTCTCTCTCTTTCTTCTCATCCCTGCTTGGGTCCCTTTCCATAAAGAATGAATGGTCTATTTATAGTTTTCTGAGAATGACATGACCAATAAATAGGAGTGAGATTAAAGTTATGTTGGGAGTAGTGGTTTGAATGGACAGCTGATATTGATCCCCTTGATCGTGGATAATTTACTAGGCATTTGAATGTCTTAATGATATCAAAATTTTGAGATATTGGGCTCATTGGATTTTTCTTGTCGAGTCCGCTCGATTCGAATACAAGCATGTCACATATGTAAATCATTTGTCAATCCAATTTATTGTTTGAACTTTACACAGGGGCTTTGGGTCCTTCGATTTTGGACCCATTTGGGCTCAGATTGAGTCATATTTTGTGTCGTCGGGTTCATCTTTTCAAGATGTTCAGTTCGACTATAATTTTGCTAAAATGAAAGTTTGGATGGTCCCATATTTAATTTTAGAAGATTTCAACTCAATTTTATCTCAAGATTCATGCCAGGTCAAGTTAAATTTTTGATGATATATCAAGAATATTAATTTTAATTTCACAGATAAATAAATAAAAATAATATTATAGTTTTATATATACATGAATTAAAATCATCCTCTCAACGCAAAGTTGCTATCAAGATGGGGAAGAAAAAAGATGGGGATTATGTAATTATTGGCCCGTAAACATCACTTCAGAGTTTCGGAGTTCTCCATGTATAAGCATACGGTCCAATAATTTTACTTACATGATGTCATGAGAAAATAGCTAAAGAAGAGGAGCTCTGTGGACGGGGGAAAAATAAAAAAAAAAAGAAAATTAATGAGAAAAAATTATAGTTCTTTATCGTTTTTGCAATATCTAATAAAATGAAGGACCCGCCAATGAAAAAAAATCAAATTTTGGGGGATTAAATAACACACCACATGGAAAGTTGGTGCAATCGCAATGGATTATATAAAAAAATTCAGTAGGGAGAAGTATCCCTTAGTTCACGCTGGTTTGCAATCAAAATAAATAATTAAACAAAATAGTTATATTCTTTTTTCAATTGAATTTATATTTTAAATGAAGAAAAAAAGAAACTTAAATAATTAAACATAATGGGATTTAGTAGAAATTAATATTATACCTAATGAATGTAGTTACAATTTGAAAAATAAAATAATAATAAATTGTCCCTAATATATTCTTATTTATATATAGCAAACAAACTTATGTGATATTGAATAAAATATAAATTTATTTATATTAATAGTTTAATCTTTGCTATTAAAAAAAGTTTCATATGGTCTATCACGGAGTCCAAACAAGAATGTATCAATATTTTATAAACAAGAGGAGGTTGGGTTATGCATGTCCTTGTTTTTAATTAACTACTTAAACATCAATTATATTAACTTAATTAATTATTTAATACTACATTAGAATATTAATTAAGAATGAAAAGTAGACCTAATTGGCCAAACATCTATGTGATTAAATAGTCTCTTTGAGGATTAAAATATGCTTCTTTTTCGGCCGAGTTTGATCAATAAGGCCGTGAGTAATCCAATGTGAACGAGTTAGCAGGATTCTTTTTGAGTTGATTTATTCAATGTTGAGTTGAATATGAACTAAATTAAAGTTTATTAAAATTTAAGAAAATAAATTATTATTTAATTCTTTTAATGTCAAATTAAATAGAAGATGATGAATTCAATTCAATCATCATATAATACAACAATAATACTACAAGCTGCTAAAAGATGCTCCAAGTTTTTTTTTTTTTTTTTTTTTTTTTATAAGCTCTCGAAGGGCCCTATCCGTTAAATTAAAATACAGTTACAAGTCCTTAAAAGGGTCGAACACCACTATGTTTGAAGAGATACAATCAAAACAAAAATAAACCTAAAATCTAAAGATCCCAAGTAAGATACAATTAAAAGAAGTGAAAGAGAAAGAAAGGGGCAACAAAAGTCCACCACCCAAATAAGGAGCCAACGAATGAAAGAAAAAAAGCAAACTAGCAAGAGCTCCAAAAAATGATAATTCAAAAGCAGCAACACCCAAGACAAGGAGAACATTTGAGAATCAGCCAAACCAAAAGAAGGAAACCAATGACCGGAATAACATAACAAACCTACAAGAAAGAATACTCGAACATGAAACAAATGAGAAATGGAAAAAATATCGAACATGCCTGCACAACAAGACAACCAAGCACAAACGAACACCAAACCAAAACAAGACTAGCCACGAACCACTAGTAAAAAAAACTCCACCCAACAAAACAACTAACTGCAAGGCAAAACACCCCCAACCAGAAACACCAATAGCTTAAAAGGAACCAACCAGTAGTGTTAGAAAAGAAACATGAAACCCCCCAATGACAGACAAACCCAACCCAAAAAAAAAACACAAGGAACCAACAGCAAAACGACCACCCGGATCAGACAAACGCTACAACAAAATGACAAATACAAAGCATTAGGAGGAAGCTTTAGATCTAGAAGATCTACCAATCAAGCACTTGAAGTTTTGATCCTTCATTTTATTTTTACTTTTCTTTTTCTTTTTCTTATCAATAGTAGATGAGAAACCATACACTATTAGCAATAACTACATTCAAATCATTATCATCATGATAATCATAACAGGAACATATCAATGATACCCTCCCCAACCATCATGTTCATATATGACGGATCAATGCTCAACAAGTCAGAATGCTCATTAGAATTCCTGACATAAAAAATCATATGCTTGTTGTTTACCCTTTCACAAAGCCAACAAAGCATCATCAGATAATGGAGAACAGGAAAAATTAATAAGAAGAACCTTATTAGAAACATCTGTAAAAATAAGATAATACACATGGTCTGAATAATTTCTCTTCTAACCCATTAAATTATACCCATCAACTTCCTCACCCGAGAGACAAACCACAATATCCATAACAAGAGGATGAGAAAATTCAATGCCATAGTTATAAATAATAGGAATTAATATAGGAGAAACAATCATAGCATATATATCATCCACATTGTTCACACCAACAATAGAAATAACCGGAGGTGAAGCATCAACCAATGGATCAAAACTAGATTTTTCCTTATCAACAATAGTCACCAGTTTGGGATAAACTGCCTCTTCCTTTTCTAAATGTGGATGAAGAATAGAGTATTCTATTTTTAATGACCTAGAGATTTGCAATGATCACAAAAAGAAGAAAAAACTTCCATCATAATATTTTGAATATACTCAAACATTTCAGGCCCAATCCACACATTATCAAGATATCCTTTAGTGATATACAGTTCAACTAAAATCAGAGTGACCGAGGGATACAAGCTTATCGAAGTTTTATTATTAGTTTGCATGAGACGACCAAATAATGAATCCATCCTATGCAAGATACAGGGAGAAAATAAATGTGGTCACATAATAGAAAATTAAACCCAAATAGGGATGATGGGGTATTTCTCAGAGATATTGAAAGTAGGATAAAATTTAATCAATTTCATAAAGCAATTGTTAACAAAGCATGAGCGATGGAAAAAGACTCTACAGTAATCCATGTCATTCGTAAGTTTTATCAAAACATGTATTGGATCTATAAGAGTAATCGTACAATCAACGATAAGTTTTAGGTTAAAGAAAAAATTTTGAATCGAGTCCAAAGAAGGTCTACAGTTAGGAAATTTACTAACTAAAGAAATTTTAAATGGTGCTACAAAGGATAAAATCTCATCTTCAGATATCCAGAGCGATGAAAACCCCTAGAAGGTAGTAAATTTAAGATTCCAGAATGAAACCAAAGAGGAGCTTGATATGGCATCAACAAATGATCTAGAGTTAGTATTATCATTGAGGAAGACAAGATCCTTTAAGCACACTTAATTAACCATCATTTAATCAAATCAAAGGTGGAATGATCAAGGGAAAGGAAACAACGACAACATAAAAAAAAAATACAAAGAAATGGAAGATATATGAAAGAAGGAAGCTAGGACTTACCTGGTTGCGGTTCCTAATGTCGAGGCGATTCACTCTGATGATAAGAGGAGGCTAGGGTGAAGCCCTAGCCGAGCGTGTGAGAAAACTATGGTTTTATGTTTGTTTATAGATGCTCAAAGTTCAAATAGAGAGTGAAGAGATCATTTGAAGAGGAGATTTGGAGGTTATGAATTTGAGGGATTATTTCCGTTAGATGAAGAAATATATATTTTATCTACTCTAATTTTCTCATATCATTTACTTGTTTTAAATTGTTTATATATATGACTCAATTACGTGCATATTTTATGTCTAGGAGGATAGATATATAATTGCAAAATCATGACCTCTCTTCCCTATCACTAGGGTTTCACCTCCAAGCAGCGTTGTCTTACCCATTCACAGTAGCTTTGCCTATTATGGTGCTTCTCAATTTTGGAGTCAGGAAATTTTTCCTTCTTCTCTCTTTGATATCTCTTTTTTTCTGTATGGTTTTCTAGTCGGCATCCTGACTAGTCCACCTCTAGTCGATTTACTAGAATGGAGATAAACCATGTGATTGATCTGGGCTTTTTGGATGTTCATTCAAATTCTTGCTCTTTTATGGGGCTTCACCGGTGGTAGCGTTTCCAGATCTTAATGCCTCTACTCACCGTGGCTTACCCTCATTATGGATGTCAGAGGAAGAGTTTCTAGCTTTGGTGGCCCCGTTCGAGTTCTCGTTTATTAGAATATTTCTTGCTCGCCAACCCCTAATTGATGTGATTCGTAAAAATCTTTTAAACCTAAATCTCATTGGTAACTTTTCTCTCACATTGTTGAATCCAAAGCACGTCCTCATTAAGCTAGTTAAGGACTTATACTACTATAAAGTTTTTTCTCATCGATCTTATTTCATGAATAACTATTTTATGAAGTTATTCAAGTGGTCTCCATTTTTCAAAATTGATGTTGAATCTCCTGTTATCCCAATTTGGGTGTCTTTCCCTTACTTGTGCCCTCATCTCTTCTCACTTCGTATCCTTCACGGGTTAGGTTCGTATTTTAGTAGGCAATTAAAAATGTACAATACTATAATGCTGGTTCATGTTCATATATTACTTGTGTTCTTTCTTGAGTTAGACATCACCAATTGCTATCCGGATAGTGTTAGGCTTAGACCTAAGAAATTCAGGTGTGTTCAATAAATAGAAATGGAGGTGTTTCCTACCTTTTGTAATCATTTCAAGTCTCTTTGTCATTCCAATTTGGATTGTCATGTTTTACATCCTCCTCCTCATGTGAACTCTAATCATGTTAAATTTGTATCAAATGAGGCTTGTCTCAATGCTAAAGTTGGTCAGGATAACATTACAGTTGCTCATTACACCTAACGTAAAACCTATGGCTATTTCATGTGATAATTGAGAAGATGTTATGGTGGCTAATGCTACTTTGAATTGTATGGTGAACCATATACCCCCTCCCCCCTCCTCTCTCTCTCTCTAATCCTAGTCCTAATGATGTTGATGCTAAAATTTCTATAGATAATTCAAGTGTAAATGTTTCTTTTATTTGCTCTGCCAGGCAAGTTGTCCATGTGGCATTGGGGGAGTGTCAAACTAATGTCACTATTTAGGATCTTATTTTTGCAATGGCTATTGAGATTGAAAGTACATTGGTTGTGGCTGTTAGAGCCTCTAATTCTGGGGTCCCTTGTTTCTGAGATTGATAATAATTTTTTTGGCTTTGCTTTGGACATTTGTGCTATGGTCCCTATTATTTCTTTGTCGTTCTCACCTGTTGATGGTGGTGATGGGAAGGCTATTTTAAATGATCCTATTAATCAATCTGATTGGATTGACTATCATTCTAAGAAAATTGATAGCTTGGGGGGGGGGGGTGGGGACTTCACTGACGGTGTTTAAGCCTATTCTGTTTCCTGCTTTTGTTTGTGTTGTTTGGGGTTTAATTTCAACGTTTGTCATCATGTTCTGTTCGTTATATGGTTATTTCTTGATGTGTTCTTGTTTCTATGGTTATGAGGCTTATATTGGTGTTTAGGATCATTGGATTTTGCTGATTGGTCGTTGTCCTACTATGGGTTGTTTCTTTGTCTTTGTTTGGTTTGGATCTTTTCTTTGGGGGCTTCTTAACGTTTTACATATTTGTTCAACACTCGTATTGCTAATCATGGTGGGAGCTACTACTAACTGTCTGGATGTCTTGCTTGGGTTTGTAGTTTTGTTGGACCGCTCGTGTTGTTGGCATTGGCTTCTTCATGGTAGCCTCTCTTGGTTAGTTCTCTTAGTGTTATGGATTTTTTTTTATTGCCTTTCTTTTCTTCTAATTGTTTATTCTGATAGATTAAATCAAAGGCTCATAGGTTTTGCTTTAATGATATTTTTAGAGGGCTTTTGATTCATTAAGGACCTATAACCTTTTACTTATATTAATATGTAGGCCACTTTTAGTAGGTTTTATCATAAATAAATAAAAAATCTTATGAGGTCATAATTATACAATTGGTATTAAGTGTACAATCATTCTTATTTTAAAAATAAATATATTTAAGATGATAAACTCATCCTCAGACGTCATGAAAATTTTAAAAATTATCAAGTATAATGTTCATGAAAAATCATAGAATATGATAAAGTTTGCTACAAGATAATATAAATCCAGACACATAAATATGACATAATATAATTACCTAGTTTTATTTACATCAATATGATAATAGTTGAGCTCATTCGTGGGTATAATAACTAAGTTAAATTGTAGCATGCAATAATGTTTGATTTACCATTCGGGGAAGCTTCTGTAGCTGCAAAATCAACTCGATAGCATTATTTAGTGTCATTATCTACTTTAATTTTTTTTCTTTTTTTTGGTTAAAACCCGCTGTGGGCCTACGCGTTAATACCAAAAAATCGGTTACAAAATCCTTAGAAGGATCCTCCAGCTCGCTACTGCCCAAAAGAGCTACAAGAAAATGAAAAATAAAACCTAAGAGCCGGTGGTTCCTTTTCTAAGATTACAAAAAAGACATAATAGAAAACTCGAGCTGCAAGTATACAGCACCCCAAAAAAGGAGCAGATTGATCCCGTTCAGCGCATTCTTCCTACAAAAATAGTGGAGAAGATTGAAAAGAAATAGAGAAATACAAACCCAAAAAGCCTTGCGATCATTGAAACTTCGTGAAGTAATCCTGCAAGGAAATCTCAAAGAAGAACAATTAGACAAATAGTAAATAAATAGACAATTATATCCAATGATGTGATTCCAGTTAGCTAGCCTAATAATAGAACCAGAATATAACCCCTTCATGGCCTCAATATTATAAGTAATAGCCCAGCCAGCCAAAATGATGTCCTGATATTTCCTCAAAACCACAATAATGTTTTTCATATCAAAACCATAAATACTTGTATTGGTTGGAACAGCACCAGCAAAAAAGAGAGGGTGATAACGAACTAGCTAGAAAGTGCCCCTCCAGCACATAGAAGCCAGAAGCAATGCCAGTCACTGACCACAACGCCTGCAACACCAATGCCAAACCAGCAAAACATAACGATCTGAAACCAGCCAAATATACATTCGGCACAAGGACATAAAAATTAAAAATGCCAGAAAACCAGAAAAAAAGATAGTGATACAGAGACAGCCACCCCCAATTCAACCAAACCTGGAACACCCTCTCCAAAAACCAATAGCAAGCATGCCACAAAATTTTGGAGGCAACCACAGCTAACCCAACCAAGAAACCACAACCAACAAACTCCAAACCTTTAGAATACCCAGCGGAATATACCATAATAACCACAGTACAAAAATAATAGGAATCCAAAGAGAAGCAGTAATCATGAAAAACGAACAGCCAAGGAAAAAAAGTGCAATAACCCCAACCAACACAAGAAAAACCAAGAGGGAGTCAAACATGCCGTAGGTAAGGAAGAGCACTTTTGTCTAGAGTAATCAGACCTCTAAGGAAAAGAGGAAGATTATTAACATTAGATTCCTGATACATATCACTATAAGAATCATGTTTGGCTAACCAATCCGCACACGCATTGCCTTCACCTACTTGATTGTATATCACCAAGCTAAGTAGTGATGTATGGGATACATTTATCAAGTGGATTGTGATTGGGTTGACTGATTGGAATTCAAAAAATTAGTAATGCATTTTAATTAGATTTTAATTAAGGCTTTATTTGGGATAACGTTTTTACTATTTTCTAAAGTAGCTTTATAATCTATAAATCTACTGAAGTCAACGAAAAAAAGTGGTGTTTAAAAGTTGTCCCAAATGAAACCTCAATGAGACTTCAATGCCTTTGTGGTTATTGTGTTTATAGGATTGTGTGAGAGTGAATTTATGACCAACAAATATTTTGATGACATAAATTATATGAGAAGAGAAATTTTAGAAGTGCTGCAGACAATAAATTTTATGATATATAAGCTTTGATAATTATTCAGCTGAGTATAATCAAATTTAAGCTCTTCTATTTCTCTTTATCTCGTTGAGCGCATGAGCTAATAAAGTTGTTTTGATTTCGCTTATTTTAGTCAATGAATAAACAGCATGCGAACTGTTCACACAAAAAGATCTTGGTTTGACTCGGTTAATTGAACCGAAATTTAGTCGTCAGACCGGCCGGGCGAACACGAGATCAACTAAGTGCAGATTTTGATCTGACGGTCACCGCGTTCGTAGGCCCTTATACATACCATGCAAGATTTCACGTGACTTTTTGCCACAGAGGTGGGGATCACGATAAGCTGTGGGAGCTGTGACCTGTCTCCGATTTCTCTTTCTTTTTTTTTTTTTTTTTAATAGTAGCTTGTCTGCATGCAGCAAGAATATGCTTAATTTCTTGAACTGTTAAAAAAAAAAATAAATAAAGAGGAAGCTTTGGCTTGGCGTCAGTCCTTATTATTCTGCGAGTCTAGCTTTGCAACGAAGAATTTTGCGAATCTGTACTACTAAATGGAATGAATTGAATGTTCTCGCGCACATTCTCATTAAACATTTCTAGTTTTTTCTTAATAAATTGTTCTTTTGTTTGTTTTCCTTCTTGTAATGTTTCGTGTGTCCTATCTTCTAAAAGAAAGGGATTTGAGTTTAGATTTAACATTTTAATTTGCACTGTGATGTACAAAATCAACTATCAAAATACAAAGTGATTTGATTAGGCGGGTTCAATTCAGTTTTAATTTAGATTTTTAAGCTTATTTTACATCTCTAAACCCATTTAAATTGCGACCGGTCATGGTTGCAAATTGATCAATGGAAGCCCTACTTCCAGCTACTTCTGGTCTTGTTTAGGACCGGTTGTGCAACCTGCAATGAGCAATTTTGACACCATATTAGGGACGAGAACGCAGGTCACAAAATAATATGTGACTAGTTTTTAGACAAATTTGAGATTTGGAGGAGAGATGTTTATCTATATTGAGAAGGAAAAAAGGTCAGATTGTTAACAATGATGCTGTAAGAAAAATGCAATAACCTGTAAGATATCTTTTATTCTGAATTAAAGTGATTTATGCTGCTAAAATATGTATAGCCAATTGATTTTTCAGCCTACCACCATTCGTTGTATATCTAAAATATAAAAATGGCATTCATCCTTTTCTTCTCATTTTTTGTATTCATTAAATGTTGGTTGGGAGCTTTGGCTATTATCAAAAAGATTTTAAGTTCGAATTTTAAATTTGTACGTGTAGTATTTGTAAGTTTGTCATTTTTTTTGTTAAAATCTTTAGAGAGACCTACACGTTAATTAATTAAAATTTTACATATCCTTAAATAATTGTGTAAAATTGTCTTAATTTATCTAAATGTCTATATATTTATATATATATTAAATAACGGTAAAAAAAGGTGTTTAATTGGCTTCCAAAGAGAGTTTTATTGAAGGAAATTTATCCGTTGATAGTTATATATAGTTTTATTGAGTAGAAGCCTCGTCATCAAACCACTTAACTAGTTTGATAGTTAATTTTGTGGATTGCAGTGCAAGGGTGTGAACTCTAAACTCATTCCTATTCATTTAAAGATACGACACACGAAAACTTACAAAGATGAAAACAAACAAAAAAATAATTTATTAAGGAAAAAGCTAGAAATGTTTGATGAGAAGGCGTGCAAGGACTTTCAATGCTTTCCGTTAGTATTAAATATCACGAATCGTAAGCAAAACTCTTTGTTGCAAAGGTAGAAATACAAAACAATAGTATTATTTTATTGAAGATATCTGATAAAAATCTCTAATTGCTACTATTTTGTAAACTTTGACTGCATATATGACATAGAAAAATAACAAAAAAAAAAAAAACTCTTGTTGATGAAAAAAAGAGAAGAGAATGCTCTTTCAGACATTAAAAATACTTAACCAAGTTGTTCAAAAACTCCTTCAAACGTCAAAACAACGTACTAATCAAAGAGTGCTCGCACAGTTTAGCTAGCGCACTTGTGAGCCATGGATCCATCGCATAGAAAACCTGGCAAAATTTGTGCTTGGGAATGAAGATAATTGTGAGCGATCGAGCAAATTTATAAGATATATGGAAGATGATTGTAGATGAAGATGATCCAAGGAAAGCCACAAGCACCAAAAAAGTTTTTGAAGTGGTTCGTCGTGTAGTATACGTAAGACATTGAACTTCTTATAAATCTCACTCTAATGCTATATTTAACAAGGTAGAATCGCAACAGTATTGAATGCTATATTTATAAAATATTGCATATATATATATATATATATATATATATATATATATATATATATATATATATATATATATATATATATATATATATATATGAAAGCATAGAAAAGAATAATAAACAAAAATATAATAAATGAAAAACAAAAATTAAGAGAATATATCATAACAATATTACTGTATATTTCAATTATAAATATTTGATATATATTTTAATATTTATTAGATAAATTTAATTTATGATATATGATATTTTTTTAATGACATAATACTTTAAGAGTTGTAAGATACATTTGCTCAAGTATAGTATCTTATTTGATTTTTAACATAGAGAATTAAAAATATTCACAATATTTTATTTTGTTACCATATAAGTGATTGCTTGTAGAAGAAAACATGATATAGAAAACGAGTTCATCATTAGTTTACTTATTTTGTTTGTGTAAAAATAAGGTCACTAAATATTTTTTAAATGTTTGTAGATTAATTAATAGTTTAATTTCTTATTACATTTAGATGGATGAGACTATATTGTTAATTTGATTATTTATTTGTCTGAAAACATTTTATATCTCTTAAATTGAAATATATTGTCATTGTAATACAAAATAAATTATTTTTAATTCTGAAGATTTTAATCAAACTAGTTTTCAATTCGAGTTTTTTATTACAAAGACAGATTTGGTTCATCGCTGATTATCATCCAATCCAAATTGGATGATCATAATTAACTGCACTTGTAAATCATTAGATAACAATTCTGAGTTTAGTAACAAAATTATGAGCATTCAAATAAATTGAATGGTTAAAAAAGGAAATTATTGCGCATCCAATAATATTTTGGAAAATATTATAAACCATTTTACAAATTAGAAGAATAGTTCGTGCAGTAAAAGTAAATTTTGCTAAGAATGTATGGATGAAAGCTGCTTTTACATTTTCTGAATTAGCATAATTCTCTTCTTAAAGAGAAGAAAGTGAGAGAAATGGAGAGATAAAAGGCTTTGTCCGGACTTGGAATGTAAGGAGATGCGAAATAAGAGAAGGAGCTAGGTGGGAGAGGGTAAGGCCTACAGGTCGGTGGACCCGATCCCTCCCCGCAAAGCGACATCAGTTTGCCTGCTTAACACTACCATAGTCCCCTCTCTCACCTTTCTTCCTCTCTCTCCTTTCTTGCTCTCTCTATGTGATTTCATATAAATTTTTCTGTATGAGTTTATTTGTGGTTCAGACAAGGCTCCCTTGGCTGCCTGCGCTGCAATCCCTATGGAGATGAGTAGAAGAAGATTATAATTAAGAGGAAGGACGAGAAAGCTTTGGAAGAGAGCAAGGAAGGGAACGAGAGCATTAGTAATAGGTTTGTGATTTTCTATTCTTTTCTTATCTTGTTTTCTTCTCCCCTTCTATCTTACCAACTCTCTCTCTCTCTCTCTCTCTCTCTCTCTCTCTCTCTCTCTCTCTCTCTCTCTCTCTCTCTCGCTTTTCTTTCCTTCAACTTGTTGATCAGTGCAGATGTTTATTTAAATTTCCATTTATACTTTGTTGTTTTGACGAACATCGTCTCCAAACAAGCTGTTGTTTGTAGGTTTTTGGATCTTTCTCCTTCAACCTCTCTATCTTCTTCTATTTCCCTTATTTCGTGTTTTCCTTGTTCATGACTTCCAGATTTATCGAAGATCTGACAATCATGGCGTCAGAAAGAAGAAAAAGAAGCGAGTAAGAAAAAAGCAAGAGAAAAAATTGTTTTTTTTTTTTTGGTTTCAAGGGGAAGATGGCGGCGGCTTCATCTTCAACTTCCTTCTTCAGTATAATAGATGAAGACCACCTTAACCAGTTAAAGCATCATCCACCGCTGCCTTCCCAGCATCATGCGCCGGCAACAGCCGGGCAACAGCTTCCTTCTTCAGCTACCACCAATCCACCTAAAAAGAAGAGAAATCTCCCAGGAAACCCAAGCAAGTATCCACACATGCATGACAAAAAAAAAATTTCCTATTCTTCAATTTTCTCCTCCTAATATCATGATATTAATCAGATCCGGATGCGGAGGTAATCGCTCTATCACCAAAAACCCTTATGGCCACAAACAGATTCATCTGTGAAGTATGCAACAAAGGGTTTCAGCGAGAGCAAAACCTTCAGCTCCATCGTAGAGGTCATAATCTGCCATGGAAGCTGAAGCAAAAGAGCAGCAAGGAAGTTAGACGAAGAGTCTACCTTTGCCCTGAGCCCAGCTGCGTTCACCATGACCCTTCGCGAGCTCTCGGTGATCTCACGGGCATTAAGAAACACTTCAGCAGAAAACATGGTGAGAAGAAGTGGAAGTGCGATAAGTGTTCAAAGCGCTATGCTGTTCAATCGGATTGGAAGGCGCATTCAAAGACTTGTGGAACTAGAGAGTACCGTTGTGACTGTGGAACCCTCTTCTCAAGGTGCTCCTTTTCCTCCTCTTCTTCTTATAAATCAAAGATGCATGCACATTAATTATCTACTCAAATGTTAAAATTTTAGGATCTTAGTAAAATCTTCAGGGTCTTTCCAAATTAAGAGAGAGAGAGAGACAGACATTGGGAAAAAAAAAAAAAAAATTTTCTGTTCAGAGACAGTGCTGGGCTCTCTCTGTCTCTGCCATTCTCTCTCTCTCTCTCTTTGTGGTTTGGTTCACGTGTTTCCATATAAGCAAGTGGCATGAAAAACTAGTTTGGAACTTAGGGTTGGGAAATTGCAAGGAGATTCCCTTGCCCGTCCACACTTTCTTTCTCTATGATAAATTATAATTTTATAGATTTTATCAAGATGAGAATAGGAAAGGATAAGGGTTGAAGAATTTTGACATTTGAATGGGAGAAACAATTTTGTTGAACAATCTAAAAATTAATATTTAACATTTTTTTAATATTAAATTTCAATAATAGGTTAAATATAAGAGTAATATACTACTATAAGATATTATTTAAAAATAGATCCAAAAATATTTTTTTTATTCTATATTTCATTGAGATGAATTTAAAAATTGTGTTCTCATAACGTGTAGGAAGTATTTCTCTTATTAGGTAGGAAAGATTACGGTTTATTTATTTATTTTTTTGTTTAATTTCCGTTTTTAAATTTTATATATTGTGTATTAATATGTTTTATATTATTTTTTGTAAATATTTATGTAGCATAATAACAGCTAGATAACAATTAGGGCAGATATACATTATCATCATAGGAAAATCACGAGCTGATTAAATACACTTAAGTTTTGTTTGAGACAGATTTTGATCATTATTTTTTTTATTCTTTTCAAATGATTTTGTATCTGAAAATTATTTTAAAAAATAATAAGAAAAATTTCTCATATAAGACCATAATAATGAAATAAATTGTGATTTTTTTTTTCATTTGGCTTGATATATATGATTTTATTTTCCATTTTTCATGTTAAAAACGTGCATTACATAAAGCCTAATACTATGTCCTAGGCAGAAATTGTCTCGAGTACTGCAAGCTTAAGCATTTTTTTTTCCCACCATATAATTTCGATGAATTATGAGAGAAAATGGGTATTTTGTTGTGAATAATTTTGGTAAGATAATTCATATTCATCATAAATTTATTTTAAGATGATTTAAATCTATAGCTAATTAAGTAACTCTTATATTTTATTTGTGTTAAATTAATTCTAATAATAGAAATTTTATTTCACTAAATTGAATTAGTATATTTTAAATAAATTTTTATTAATAGCAAGAGGGTCTTTTAGCAGTTTTCAAGTTTTATGCACAAAATCTCTTTTGAATTAATTAAGAGCCAGTTCTTGAAATTGTTTCTTGCTTGAAATGGAGAGACTCCTTTTCAAATTTAAGGCTAATATCCCCCAACATTCTCTTATCATTAAGTGCTTCTTGGTGAAATACACTGCCTAGATTTCCTCCTATTTCGCTTTTTATTGCTCTTAGTTCAACGAAAACGCCAGCTTTCCAGATTCTAACTTTCTATTCTGAGAACGCTCAGCAAGATATTTTTGTTAGTTCTTCACTTCCACTTTGTTTGAGACAGCTTTTGATCACTCTTTTTTGCATAATAGAATTCTATTTCTATAGCTATAATGACCTTGTAGTTGTTTGTTTAGTACAGCATTTTCATAATTTTATATTTCAAATAGCTGTCAAATTATTCTTTGATTATTATTTTTTATGAGAAATTTTGTGATAAGAAGTAGCTTTTTATAATCACGTTTATTGGAATGTGATAGTTATAATCATACTGAAATTTTTTTATAATATTCATAATTGCTTTTAAGAAAATCACTTTCCTAACTTACAACAGCTCTTCAACTACATTTACAAACAACCGCAATTGCTTCAAATGGATTACTTAATTTGATCCATCCCACAAAACAATCTGTTCTCATTGTCTTAAACACAAATTTGATATAGGCTTCATTTGTGACAGCATTTTTGCTACTTTAAAAAACAATAAAAAACTGTACCCAAACGAAGTCATACTCAAATGGAATTCGATCACTAATACCAAAATTATTATCCATTAAGCTATAAGATTTGAAAAATAAAGATGCAATATACATTTTTAATATTGAATGTAAACAATATTTTCTGATTTGTAAAATAACATCCAAAAGTTATTTTTAATCCCATGAGTCTTTGTGTAATCTCTGAATTACATCATATTTAATTAATTTCATTGGTATTTTTATTTGCAATGCCATTTAGATAACTGATAGTGTGTGCAAATGGAGTATTCTTTTCATTTGTGGACATGTATAACATCTATGATAAACTCTACTGGCACCTAAATCCCGTCGTGCTGAAGGCAGCAGCAAACTTTTTTTTTTTTTCTTGCAATAATATTTATCAGGATATTAATGAACTAATTTGCTGTTAATTCTTAAAATATATGCTAAGAGTGTTCAAACGTTGATGCAAAGCTTTATTAAGTTTTATACAAATTGAAATATAAATAATTAATCAGAGCAGATTTTCATTAACTCTTCATGAAATTCTTCTATCCATATATGTTGTACATAATTCTTTCGATGCAGGCGTGACAGCTTCATCACCCACAGGGCATTCTGCGACGCCTTAGCACAGGAAAGCTCAAGGCTTCCCACCATAGGCAGCCATTTCTACAGAAGCAATAATAATAACAACAACTTTGCCCTCGGCCACCACCTTTCCTCTCTACATTATCAAAACCAAAACCATCAGATATCACCAGACCTTCTTCGGCTCGGCGGCACGGCCGCTGCCTCCTGTCAAACCTTCTCCGCCGGACCACAGTATATCGACCATCTCCACCCACCTCCCCCTCCTTCCAACTCCTTCTTTCTAACGGGCGACGATACACTCCAAAGCAAGGCTTCCTTCCAGGGTTTGATGCACCTTCCTGATCTCCAACCCAACCTGGGTTTCTTCTCCGTTAATAACAATCAAAGTGCTCATTTAATGGAAAATGAACAAGTCATCAACAATAGTGGAAATCTGATGAATGATCAAATGCACGCTCTATTGAACAATGCAGTTCTTCCTCACATGTCTGCAACGGCTCTACTTCAGAAGGCAGCGGAGATGGGAGCGACTTCAAGCCTAGGAGAGCAGAGCTTGAGGTCTCAGGTGGAGAATCATGAGAAACAGCTAATGGATATTATGAACTCCTTTGCTAATGGAAATTCGGGGGTATTTGGAGGGGGTGGGGAGGAGGATGAAGAAGTTAAGTTTGGAGAGTTCGATAATGCAGGTTTGTGTAACATGGAGGAAGGAAGGTATCAAAATAATGGGTTAACAAGAGACTTTCTCGGAGTTGGAAGCATGTTGAGAAGCATGGGAGGGGGGATGGCTTTGGATAATGGCGAGGTTAATAAGTCTCTAAGTTCCAACCGGTTGTTTCACACTGGTTCTTTTGCTTCGGGAAGAAGAGAAATTGAAGAGGAGAAGATGAGACAGAATGGAGGGAATGAATTTAGGTGAGTTTATATAAATATGTTTCTGGTTCATGAGGTAGGTGTGGCTGAGGAGGAAACCAAGTAATTAATGAAAATTGTACTGTGTTTTAAAGTTTTTATTGTTGTTTTAGGAACTTGATGGTTGAAATGTTTTATAGAGGGTCTAATCTCTCCTACTTTAATTTTCTATTTACTTTGTCAATTACAGGCAGAGTTGAATATATATATGGCTACATTTATGTCCTACTTTAAATGTTTGTAGGAGGTTGGAAGTTTTATTTAATAAATTTTTATGGGGTTCTAAAGGTGATAATAAGGCTATAATTTGGGGGTCTTGACATAAATGTTCTGGTAAATTGGATGAAGGGAAGTTAGGTTTCAAAACTTTTAATGATATGGTGGCGACTTTTTCTCATAAACTGTGGTATTCTTTTAGATCTAAAGAAGAGTTTATGGGCGAAGTTTTTGCATTTTAAGTATTGTGTTGGCAAGCATCCGCTTAACTGTTCTTTTAAACAAGGGGACTCTTTCAATTGGAAAAGATTATGTAAAATCAAATGGGAGGCTGAAAATTTTATTCAATGGGGGTTGGGAGCTGGTGATATTTACTTTTGGCAAGACAAATGGTTGGGTAATTATTCCATTGATAATTTGTTAAATACTCGTTCTATTTCGAAGTGTAAGGTGAAGGACTTTCTTGTTCATGACGGTTGGAACATTGATTTATTAGAGCACACGGTTCCTCACTTTATTCTTAATCTTATTTGTAAAATTCCTATTAACTTGGAGGTTGAAGATTGCATTCTGTTTAATTGTTCTAATGATGGTAATTTTAACTCTAAACTGCTTTAGCATGCCATTAAACCTCAATTACCTAGCAACCCGTTATTTACTGCTTTTTGGAACCTTAGCATTCCTTCTACCTATTCTTTTCTTATGTGGAGGATTTTAAATAAGTATGTTCTTGTGGATTCTACTCTTATTAGAAAAGGCTTTTTCATTGTTTCTAAATGCCAACATTGTTGTCATATTGAAAATATTAATCATGTTTTTTACCAAGGGCCTATTGCTATGAAATTTTGGCTTTATTTTGATAATTTGTTTAAATTTAGTACTCATTCCCAAATTTCTTCGATGGCCGACGTTTTTAAAATTTGGTTTATATCTACTAAAGGTCACATTCGTAATATTATTCTGGTCTTAATTTGTTGGTTTATTTGGAGTATTAGGAATGATTCTAAGAATGAGAACATCAATATGGAAGCCAATCTTATTATTTCTAAAGTGAAGTTTAAGGTGACTCAACTTTTTGCTGCTAATTTGTTATCCCCTAATTCTTTTAATGGCTAATCACAACCTCGCCAGTGAGTTTGGAATTACTTTAATTCCTTTCTCTAAGCATTTCTGCGAGAGGGTTATTTATTGGAAGAAGTCCGTATAGGGGTTGGTTTAAACTTAATACTGACGGTTCTAAAAATAGTAATGTTGCGGTTTGTGGTGGCATTATTCGTGATTTTGACGGGGAAGGTTATTGTTGCTTTTGCGGGCCCTTCGAATGGTAATTCTGCTCTTCTTGCTAAGTTAGATAGTTTATGTTATGGGGTCCAATTAGCAATATCTTGTGGTATTTCTAATCTATGGATTGAGATTGATGCTCTGCTTATTATCCATTATATTAATGGCAACTCTATTTCTAGTCCGGATAGCTTTTATATTATCAGGAATATTAAGCAGGTTTTCGCCCGGATTCAGTTTAAAATGACTCATATTTTCAGGGAGGGGAATGCTGTTGCGGACTCCTTAGCTAAATTGGGTTGTTCTCTCACCCAGTTTATTGATTATGATTATAGAACTATTTCCAAAGAGACTAAAGGGTTAGTCATGCTTGATGGTGTGGCTCTTCCCTATATTCATAAGCATTAATTTGTCTGCGGCTTTTTTTGGTTCTCCTTATCTTCTCTTTTCTGCTTGGTATTATTGTTTATCATTTGGTTCTGAGTTTATTTGGGGGTTCTGCTCGATTTTTATGTTGGCCTTGTTCTTTCAGGTATGTCTGTGCTCTGTGGCATCTGGAGGCTTATAATTGCAATCTATTTATCTCTTTTGGCCAGTTGTTTGATTAGGCTAATATTTTAAATGCTTTGTTTAATTTGGATACTACTTGGGTTTTTTATTCCTAGTTTGTATTACAATTCTGTTATCATTGTTTCAAGGTTAACGGCTGGAGCAATTTTTATTTTAGTAGCTTTTACCGGATTGTTGATATTAATACTGATATTTGGCCTTACTTGCATTTTGTGACTTTTGACTAGGAGTATTGTTGGAATCCTTATTATGGGACAGAACTGATTATTGTCTACTATTTCTTGGTGAGGGATACAGTTAGCAACTGGGTTAGCTTGTTTCAGGTTGTCAGGAATTATATTTTGTTAATTTTTAAAGATCACCTGGAGCGTAATGTTGGCTATAACAGGACGGATTGTAGGAGTAAGGGTTTTTTTATGAGGAATTCTGGTCTCCTGTTACTCATGGATCTGCATCTCATTTTGACTCATTTTAATTATTGCACTGCCATTTATTGCTATATTTTGCAGATGAATTCTGGTAAACACATTCTTCATCTGAGCGCTGGGGACTTACAATTTGAGTATTGGAAGGGTTATAAAAAAGCTAACATGAATGCTTGGTCTGTGCTTGTCATTGCGGTTTGTTGGAGTTCCTCTGCTGCTAAGGCCATTCACACTTATTTTATTTGTGGTTTTGATTATCTGGACTATTTTGGGGGTTGTATTGAGTACTTTTTGCCTGATAGTGGTTTTTGGAGTCTCTTTTGCAGGTGGATCTTCACTAAGTTTGGGAAGCTCAAGATTGCCAAGGTGATTAAGTTTTACTTGCTTCTTAATTTTTGGGTTTTTGTTTTTATTTTTTGCAGGAGGATTGTGCAGAACGAGTACATCTTGATCTTCCTTTTTTGGGTGCTGATTGCCGCAGCCCTAGAGTTGTTTCTTATTGGTTTTGTAATCGTAGAAAAAGGGACCTCCGGCTTTTAGGTTTTCTTTTGACTTTTTTGTAGCTCTTCTAAGCATTAGAAAGCTAGAGGTCCCTTCTAAGGACTTTGTAACTTCTTTTTTTGAATTAACACGTAGGCCCGTCAGTGGGTTTTATATATATATATATATATATATATATATATATATATATATATATATATATATATATTTTATTTTTTATTTGTTCCTTATATTACGAGCTTTGGTATCAAAATAAGAGCCCAAACCAAATCTTCAATGTAGCCAAAAAGATCAAAAGGTAGCAAATAAGACCAGCCGAACATAAAAGAATCCAAATAAGCACAAATAGGGAGAAGCCAGAAACACCAACCAATATGATAGAGATCACCCAAAAAAACTACCATACAACAAAAAATCTACAAAAAGTCTAGGAAAAGAATGAGAAAATAATACAGAAAAATAAAAGGCCAATGGAAGGAACACCCCAACAAAATACAACACCAAAACCAACCTAGATCAACTAAGACTAGGACCAGGAACACAAACGAAAGCCCACAACAGCGCAATCAAACCAAGACAAGATAACCCGAGAAAAACCAATGGCCCAGGATAACAAAACACATGGCCCCGAGCAACCACCAAAAAAAAATCAACAACCACAATAAAACCCAGATGAGAATGTTTTAAGGCTTGTGCTGTCTTATTTTATTACGTCTTTCTATGCTTTCCCCTCGGGCGATTCTAGGGTGGGCTTGGCGTTCGTTGGGTGGCTCTCTCGTCGGACTTCTGGTGATTTCTCCCTTATTTTTTGTGTGTGGTTGTTTTCTGTTGTCTAGGGTTGTTTCTTTTTGGGCTCGGTTGTCTTTCTTTCTTGTGTTTTCATGCAATTTCCTCTGAGGCTTATGGCTTTTCCGTTTCATTTCGTTTCTCTCCTGATTTCTTCATTTTTTTTTTGGGATCCTTTGAGGTTTGGTTTGGTTGGCCTTTGAGTTTCATTTTTTTTGGGGGGATGATGACCCCGTCATCCTCGATCTATCCCACCTGTATCTTCTATCCCGAATGGTAAATCACGCTCATTTAAGGATGTTTTGGCTCGTTCAGTTGGTTCTTCTCCTCCCCTGCAATTTGTTCATTCATCTTTTAAAGGGTGTCTGTCTCAATTAGCATCTCCTTAATTTGCTCTTACCCTTGTGGGTATGTTTGTTCTGAAGCGTCCTAACATTGATGTCATCCATAAATTTTCTATAATTTAAAGCTTTCAGGTTCATTTCATGTTGGTTTACTCGATCCCAGGCATGTGACTATTCAACTGAGTAATGTTTTGGATTATAGCTAGATTTTGTCTAAGCGTTCTTATTACATTCAGTCTTGTCAAATGCGTCTACTTAAATGGACTCATGATTTTAATGTTTGTCATGAATCGCCAATTGCTCTGGTTTGGGTTTCTTTTCCTAACCTTAGGCTGCATTTTTTCAACTCTCAAATCCTTTTTGGCCTGGCTTCAATCCTTGGCCAACAATTGCAAACGAACCAAGCCACGGCTTCGGTTTCACTTCATTCGGTGGCTCGGATTTTGGTTGAGTTAGATATCTCTAAAAAGTATCCTACCGAGATTTGGCTTGGGTCTGAAGTGAATGGTTATTTTCAAAAGGTCGAATTTAAAAATTTTCCTATCTTTTGTTCTCATTGCAAGATGTATGGTCATGGTTTGAGTGAATGTTTTAAATTGCATCCCCACCTTAAGAAAGATAAATAAATTGGCAGACCCATTAAGATGCAAGAGTGCAACACGATTGTTGATGTTAATGACAAGTTGGTGGAAGGTAATGGTATTAAGATTCAAGCTAAGGACGTGGCTGCTCAGCCTGTTATATAGGTTGCTCTTTCATCTTCTGGTAATGAACTTACTTTGGATCTTACTTGTGGCGTGGGAGAAGGAAAATATTTATCTAAAGTTTTGAATAAAGTGTCCAATCCCTCTTCATCATCTATTGCTTATTAATCTTTACAAAATGTGACTCAGGTTATTGTTTTTGATGATAATACTAATATTGATTCTAATCCTAATCCTACTGCTGAGAATGATCAGGTTGTTTCTTTTCAAGGGGAGGAGTTTCCTATTCTGGTGAATCCTCCTATGGTCTGAACTAAAAATGGAAATAATTTATGCAATGAGATAAAGGAGACTTTGATGGAGGAGGAGGCTTTGCCTCCTCAGGGAAATCTTCCTTTGGCCCATTATGGAGGATCAATTTAATTGAAGGCAATGAGAGGTATTTAACTACTTTAGAAGATGGCATGTTCTTTGTGGATGGTAAGCGGCCTTTTCCTAAGGGGCCTTCCGGTAACTTAAATGATAAAATCATTCTTTTATCTGATCTATATCATTGTGATGCTTATATTGATACAGAAATTGATACTTTGGTTAAATGCTATGCTAGAGAAGACAATGACTTTAGTTTTTCTAAAGGTCGTGGTAAACATGGTAGGAAATCTAAAAATGTTATTTTACAATCCCCTAGAAGCACCCGATCACATACTTCTCATTAAGTGTGTTTTTTATGTTTAACGTCATTATTTGGAATGTGCGTGGCATTGGCTACCCATCTTCTAAGCTTAGGGTTAAAAATTTATGTCGTATTCATAATATTGTTATTCTTGTTTTACATGAACCTCTTATTTTTGTGGATAAATTAACTAGAACAATTAGATTTTTGAGCTTTAATAATGCTAAGTTGAATGTTGCCAATAAAATCTAGATTTTATGGAAAGATTTTATTAGAATTGATATTTTTGGTGACTTTACTCAAGTTTTACGCTACAATATTGAAAGCTCTAATGTGCATTGTTGTGCATCTTTTGTGTATGCCACCTCTTCTCGTTATACTAGGAGGATTTTGTGGGAGCAAATTTTGAATTTTCATAATGTTTGTAATCTTCCTTGGCTTGTGGGTGGTGATTTTAATACGATTATTAGCCAGGACAAACGTATAGGGGGTCTCTTCCATTTATATTAGTTTATGGAGGATTTCAATGATATGATCATGGCTTCTAATCACATTGATATTAGGTTTTCTGGTAACAATTATACTTGGCATCGTGGGCATTTATGATAGAGGTTGGATAGAGTTCTTTTTAATAATTCTTGATTGAACGCTTTTAATTTGACCAAGGTTGAACATCTGAGTCATACTCTCTCTGATCATTCCCCTTTGCTTATAAACATTAAGAATAATCTTAAGAGCTACCCTTCTCAATTTAGATTTTAGAATATGTGGTTACATTACGAGTCTTTTTTTGGAGGTTGTCCAGGATAATTGGAATGCTCCTCTTTATCCTAATAATTATATTTCTAGCATGAACAGATTATGACTTAAATTGAAAAGGCTTAAGCAAGTATTGAATTGGTGGAACCATAATATTTTTAAATATTTGTTTACCAACATCTTACTTGCTGAAAATAAAATTAACTCCCTTGAGGATCTTTGTCAGATGGATTCCTCTGAGGATAATCTGTGTCTTCTGAATGAGGCTAAAGTGGACCTTACTATGCTTCAAGTTAAGGAAGAAACTTTTTGGAAACAAAAAACTACTGCCAAGCATTTAGTGGAAGGTGATAATAATACTAAATATTTTCATGCCTTGGTGAATAAGAAATATTCTATTAACAGTATTCATAAAATTTTTCATGACGATGGTTCTACTACTGAGGATAGAGATGAGATTGCTAGCATGGCTGTTAATTATTTTCATAAGAATCTTAGTAAGTCTTTAAATCAGGTTTCTATTACTAACCACTCTTTTATTCCTAATACTATTTCCCGAGAGGATAATTATTCTTTATCTAAGTCTCCTCTTCTTAAGGAGATTAAAGATATCTTATTTGATATGAATGTTCATTTTGTTGCTAGGCTTGATGGTTTTACTATTAAGTTCTTTCAAAAGACTTAGCCTATTATTTTTAATGATGTTCTTTCTACTGTCACAGATTTCTTTAATGGTTCTCCTATTCCTAAGTTTTTTACATCTACTTCTATTGTGTTAATTCCTAAGAACACTGCTGTGAATTTTTGGAATGATTTTAAACCCATCAATTTGTGTACTGTGTTTTATAAACTTAACTCTAAACTCTTGATGAGCAGGTTAACTATTTTATTGCCTAAGATTATATCTCCTTATCAAATGGGCTTTTTCAAAGGTCGTGCTATTGCTAACAATATCCTTTTGGCTCAGGATTTTCTGTCAGGATTTAGATATCAAGGTGAGAGGTGGTAACATGATTATGAAATTAGATATTGCTAATGCTTATGATAATATTAATTGGAGCTTTATTTATAAGATGTTGAGTCTTTTTGGTTTTGATTTTAAATTCATAAATCTCATAAAATCTTTTATTGAGAATCCTTTCTTCTCTATTATTGTGAATGGTAAGAGTCATGGTTACTTTCAAGCTTCTCATGACCTAAGGTAAGGTGACCCTATTTCTCCGGCTATCTTTATTATTGCTGCTGATTATCTTTCTAGGGGCTTGGATAATATTTTCTACAATTGCCCTAGTATGTATTTCAAAACTTTAGGTGACTTTCATATCTCCCTTTTATGCTTTACTGATGATTTCATTGTCTTCACTAATGCTTCTAAGAATAAGATTGGTAAAATTTTGAGATTTTTTGGTCATTTTGAATATGTTAGTGGTCTGACCTTCAATAAGCATAAATATTATTTTATTATTTCTAAGAATGTTTTGCCTGATCAGATTATGGATATTAAGAATCTTACTGGCTTTTCTCAGGGTGATTTACCTATAAAATACTCGGGTATTCCTCTTTTTAAGGGCAGAAAGAGATCTTTCCTCTTAGATGATTTAATTTCTATGGTTCAGAATATATTATTTTCTTGATATTCTAATTTTTTAAGCTTTGGTGGGCGTCTCATCCTTATTAAAAGCATGTTGTGCTCTATTCCTGCTTTTATAGTTTTCAAACTCTCCTTCCTACTAAGGGTGTTTGTCTCAGAATTGATAGAATTTTGAATAAATTTTTTTGGAAAGGCACTGGCAATAATTCTAAGATTCATTGGAAGAATTGGGGTGGCTGTTGTGGTATTCTCAGCAAGAAGGAGATTTAGGGTGTAAATCCATGAATGATATGGCTCTTGCTTTTTCTTTTAAGTTGTGGTTTAACTTTAGGTCTAATGTGAGTCCTTAGGCCAATTTTATGAGGGCCAAATATTGTGGGGGGGATACATCCTTCCATGTGTTGCTTCTCGAAAGGGCATTCTAAAGTCTTGTCATTGCATCTATTTGATTTAATGGAAAGTGGAATCTTATTTAGTATGGGGCCTTGGTAATGGGAACATTTTCTTTTGGCAAGATAGGTGGCTTAATGGTAATTAGATTGATTCTTTACTTAACACTGTTTCTATTTCTAAGAGGAAGGTTAGTTGTTTTTTTTCCTCTAATGGGTGGGATTTGGAGAAACTGTCTGTTGTTCTCCCGGATAGTATTATTCAACTTATTTTAAAGGTCCCTATTCATATCAATTCAAAGGATGTGTTACTTTATTCGTGTTCTAAAGATGGTTCATTCAGTATTAAGCATGCTTGGCACACTTTCAGATATAAAAAATATACTTCTAAGCTGTTTAAAATGATTTGGCACGATAGTATCCCTTCTACGGTCTCTATTTTTTTATGGCGAATTATTCACAGTTTCATTCCCACTGATGATAATTTGAGGAAGAGATGATTCATTATTCCTTCTAAAGACAATGTTGTTTCCATGTCGACAATATGCATCATGTTTTTATATATGGTCCTATTGCAGTCAAGGTTTGGACATTTTTTGAGGACTTGTTTCAACTGAACTTATATGTTGTTTCTACTTCTATTTCGCAATTGCTTGACTTTTGGTTTGTAAAACCCAAAGGCCATATTAAAAATGTGATTTCTTCTCTTATTTGTTGGTTTCTTTGGTTGGAAATGAATGACTCTCATTTTAATGGGGTTGGTATGAATCACCAGAAAATTATTCATAAAATTAAAGACAAGGTGATTGTTCTTTATTCTTCCAATTTGCTTTCTACTAAGAATTTTAAGAATTATTATTATACCCTTTCCTTTTTCGGTATTAATGGGGAGGTGGATAAGTGTTAAATTAGATCTATTTGCTTTAATTGGTGTAAGCCTCTTCCTAATTATTTTAAATTGAATGTGGCTTGTGCTAAAGTTGGTAGTAAATTTGGCTATGGTGGTATCATCAGAAATCATCTGGGAATTTATATTTCTGGCTTTGCTGGGCCGGCTAATGTTGATGATAGTTACATGGCCTTTTTCACTGGTGTTTTGCATGGGTTAAATCTTTACAAAGCTATTTTCCTCATGAACATTATTTTGGAGGCTACCTCTTATTATGATAGTCTATTGTGTCTTGATAAAGATGATAGTATGTGTGCCCCTGCTATGTTTTACATCCGGAGAAATATTAAAGAGGTTTTGAATTCTTTTTCTTACTCCTTTTCTTTCATTAAGGTAGAGGAAATGTTATTGCGCAGGCTTTGGCTATTTTGGCTACAATGCTTAATAGTTTTAATGATCTCCCTCTTGTTCAGTTGCCTAATCATGTTCAGGGCATTGTTAGATTAGATCAAATTGGTTTACCTTATATCTGCCATTAATTTTGGGTGGTTTTGTTATGTTCTGGTATTTGTGGTTTTTTTCTTCATTGAGGGTTGGTGTTTTGCTTCATTATCTTAGTTTTTGTGTTGTTTTTTCTTACTGGGTATGGTTCTACTTGTCGCTGAACTGGTTTGTTTTGGGTGTTTTGAGGTTCTCTCTCAGTTTCTATATGTTATGCCTGTGTTGGGCGATGTTTAATGTTGAGCTCTATTGCGGGTTGGACATGTTGTTGGAGCCTGGGAGGCTCAATTTTGGTGGGGATGGAGTGGTTTTTCTGTATAATCTTTACCTGCAGTTTGTTCTTGTGTGGAGTAGGTGTTTTCTAGTTTGTAACATGGTAATGTGGGGGGTTTCCTCTGGGAATATGTGCTGGAATTATTACTCGGTTGGTTGGCTTAATTCCCAGTTTGTTGCCTTTTGGAATTTGATTGCTCTCTTCTCGGATGGGAGTTTGTACTTCATTCTCTGGTGGCCGTCTTACTACTGTCATAAAACGATTTTCTAGTTATATCCTTGGGTTTACATTTTATCTAATTTTTTTCTATTATATTGCTTTGTGTTGCTGTTTGGTAGGCTTTGTGTTGTTGCAGGTTTCTTGTGCATGTAGTAAGGATTACAGGATTTTTGCTGGGAATCGTATCGTGCATGCTCGTTTTCTTTTCTTCCCTGTTTTTGGGTGTTTGTGCTTAAGCACCGTAGAATGTACCTAGGTTGTCTTGTATTTTTGTGTAGTAAGGATCTTGTGCTCGTAGGTTTTTTGTCTTTTATTTTTATAGCTCTTATAAACAGTAGTGAGCACGAGGGGTCCATTTAAGGACTTTATACTATTTACCTTTAATTAACACGTATGCCCCGCCGTGGGTTTTTATTATTTAAAAAAAAATACAATAAATTGTACTAAACAATAGATTTTGATCTAATAGAACAACCAAAAGCATTTATAAAGCCTAGTTCAAGAATTTTTAACCTTCATTTTCTTATTTTTCTTCCCTAACATTGTAGAGAAGTCAACTTTATCATTTTTCATCACATTCAAATCAAAATCCTCTAAAGACACCTTAGAACAACCACCATATATATCCCCATCACAACACTTATTACCCGAGAATTCTTCAATCCAATCGGAGTGATCAATAGGGTCAACAGAGTGTAAATCCTTATGCAACCCACCATCCAAGTTAATATACGCAACATCCAATGTGGGAGAAATAGATAAATCAATAATAGGGATGCTATGAGAAACATCCATCCCTTCAATAGAAAGATCAAAATCAATGACAGGGTTTTAACTATAAGTCACGATATTACCCACAATATCATAAATGTCATTCGACAAACTCTTACCAGCAAAAGAAGAAATTAAATGCTTACCATACATTTTAAAAAAAATAAGATAAATGTTATCTATTTTATCACTATAAAAATCCAAATATTTGAATGAATTAGCACTAGATGGAGTAACGAGAGGCAAATCAGCATTATTGTTAACACAAACAACATCAAAATGAGAGTTAATAGGAGAAATCAATGATACTTTTCCTAAATGCACATTATCAAGAACAGAATTATGATCATTCAAATGTACCTTATCAGAATACCCAATAAGAATAGGGCCATTAACCATTTTTGGAGCAGGTTTAGGAATAATAGATTTCCTCAAATGGTGGTGTAAAATGAGGCATTCAGCTTTGTTATGACCCAATGCTTTGTAATGAGAACAAAAGCTAGGAAAATCTTCAAATACCCCCTTCTGAATATATCAGTGTTTTTTCAAGTCCAAGCCGAGCCAATTCAAGATACTTTTTGGTAATGTCTAGTTCAACAAGCATAGGAGCAACCACATGTTTATAACCCATAGCGGTTGCATTATCTATTTGGATCAGATGGCAAAATAAAGAACCAAGACCATGGAGAATATGAGGGGAGATGAAATGGGGACTAAGATCCGTGAAGTAAAGCCAAAACGGGAACGATCAGGGTTTCCTCCAAAATATCAAAAAAAAAAATGAGGCTGTTTAATTAACTTCATAAAACAATTGCTAAAATATTACGATCTATGTACAAAAACCTTTCCATAGTCAAAATCACTAGATAACTTGATTAGCACATATCGTTGATCTAACTAGGATATCGAAAAATCACTAGTAAGCTTCAACTTAAAAATAAATTTTGGAATATAATAAAGCACAAGTTTGTGCAATGGAAACTTACCTACCAGGGCAAAATAAAAAGGTTTTGCAAGGTGCTACACTCCTTCCTCTGAGATCCACAGAGCCGTCAAACCCCAAAGAATAGTTAGTTTGAGATTTGAAAAAGCATTCGAGGGATCAGAACCAAAAACAATACCTTTGAATGATTAAGGATTCTTACAATTGAGAAAACTAGGATTAGAACACTTAAAAACATTTGTCATCATGAAAACCAATTCAAAACATAACTGAATAAAAGAAAACAAAGAACACAAGAGAATAGAAAAGTAAGGCAGAGAGAACTCCCCTCAGCACCAGAGACGTGCGAAGGAGAAGATATATATATATATATATATGATGGGAAAAAAAAATTATCTGATAACAAGAAGACTAATTTTTATTATTACATGTTAAAATAATTATGATAATAGATGAAGAGTTTAAAGTCTTAGGATTGTACAAAGATGCTAAGTACATAAAAAAGTTCAACTGATATATGAGAAAGATTCTTTTAATTAATTTATAAAAACTAGGTTGAAAATAAATAAGGTTTAAATCATTTGAAAATGTTCCATTAATGTGAATCAATATTTACAAAAGGTGCCTCCTCATGATTTGAGACCAAGCTATTAATACAATCTATTATGCTTAAACTATTAGTGATGGCCATCATATGGGTGATGAGAGTCTTAATGTATTTAGAGTTATCATCAGGTGACAATAGATAACTAGCTTGGTTACTCTTTTAATAGGAAGAGAGACAAAGCAACCAAGAAGTTGAGTGTCAGGCATCGGTTATTAACGAATAGGGATGAGAACAAGCTGATCTAGTATTGGCTTGAGATAAGATTGCACCTATTTAAGTTGGTTTGAAAGGGCTTGTGCCTCAAATCAGTTCAATTTAAAGTTAGCTTTACTTTAATAAAGCAGATGTTGAGCCCAAGATCGCCGAATTCCGACATCATTTCTCTTTTCTATTTGTATGCTGAATACTCGTACAACGCTCGGACGTGAATTTACAAACTCTACCGCCGCGTATATTCTAGCACGCAATATATATATATATATATATATATATATATATATATATATATATATATATATATATATATATATGTTCTCTCATTGTGCCCCCCCTATGAAAAGCTTCTGGCTCCGCCACTGCTCTTAGTTAAAGCTTAGGTTGTTAGATCCCATGAGCTTGGTGTATAGACTATGATTTTAATGATCACAAATATTACTGCTTTTATAGATCTAAATTATGTATGTGTGTGCAAATCATCTCTTTTAAAGTAGTGTTTCAGGTAAAAGTGCAGATGAAGGATAAAGTGATATATGAAACATAAGGGATGAGAATAAGAAAGATGGCTAATAAAGTTCAATTTAAAGATATGAAATCATCAAAAACAAGAAGACCTCAAAAGTTAAAGTGTTGGGTAAATCTGTAATTTTTCATTTTCTTGAGTATATATTTTTATATTTGTACAAAAATATAATGGGCTAAACAACCAATTACACATGCAAGATTGTAAAACAAATTAAAACAAAAAATTTGAAACCTAAACCTTAAATACTTGGTTCTCTAATTAATCATATTAAATGATCGGATTATGTTGTACGATAAGAGTGAAAGTTTTTGCAAAATAAGATAATCAAGTTGTATTAATCAACAAAAAATTAAAACAAAAATTTTCATATAACTAATCGTATTATATGATATATATCATCCGGTATACTCTATTATTTTAAAATTAAGCTCGACATTTATAAATTTTTTTTTTCAAATTAGGTAAATTTGAAATTAATCTAATCATAATATACGATTCTATTTGTGCTATATGAATCTTTAAGATATCTATATATCTTAGGACAAAAATTGAGAAGTTGAATTGGTATAAAATTTCATACTATTTGGTATATACATCATATGATTTGAGCAAACAAAGAAGATGTCTATACAACCTTAGATTGGATAGGATGAACCAATATCCTACGTTAATAAATTGAACTAATTGTACTGTATGATCTATTTCATACAGTCCAATAAAAAAGAGGATAGTTTTTAGTGTTCAAGTTGATTTAACTAGTTGTAATATATGATACTTGTATCATATAATATGATCATGTCGTCAAATTTCTTAAAAAATTCTAATTAGAATTTATTTTCCATATTTTTTTTTTCAAAAAAAAAAACTACTAATATATAAAACCGTATTTTTTAAGAAGTGAACAAAACTTTTTGCGAAAATAGTAGGAGTTTTTTAAGAAAGGATTGAAAGGAGATATTTGAAAGAACTTGAGAGAAAAGTTTTTGATAAGTTTAAGAGATTTGTGTGTAAGGTTCATCATGATAGTTTTAGCTAATTCTATATCATTTTTTTCTTTTGGGTGTTGTTCAGGTTCTCAAAGACCTTGTGAGAGGTTTGAAAGACTTTGTGGATCTAGTAAAAGGCTAGAGATAAGTTGCTTTTTTATGAGGAAAGTAGTTTTGGGTTTATTTATTACCTTAGGAAGGGAAGAGGCTTCTCCACTTTGCTAGGAGCAAAAAGGAGAATGTTAGTGGAATTCTCAAGGAGATGATTTGGGGAGTGGACCTAGATATAATTGACTGAACTAATATAAATGATTTACACTCTTTTTTATTTTTAGAATTTACTTTATTGCAATTTATTTTGTGGATATGATTGAATGATAATTTGTAGAAAATTGGATAAAATTGTAAACTTGTAGATTTGAGTTATTTTTCATGATAAAATATTTTTTAAGAAAAAAAAATCCAAAAATAAATTTTTTTTATTTAAAAGAAAAATTTTATCTTGTTAAACAAGTTTTTAAACAAGGATCTTTAATCTATTTTGGTTATACAACCTTATGCATATAATGATGCATTATGCTGCTCCGGCGGAACACCTCAAACGGGGCTAACCGTCAGATATGCTCTCCACTATCATTTTCCCTTTTTGTTATCTGCTCTAATAGTAGCTCAATGATGCCTTTTTACATACACGGTATTTTATAGTTTTTTTTAAAACAATTAGCAAAATACATATAGGAGAGGGGAAGAAGAAAGGGGACAGACAACTTGTTAAGACTTATTATCAGTATATTGAATCGGGAGCATACAGCTCCGTTCCTCTATTTCTTGTTCTTGCTTGCGATTGTTCTCTTGTAGGTATTCAAAGGATCCAGGGAGGCATCAGGTTGGTATCAGAGCCCACTGAAATTGGCAAGAGAATGGCGGATCGCGGCAAAGCAACTGCAACCGAAGAATCTCGGACTATTGATTCATTATGGGCAAACCAGGAGAACACCAATCGTCGAATCGATGATCTCGCCGCCGAGGTGCAAAGATTGACGGTGGAAATGCGCCGTGAGTTCAATATCCTTAAGGCGAGACCACCAGTACCTCGCATTCACAGACCGGAGTTGCCAGTGACAGCGAACAGACCAGGGCGTCAACGGGAAAGGGCAATGGAGAAACAATGGCAGCACGAGAATGTTATATGGCCTCATCTTTCTGATTCGGATGAAGAGAATCAGTTTTATAGAGGTATTCCGACGGCTGAATCGGGAGAAGATGAGTCAGGCAATCCTTTTTATCCAGATTTCCATGAACCTCCTAGGCAGAGGCAGTACCGTCAACAGGAATTCAAAGTTAAATTAGATATTCCATTTTTTTATGGTCATTTACACATTGAGGATTACCTTGATTGGGAGAAAGCTGTTGAAAATTTTTTTGATTATATGGAAATCGAACCTCACAAACAAGTGAAATATGTTGCTTGTAGATTGAAAGGGGGAGCCAGTGCCTGGTGGGCTCAAACTCTACAGCTGCGACAACGTGGGGGTAAAGGTCCGGTTTGAAATTGGAGCCGAATGAAACAACTCTTGCGCACACAATTCTTACCCACTAATTATGAGCAAATCCTGTATATGCGATATCAACATTGCGAGCAAGGCAACCGCTCCGTCAGTGAGTATACAGAAGAATTTAATCGGCTAAGCGCAAGAAACAATTTAAACGAGTCGGCAAACCAATTGGTTGCTCGTTACATCGGGGGCCTCAAGGAAAGTATCCAGGATAAACTCGAATTGAATTCGGTTTGGTCCTTAGCTCAGGCCGTAAATTTTGCTATGAAAGCCGAATTACAGCAAAATCGTTCGAAGTCTGCCTACAATAGGAGGCAATGGACAGAGCCCAGATCAAATTACAGCAAAAATGTCTCTCAAGCAGAGAAATCACAGTTAGCCTCAGTCTCTAACCAGGCTTCTTCCAATGTTACTGGCGTCACGGCAGAGCCCCACTGTCAGCCGAAGACGAAACCACCAGGTAGAGATAATCCTTATGTTAAGCCGTCTACCATTAAATGTTTTCGCTGTTTTCAGCAGGGTCATAGGTCCAATGAATGCCCCCAACAAAAACAAGCGAACTTTGCGGAGACCGGGGAAGGAACCGGGTTGGGCGAAATTGAGTCAGCCACAGATGCTGAAGTGGAGGATGTGTACGCAGATGAAGGATAACCACTGGTGGCGGTTTTAGAGCGACTATTACTAGTTCCACGACAGAGCCCGAAGTCTCAACGTCATGCACTTTTTCGGACCAGATGCACGATCGCAGGCAAAGTTTGTGAATTGCTAGTTGATAGCGGTTGTACAGAGAATGTTGTTTCTCGTTCACTTGTCCAAAATCTGCAGTTAAAGACTTCCAAGAGGACCGTACCTTACAAGATAAGTTGGGTTAAAAAGGGTGTGGAAATAGCAGTCACAGAATCTTGTCGTCTCAGTTTTTCCATCACCAAACACTACGTCTGCGAGGTGGTCTGCAACGTCGTCGAAATGGACGTCTGCCACCTTATTCTGGGTCGGCCTTGCCAGTTCGATGCCGGAGCCCAATACGATTGCCGTGCTAACATTTATACGATCGAGTGGAAGGGGCGTCTACTACCTAGCTCAGGTGATAACAATACTGCCCCTGGAGCCTCTGGTTCTAACGCCCTACATGTTGTCTCGGGCTCCAAGCTGCTGCGATGCTGGAAAGAGCCCTCACCAATTTATGCATTGTTAATAACAGAGACTTCTTCTGTTGTGGCCCACAACCCGCCGGATGAAATTAAGCAACTCCTCCAACGGTATCCCACTATTACACAAGGTGATTTGCCATCCGAACTACCGCCTCTCCGCAACATTCAACACCGAATTGATTTTACTCCCGGCTCCAGCCTGCCAAACTTACCTCACTTCAGACTTAATCTGAAAGAGAAAAGTATACTACAAGACCTGGTGGACAAATTGCTTGAAAAACAGTTGATACAACCCAGTGTTAGTCCCTGCGCCGTTCCTGCTTTGTTGGTTCCAAAAAAAGACGGCACTTGGCGGATATGCGTCGATAGCAGGGCTATCAATAAAATAACAGTTAAATACCATTTTCCGGTACCAAGGGTCGACGAGTTACTAGATCAGCTATCGGGTGCTTCGATTTTTTCCAAACTGGACCTAAGTAGTGGATACCACCAAATCCGTATTCGTCCCGGCGACGAATGGAAAACGGCTTTCAAGACGCCGCAAGGGTTGTTCGAATGGCAAGTCATGCCTTTCGGTCTTTGCAACGCACCGTCCACCTTCATGCGCATGATGAATGAGGTTTTAAAACCATTTCTGGGTAAGTTTTGCATCGTCTATTTTGACGACATATTGGTTTATAGCACAGCCTGGCCACAACACTTAGAACATCTCGCCACTCTGTTCTCGACCTTACAGACGCAGCAGCTCATTATCAATACCAACAAATGTGAATTTGGCGTGGCTACTGTTCATTTTATGGGCTTTGTAATCTCCGGCCAAGGCATTCAAATGGATAGCAAAAAGGTTGCAGCCATCACAGATTGGCCGATTCCACAGAATTTTTTTGAAGTTCGCAGCTTTCATGGTCTTGCCAACTTCTATCGCAAGTTTATCAAAAATTTTAGCCTACTCATGGCTCCTATCACTGATTGTCTTAAGTCTAAGGTTTTTACCTGGACACAAACCCAACAGGACAGTTTTGACTCCATTAAGCTCGCCCTCACTACAGCTCCTGTTTTAGCTCTACCTAATTTTGATAAACTTTTCATGGTAGATACAGATGCCTCCGCAATTGGCGTCGGTGCGGTGCTCTCCCAAGAAGGCAATCCGATCGCATTCTTCAGTGAGAAATTATGTTCTTCTCGACAAAAATGGGCCGCCTATGAGCAGGAGTTATACGCCGTTGTACGTGCGTTGAAACAATGGGAATCTTACCTACTTCACCAGGACTTCATTCTGTGCAGCGACAACAAGGCCCTCCAATTTCTCAATAGTCAAAAATCTATTAATTGCATGCATGCTCGTTGGCTAATGTTCCTTCAACGCTTTTCATTTACTATTAAGCACAAACCTGGCTCCGAAAACAGAGTAGCAGATGCTTTGAGCCGAAAGAGGACATTATTATTAACTTTACAAACGGAGCTAACAGGTCTTGAATTACTTAAAGATCTCTATGCCTCCGATCCAGATTTCGGACAGATTTGGAGCCAATGTCACAACCAAGCTGGCGATACTGAGTACTCTATCTGACATGGTTATTTATTCAAGAACAACCTTTTGTGCATCCCGGTTTCTTCCTGGCGCCAGCATCTGATACGTGAAGCTCACGCTGGTGCTCTAACAGCTCACGTAGGCAGAGACAATACTTTAAAACAACTACAAGTTCGATTCTTCTGGTCGCGTCTACACCGGGACGTATTTCGCATTGTTGACAGCTGCCCAATCTGTCAAAGCTTCAAGGGCGGAGCTCAAAATACAGGTCTCTACATGCCCCTTCCTGTCCCGGACTCCATTTGGGAGGATCTCAGCCTCGATTTTGTACTAGGACTTCCACGATCTAAACGAGGTAATGACTCAATTATGGTGGTTGTAGACCGTTTCTCGAAAATGGCTCATTTTCTTGCTTGTAGAAAGACCTCCAATGCCTTGGTAATTGCTAACATTTTCTTTGAGAAAATTGTACGCCTACACGGTGTCCCATGCAGCTTAACCTCAGATCGTGATGTGAAATTCATAAGCCATTTCTGGAAAGAATTGTGGAAGAGACTCGGTACCGACATTCGTCTCAGCTCGGCCTATCACCCACAATCTGACGGCCAAACGGAAGTTATCAACCGCACGTTGGGTAACCTACTCCGTTGTCTAGTTTAGGACCACCCCAAGCAGTGGGAAGAAGCATTGAGCACAGCTGAGTTCACCTACAACTCTATGACTAGTCGAACTATCGGAAAAACACCTTTTAGCATTGTCTATACAAAACCGCCTAATACCATTCTTGATCTCTCCATTTTGCCTAAATCCAAGTCCAGAGCCGCTGCTACCTTCCCTGAAGATTATGCGGATATGTTATCTGATGTGCATCGCCAGATTCTCAAATCCAACCAACAATATAAGGCAGCTGCGGATAAACACCGGCGACGGCGTCTATTTAAGGTGGGTGACCTTGTTATGGTTAGAATGCGTCGAGAACGGTTCCCGCCAGGCACTTATTTGAAACTATCTCGTCGCAAGATTGGTCCTATCCCCATTACCGCCAAAATCAACGACAATGCTTACTCAGTGGCCCTTCCGCCTGGTTGTAACACTTCACCGACTTTCAACGTCGCGGACATCTGGCCCTATGCACCTCCGGATGATGGCATCATTAGTATCAGCTCGTCGGAGTCGAGCTCTTCTGTCCCAGGGGAGGACTGATGCATTATGCTGCTCCAGCGGAACACCTCAAACGGGGCTAACCGTCATATATGCTCTCCACTATCATTTTCCCTTTTTGTTATCTGCTCTAATAGTAGCTCAATGATGCCTTTTTACATATACGGTATTTTATAGTTTTTTTTAAAACAATTAGCAAAATACATATAGGAGAGGGGAAGAAGAAAGGGGACAGACAACTTGTTAAGACTTATTATCAGTATATTGAATCGGGAGCATACAGCTCCGTTCCTCTATTTCTTGTTCTTGCTTGCGATTGTTCTCTTGCAGGTATTCAAAGGATCCAGGGAGGCATCATATAATTATCTTTAAATTTTTAAGAACCACATCAATTCACCAATCCCCTTTAATTGTGTTAAAACACTTTTAATTAGTATTAGAGCATGTCTTACTAGATAGGCTTTAAAATCTTAAATAGATCTTGCTATGGCATACTGTGATATGGTAGACTCGATTACCAAATCACTACTTTTGATAATATCCAATTTCATTTTTTGAAAGTAAGCATGGGTACTTTATTCAATTCATATACTATAGGATGTGGAACTTATTATAGGTTGGTTATACACCTCCCCATATATAATAACTATCATATTTTTTTAGATTTGTCTTGATTTAATTATGATTTATTAAATTTTTTATTTTTTTGGATAAAACCAACATGGAGGCCTACGATCTAAATTAGAAAGGATAACAAGTCATTAATGAACCATAAGCTCTATAAAAATACAAACCTATGAACCAATAATTTAATATATTAAAAGAAATAAGCTAAAATAAATGAAGGCAACAAAAACATGCAAATCCACTTATAAAGCTTATGAGCCACCCAAGAGAGGGACATCTAAAAGAAGGCTAGATCAGCATAACAACAGCTCCAACAAAACCAAGGAAGCAACAGAAGACCTTAACAACCTGCAGAAAAAGAAAAATTAAAGAACAAAGGGTTCAACAAGCCTCCAACACAACCAGGCCAAGCCAAAAACTACAAGACGACAACCACCTCCCCATCAAAATAGAAACAACATGAAAGAAAACCCCAACCACAAGCACCCACAACTAGGAGAACAAATAGCATGAGAAATACAACAAAATAACCCAAACTAAATTGAAAAAAGACTCACAAAATAGCATGGAAAATAACAAATTAAGCTCAAATTGGATCTCATGGAGCATCCAACAGAATATTTAAAAATGTGCTCTAAAGAATTACCCCACCTATAGCAACATCAGACCCCCAAGCCAAGCTACCAGCACAAAAAATAAGGATCCAAATCAAGACAAGGAAACTGAAAACCCAACAACCCCGTTCGACTAAGGCCCACAGAAATAAAGACAGAAGAGGAACAAAAGAAAAAAAAAAGGAAAATAAAGCAAAAGGCAATTTCCTATTTTTTTTTTGTATTTTTGTATTTCTTTTTATTCTTCCTTGAAGCATTATAAGAACCAGCCTTATCAAGTTTCACTACATCCAAACAAACACCTTCCAAAGAATCATAAAAGCTACCATCATTCACTTCCTCAGCAATATTATTAGGAACAACAACTCTAACACCTGATAAATCAAATAACCAATTAGAGTGGTTAACATGATTTACAACATTATTAGGATGCTCATATTGCTAGAGATAAAGGGGAGAAAGGAATGCTAATAATAGGCATTTTATTAGAAACATCCAAAAATTTGGATTCATCCACATGCCCATGAAGATAGTGAGATTCAAAATCAACCATTTGATACCATCTTCAACAGTATCAACATCACCATCCACATTCTTTCCATCCACCATAGGGGTTACTTCCACATTATGATGAATAACTAATATCACATTGCTCTCAAGTATAACATTGATTGTAGGCAAAAAAAAGTAGGAGTTTCGATAGGAAAATCATCCTTTTGGATAGCAGAAGGAAAATCAATATTATCATTTTTATAAGCCAGATCATTAGAATAGGGAGCGTCGATGAGATGACATCAACTGTTTGTATAATAAGATCCTTAGGCTTAATAGGGTTATTCTTCCTAAGATTAGGGTACAAAATAAAACACTTATTTTTGGCATGTCCAAGGGTCTTATAATGAATCACAAAATGAAGGAACTTCTTCCAAAACCACTTTTTGTGCATAGCCAAATTTCTCAGGTATGGTCCAAATGTTATTAGAATAGTTTTTGCCAATATCCAACTCCACCAAAACTCAAGCAACCAAGGGCCCGGGTGACGTGAGTAGTGGCGTTGTCCATTTGCAAGGGGTCTGCCAAATAGAGATCCTAACCTGTGAAGGATCCTATGGAAAAAATTAAGGTCATATGTCATGGAAAGTAGATCCAAACTTGAATGATAGGGGATTCCTCATGAATGTCAAACATATGTGACTATTTTACAAGCTTTATAAAAATAGTTATACACAAAGTAAGATCAGTGAGCAAAAACTCTACTATAGTCCAAGTCATTGGGTACTTTTATAAGCACATGGTGAGCAACCAGTAAAGTAATAGGAAAATCACCATAAAGTTTGAGATTGAAGAAAGAAATTTCTAATATGATCTAGTTTAGGACAACTATTAAAGAATTTACCAACCATAAAAAAGCAAAAGGAGCCACTAATGCAATGATTTCTTCCTTGGAGATCCAAAAGGACTTCAAACTATAGTGGGTAGTTTCCTTGAGATCGGGAAAAGAAGAAGAGACAGTAATGCTAGATAAATCATTTTTGAAAGATTGAGATATTACATTACTAGCGAGAAATCTAGGATACAAGAGTTTATTCTCCATAAAAGCAATAAAAATCCATAGTAAATATTTAGAAAAAAAAAAACTTCCTCCTGGACGAAGGCTAGAGGTGGATCGAGAAACCAAGTTGGATTGCCCAAGATGAGAGATGAGGTACGATGGAGATGTAGAAATGATGAAAATTTTTAGAAAATGGTTAGATCATAAGAGACGGGAGGTGGCTAAGGTGATGCCCTAGTAGAGCACCAAAGACATCAAGAGGGGAGTGTGGGTACGTTATTAAGGAAAACTTGAGTTTGTTTATTAAAATTCATAGGTGATTTTAAGGGCTAAAATTAGGCCTTAAAAATTAGGGGATCAAATAGTTTCAAATCTTCACCAAATTAAATAGACAATTCTTTGAATCAAATGATGAAAGTTTGAGGGCATTTGGATGAAGGATTGATTTTCAACATTTTTGCTAAGATATCTAAACCTACACACTAACTTAATTTTTTAATGAAGAACATAGCTTGGATTGGGGAGAAATCAATGGCTATATAACCCTAATACCTTGTCCTAATAACCACAAAACAAAACACACACAAAAGCTTATGGATTCTGAGTTATGGAAATTTGAAACCTTAAGTTAAAAAAGGTGATCTAGGGTTTCAAAATTCCATGCAAATCATAAGATATCCCAAATACCTTTGAGAAAATTTTGAGATCCTAAAATCATCCTAGAGAAATTTGGGGCCTAATTAAAAGGTATCAAAGCAATAATTAATTATGAATGGAATTCAGTAAACATAAATGGAATTCAGTAAACATAAATTGAATTAAAATCACTAAATCCCTAGCCTTAAAAATATACTCATTGGATAGTACTCTTCATTTTGAATCTATAGAGAAGTTACACAGCCAAATTTTCTCCACTAGATCATGAGCATTCAATTTTTAAAGTTTCATCCATTACATCCATTAAAACTCTTTAGCTAGGGGATTTACACAGTCATCGACTGAGTCAATGTATGTGCGCTTTCCATGATACTACTAATGTAGAATCTTGTGCTTAAACATATATATTGGATATTTTCAATAAATCACATATTTAATTTAATGCATATGATATTCATTTGTGCAGTTAAAAACTAGTGTGATATATTTCCTCATTGGTGGAATATTGAAATAAATAGGAGTATTAAAATGGAATGTTTGCATGCCATACATAGGATGTTTAACCTTCTAGTATCTATGGAGATATAATCATTATATGAAGGTCATAAACCTCCCTTTATATCCCTATAAACTAGACATTGATTTAGATAATATATGCTCTAATCCAAATTAATAAATGGGTTTCTTAGTAAGAAAACATGGGTACTTAGCATTTATTAGTCCAAAACATTTTTATTATCTAGTTTCTTATCTTTTATTTTATAATTTATTATAGTGACAAAATCCAACCACTAATTTTTATTTAGTATGATAAGAATAGTAGTTGTAGTAAGTAGTTCTAGTTTACTTTCATGTTAGCAAAACACTTCCTCATGAGATTTATAATCTCTCATATCACTTAATTACTTGACCGACATGTGTAATTATATATTTAGTGGGTGATTCATTTAAAAGAAAATATAAGTATATTTGAACCCAAAGCATAGTATATACATGCATTCATAACCCCATCTGTTTGTATACCACACCTACAAATCATAATACACATCAATTGATGGTAAGAATGGGAATGTGTGAAAGTGTAAATTAGCATTTAGTAAAGAAAATAATAGCACTTTAAGGAAAATCACTCGTGCCTACACACATAGTAAAGCCACATCCAAGAAGATAATATGTATCATCACTCTAGAAGGAAAACTCATTCCCCATTTAAATTAGTAAATCCATTTCCAAGGATTAGGGGATATTCAGGTAGCATACTATGAAACATTGTAAACTCTTGCACACTACACAATAGAATGCATATGATTTGGAGGCCCAAAGTATGACCACTGAAGCATTGCATTCATATATTAAAGAATAAGGCAGGACCCAAACTCGCTTGGGTAACAAAATTCCCTATAATTATTTTGTAGGTATGTTCTCATAAGAGGTCCAGTGAGAGCATATGTTACTTGGATAGTGGCTGCTCGAGGTATATGACTTGATATCTAAATCAATTCATTATGCTAGAGGCTAAGAGTGGAGGTAAAGTCACTTTGGAAGATAACACTACCATGAAGGTAGTGGGTGCATGTATAATCGATAAAACTGACAGCTTTACTATTAAAAATGCTTTATTAGTTGAAGGTTTTAAATATAACTTGCTAACCATTAACCAATAGTGTGACAAAAGATTTAACCTAAAATTTATTTCCAATAAAAACTTAATCATGTTTAATATTAAAAACATTTTGTAAGAAATACAAATTAATAATGTTTATATGCTTGATCTAACTATTTTAACAAATCATGTCTTATTTATTGTTTGAAAACTACAATTTATGAGTCTTGGTTATGGAATAGAAGGTTATGTCACGTTAACATGAGAAAACTTAGAAAAAATTACTCAACACGACTTTGTTAGAGTCATCCCTAAGTTAGAATTCATTAAAGATCATTTATGATATTCATGTTAATTAAGAAAGCAGAGTAGATCATCCTTTTTTTCAATTAAGAATATTCTAACCACTAGACTACTAGAAATCCTTCATATAAGCTTATTTGGACCTATTAGTATAGCAAGCATAGGAGATCAATCATTTGGATTTGTTATTTATGATGATTATTCTAAATTTACATGGGTAAAGTTTTTTGGAATTAAAAGTGACTCTTTTAAAGAATTTAGAAAGTTTTCTATTTGGATTCAAAGAAATACTAGATGTTCACTTTCTTCAATTCCTATTGACCATGTAGTTTAGTTTAAAAATAATAAGTTTGAATAGAGTACAATTTCTCAGCCCCTAGAAGCCCACAATAAGATAGAGTAATTAAAATAAAATAAAAGTTTAGTAGAGGCTACTAGGGAAATGTTAAGCGAATATAACTTCCCTAAATATGATGGAACAGACATTCAGATGAATTGTTCAAATTTTGTATACTTATTGTACAGTACGATCATAAGTTTATACAGTACGATTAGTTAAATGTTACTCTGTTCATACAAGATGATTTGAAATATTCTCTGTCAATCATCCGGTATGATTTACATCACATAGTATGTCAAGTTCAAACTTCATGGGTTTGTATAACATGATTAACATCATATTATATGATTAGTTCACAAATCAAGGTTTTTGTCTAGTATGATATTTAGGATGATCAAATTTCATCTCTATCAATCGTACAGTATGATATGTATCATATAGTACAATTAGCAATATTTATTAAACCTTGATTTAATTGACTAATTACGGGGGATAATTTAAGTAATATTTCAAATATCATCTAGTATGATTCGATTTATACAATACAATTTGTTTAAAATTCAATTTTAAAATTTCCTACTTAATTTATCTAATGGGTAGGGTTTATAGATTAGAATAAATCATATTGTATGATTAGTTCATTGGCATTAATTATTTAATCAGTTGTTAACCCTCTTTTTCATATAATGGATCATATAATACAATTATAATCATTTTGTATGATTAGTTTAAAAAAACTTTATGAAAAATTTTTCATTCCTTTGTGTGTGTATGTGCACGGTCATCAATTTTGCATACACCCTTGGACAAACTCAAGAAATAAAAAATAAAAGAAAGTGAAAATTATATACTTTTTTAATGACATCATATTCTACCCAAACTTGAGTCTTGACTAATCTTGAGCTACGAATGATGTACCTGAGATATTAATACGCACAGATAAAAATAATATCCAATATATATGTTAGAAAAATAAAATCTCAATCAATAATATTTCTTATCATCAAAATCATAAGCTAAGGATCTTAGACTGCAATAATCTTCCTTTTTTTATCATGACAAACAATTTTGGTTGAAATAGCAATTTAATGTTCTTTCTTCTAACCTCCCTTTCACTATGTGAGATTTGAAAAATAGAGGTAAGGGTATTTTTAATATTTTAAAAATTTTAAAATAATAAGATAATTAAATAAAAAAATGAAAGAACAAAAAAAAAATAATTATAAACAGAAAGTGCAAAAAAAATAATTGATTAAAAATGAGCAAACATATAGAGAACCATACACTTCTTTTAACATCACAAAAAGAAGGATCACACAAGATATTAAAAAATTATAAAATATGAAAAACATGAAATACAACACATGAAGCTTAAAAGTAGGAAGGCCCCTGATTAGGTGGTGGTGGTGGTTAAAAGTATTTGTGAATATAAGAAAATTGTTCCCTAAATTGTACCATGTCCACCTCGTGTTGTTGTTGTTGCTACTAAACATAAGAATCTAGGTAGGACTCTATATGATTAAATTGTTGTATTAGCTCATCGTGAGGGTAAGGCTGGTATGTTAGCGCAGGTGGTGGTGCAGGTGGTGATGCAGGTGTGATGTAGGTGCAGCAGCATGACAATTTTTGCCTTCATTATAAAAACCTAGGTTTCTCTTACTCTTACCCCCGGTGATGATGGAAAAGGATGTGGAAGGAACCATCAGTGTATAAAATAGGAAAATTATAGCAGGTGCAGAGAAAGTAAGTTCATATTTTTAATCTAGAATATAGGCAATGACATGACCAAGAGCAATATTTCACTTTCTTCTAGTGGAAGGAAGTTGAAGGGGAGTCAGGTTTTGAATATAGTCGATAACCATTTGGGCTTCATGAAATTGGGTGTCAGACATAATAAAGTACATGACTAAGAAAAGGAGTGGAGAAATATTGGCATGATCTCTATCTTTTAAAATAATTAAAGTTCGAAGGACATGCTGGATAATACGTGTATTTTGATTTAAAGAGTGGACTAGGGGTTGGTGTTGATTTAGGGTGATATTTCAGAAGGTTAGATTGACCACACTCCAATCAAAATCAACCATAGAGGCCATTGATTGAGGTCAAGGTTCATATGTGGAAAGATGGACATATATTACTAAGTCCTCCGAGGTGATCTTTAAGGGTCTCCTATAGACATATAATAGCAAGAGAGGAGGTTCAACACTAACCCTTATACTTGCAAGGAATTTATATAGAATTTCTAAGTTGAAAGGAAAAGAAAGGGTAAGGTGGACGCAAAAATATTCATCACCTCATAGTTTGATGCTAGTCAATTTAACATTCTTTAGGGGGTGATGAGAGCTTCCTTATTCCTATAGTATGTAGCTTCATCCTCAACTGATTGAAAATGATCATCGATAGAGAGAGGAAAGGAATAGCCTTATTGGGTCAGTTGACCTCACTTGCTGCCTCCAACCATTTGAGGACGTAAAGATATGAGAGGGAAGAAAAAGGACTTGAAGGATTATGTGATTTGAATAATAGAAATCCCTCCAATTTATAGATTTTTCAACGGATAGTATAGTAGAATTTTAGATCTGATAGTACGATCATACGAAGTTAAATCGTCTCGATGACCTATCAAAAAAAGTGGTAAAAATTTTATAGTACGATCAGTATCATACTAGATGATCTTACGGGATTACATTTATTCCGAGGAGTCGTCTATATATTTTTGACTAAATATATCGTACAGTGTAAACATGTGCTTGTATAATATGAAAGTGGAATTATTATCATACCGTCCGACTTGAATTTTTCCAACAGTTTTTGGCACGAGTATCGTACATTATAAAAAGGAGTTCTTACAATATGATCAAAAATAATTGAACATATTTAGACTGTTTATTTAACTGAGGGAAGCTATTTATGCAGGGATATGCATATAGTACTAAGTTATTTGTACAGTATGATGTGAGCACTGATTTATTTCCATTTGTTTAATATAGTGAAGGCTCTGTGATGATCAGGGAATATCTACTAAAAAGAAAAAAAAAAATATAATCCCTTCCTGAGAATATGTAAAAAATATAGAGTGGGCTAACAACTTAGTAGGTTACTAAAACCTATGACTACAATTAATGTATGGTAGTAGAAATAATATTCATGTAATTATTAAATCCACATTTGTATAAATATGTAACATTAATACCATATAACCATCTACATGAATAATATCAATTTATGTAAGCAGTGGGAATCAATATATGCAATGCAACATGGAAGTTAGTAACTAATAACCATATACAAGATTAGTATATTTTATCATTCCTATACTCATGTCAATTATAATGTAGCAAGTCTGTTATAAACCTATTCATGTTTATAATATATAATTTATTTCTATTTATAAACCATTTTATGTACATCAGTACACCCATCATATCAAGCAAGTGTTTTACATATGTTCTATGCCTATCGTATAATATCAATACATGTATATCATTTTCCATATCCAGTACACGATATATCATGTATATCATTTATTTCTTGTATATCATATACCCTTGTATCAGCCTCATTAGTCTTATCATATGCATGTAAGTAAGGTCAGGACATCTGGCTACATATGATTTTTTTTATTGTATCAACTCTTATAGGACCTTCAGACGAAATAGGAATCATTCTTAATCATATTAGTAATTTTACTGTAAATCTATCTCATACCGCATGTCATAAGTTAGGTAACTTGTATGTAAGAAGTTATCAACATATCATATCGTATCAGTCAATCTTATTATACTTCTCATTTCATATCACCTAAGATTACATCACAAACCTAGTCTAAAGGAAAGCCCATCGACCCACCTCCTCTATAAGATAATATGTCTCCAGCCAACCTGAATCAATAAATCATTTCTAGCAAGCCTTTTTTGCTTTTAAACACATTTCATATTATGTAATCATAATAATAGACATCATATAAACATCATATGCAATTATCATAGCATGTAGATCTATTTAGTGTGCTCACTAGTATACGTGTATTATATCAAAATGCACATTGGACTATATGAATAGTAAATTAACGCATGTCATATATTTCTTGTCCAAATATAATATTCTAACTCTTGATTTTTTTATATTTAATATTATTCCCCATATTTTTAATAAAATGACATATATGTAAAACTAATCGATGAAATTTTAATATGGGCAAGTCAAAACATTTAGGGATATGATATCTATCACATATCAAAAGTTATATATTGATAGCTTTCTAGAATACGAGATATTACATTTTAATCAATTTTAGGAAAGAGAAAAATAAACAAAACTCAAAATCATCAAAAATGAAGGAACGTTTTGGTTAAAAAATAGTGAAAATAAGTTACATTAAGGTGAAAAACTTTTATAAATATAATTTACTAATTAATAATTAGCTTATTATAAAATACTTATTATTTTAACTAGCTTTTAAAATTTAAACATATCTGGAGATTTACTTTAAAAGAAAGCTTGAAACATATGAATTCTATAAATTGAACACTACAATTATTGATGATAATAATACATTATTTAAACAAATCTTTAAATTAATCAATGGTGGGAAAAATTATGTGTCACCACGCAGATTTTGATTTCTCCTATTTTGTAATCGAATACTACATTGAGAATAAAGTACAGTCTCGAGAGGCCGACACAATATTCTACAATGAATTCAATATCAAAATAGGGTTTTGAAAATTGATATTTCTATAATCAAACATAATTCGAAGAATAACATATCATCTCAAAAGATGAACATGAAATTCTATAGAATATGTTTAAAGATAGAAATACGTTTTTTAAAAAGTTTATTCATTCTTTTATTTAGATATGGCAAGAAGAATATTATATCATCTTAAAAGACGAACATAACATTCTTCAAGATATCCAAAAGCGAGAATGAGTTTTATAAAATTCATTATTTCTAAAGTTGAATATAACAAGTATAATATTATATTATCTGAAAAGATAATAATAATATTCTACAAGTCTATTCAAAATTAGAAATAAGGTTTTTTAAAAATATCTACGTTCCCAAAGATTCTTCCCTTGTTTTATACGAATAAAACAAGGTTTATTTTTTGTCTGGGGTTCTCAAATCCCTATAGGAGCAAGCTCCTATAGTTAATTACATCCCAGGAGAGAAGCTCCTAAGAAAACTCTCGATTAAAGCAGTGATTTCATACCCTTTTGAGTACAAAGTAAAAGACAAGAAAACAGAAGTAGGAATTTTTCAAGGAGAAAGCTTAATGTTGAACATTTATTAGCGGGTTTCAAAGGAAGAAAAGTAGGAGGCGTCGGATTCTGAGAAGCTCAGAGACAACCTCAGCCTACCCTATGTTAGGCTTTACATTTTAGGAGAAAATTTTATGTTTAAGTTAACATTTTATTAGAAATTTGGATTTATATTCCGGAGGGTGAGGACTTAAGATCTAAAAAGAATCTGCCTCAGAACCTAAATCTAATTTGGGTACTATAAAATAGTGACCCGAACCTAACTAATAAAGTGCAAATTTGAACTTATCCCGGCCTGGATTGGGGAGCCAGCTAACCACCTAGGCGCTTTAAAATCATGTGTCCAGTCTCTTATGAAAGATGGGTAGGGACGTTCTTTAAGTTTTAAGGAATTGGGGGCCGACATCTAAGACAGTTCCTAATTGGCCCCTTGACTTATGTAGGGTGAGAAATGTCTAAAAATATAATTAATATTTTAGACTCTTTTTAATTTGTATCTAATGCAATGCATGCTAATTTGACTCGAATGCATAAAATGAATATGAAGCAGTTTAAAAATTAGGCTTAGAAAATAGGTTTTTCCCTAGAGATTGCACAACTTCCCCTTGACAGAACTGCACCCTCATAGGTCAAGTGGTCTGCCAAAACCCGCAGGCGGGGAGGTGCCTAACAAGAAAGAGAAAGTAATAATATGCTTATGCTGACTCTCGGCGGTCCCGAGCTTACTTCTTAGAACGTTAGAGTTACTATGTGAGCCTAAAAATTTTTATTTTTAATTACAAGTAAAAGAATTTTAAGCGTACCCTTACGAAAAAAATCTCTCCGATTCGAATCCAGGCTAAAACAAAACACGGCATGCAAGGGCCTTAAAAAAGCTACTGCACAAACAATGTAAACAAACAAATTTTAATAATCCAAATATAATGTCCAATTTCCAACGTCCATTTTACACCCAGAATTTACAGAAAAGTAAAGTGGCCGGGCACCACTGACAACAAACCCGGATTCTAATCCTAAGAATGACGCAAGTGATTTTTGAAATGGGATATACTATTCTTTGAATCTTCATTTCTTCATCTTCTTTCTTCAATCCTTTCGTTCTGTCTTTTCTTCTTCTACGAACTTCTTGGATCCATCGGGTCTGGATATCCAAATGAAAAGAAACTCATCCCTAAAAAGGGGTATTTTCTTTTCTATTTGGATATTAAAATCATCCTAATTTGGCTTTTTAAATAAAAGAGAATAATCCTTTAAGGTATATTCTCTTTTCTTTGGATTCCAAATTGGATGTGATATCCCATTTTCAAAATCACTTTCACATATCTTAACTTTTTAAATACATTTACATTACATTACATTTCACAGAAAGAAAAAGAAAAATCTAGACCACCTGCAGGGTTATGCTAAGCAGTTTATAATAAAACTCATTCCAAGCAGTTATATATAAGCACTTAAATTAAATCACTCAGCCACACTTGGCCACACTCTTTCTTATTTGGGGGCTAAGCAGCTGAAGTACCTGTAGAGTTTTATAAAATTATTTATTAATTAGCCCCCTTTTTCTGCCCTGCATGAGTGTGGCCACCTGCAGAAAATTCTATTAACAACCAGATCGCTCCTAACCTTTGGGTAATCTAATCGTCAATCAAATCACATCACAGAGTGCGATAAAAGTAAGTAAACAAACACACCAACAATTTACAACCAGCATGCAATAAAACTTGAGAAAAAGCCCGTCACAGTGCAGTAAGGAAATAAACACCGGCCTAACCTAAAGCTAGGGTTGGTTGTCCTAGCAAACAAATCTAAGTGTGTGCAATAGGTTATGTGGTTTTGATATGTCCTAAATCAATTATTATTTAAAAGAAAAAATTTTAGTTAATTAAATTTAATTTTTTAAATAAATAAATAAAAATAAAATAAAATAATAATAATAATAATAAACGTCACTAAGTTTTCTATGTTATATGTTTCTACCCAAAATAAAATAATAATAATAATAAATCTAAGTTTTCTAAGACCCGGTCCTTAATTTTTTTCCTTAAGTGTCACTACTGTTATATGGGGTAAAAATATTTATTATCACTAACCCTTAGGACTTTTCGTACGTATAAAGGGGTTTAGGGGTCTAAAAGCAAAAGTAATCCTAATTAAATTGAAGTTACTACACGGACCTAAAAGGGAAGGGTTTGCGCACACCACATCAAGGGGTCCCTAAAGGTTTTCTAAGTTTAGAAATACTTACAGTCACCGGTGGCTACGACCCGGTGGTTTCGCCCGTAGCACCTCTACCCGGTTGGATAGAGGCGACTAACGCCTTTAGCTCCTTGTACTTTTGTTTTCTCGACCCATACCATTCCTCGTAGTTCATGCAAATAAAATAGGAAAAACAGAGATTAGAAAGCACTTTTAATAAATAATAATAATATAATTTAAAACTATTGAAAATAAAAGACGTACAAATCTTCGGGCTTGAACACTGGCTGGGTTAACTTTGCTTTTGAAACCTTTACTTTTGGATATATATATTTTATATTATTCCAATACTCTCTCCAAGACACAAGAAAGGGGAAGTAAAAGGAGAGAGAGGTAGAAAGAAAAAGAGAAAATTTTCCTTCTTCATTCAATAATTTATTTCCCAACATTTAGACCTTTAATTTGTTTCCTTCTCCAAAACTTATTCACATGCCATTTTTAAAACACACAATTCTCATCTTCCAAAATCATACTCATACGATTTTCTTTTCAATACGCTTTAAAGTTTCAATTTGAATACAAACACATTTTTACAATTCCCAAAAATTATACCCTACACTCTTCTTTTTCAAAACACTTTCATACATATTAATATTTAAAACACCTTTAAACACATTTCAAACTTCAACACATACATTTTCCAAAAACACACAATTTTTTACCTTTCAACACATATAATTCCAAATACATCTCCATTTTTACACATTACATTTTCAAAATTCCAAAATTTCTTTTTTTTTTATCAAACACACATTTTACCATTTACAATCCACACTCTTCTACTACAAATTATCTTTCCATGCATACATTCCACTATCCAAAATTATTCATCTTCATCTTTTTTGAACATGTACTCGAGCTCTACTTTTTAAATATCACTCACAAGTTTCATTTTTCAACCTTTATGAATTTCAATCTTTCAAACTCCATACACTTTCTAACACACTTCTCCATTTTCAAAACAATTCAGTTTGCTTCAATACTTCATACGTTTCATTATTCCACACTTAACATATTTCACCTTTTCAATTCAAACACAAATTAGTTAATTCACATTTCAAATTATGCACATTTTTTTATCTTTCCAAAATCATTCAATTCATTTTTCAAAACATTTCACTTTTCAAGATATACACAAATCATCCTCCAAAATAAACAAAATTCTCATTCTTAAAAATTTCTTACAATTGACTTCTAAAAGTAGCATACACCTCTCTCTTAACACAAACACTTTTAGAAAATGAACACTTTACTTTTCCAATATACGATTTTTATTTCCAAAGTATAACATGAAACATTTCAAATTATCTTCTATGAGTTTTATTATAAAAAGGCTACAAATGCATATGTTAAAATTTTGAAATGACTTTAAATTCTCTTTCAAAACTCAAAGAGAGTTACCCAAGATAAAGCATGCAGCATTGTGTTGAATCAAATGCAAACATTTATGATTGAGATATAAGAGAAATGAGATTGTAAATCATAAAAAAAAAAAAAAAAATAAGATCCACGAGTATATACTTAAGCATGAAATATCAATGCTTAGACCAACCATTCAAATCATCTTTTTCTAGGATTATACATTCTGTTTTATAAATATTACATATATTGACAATTCTATATCACATGAACATATTGATAAATATATATATATATATATATATATATATATATATATATATATATATATATATATATATATAGATGTCTATCGCAAATAAGAGTTTTATTTAATGTCATTGTCATTTCCAATCTAAAAGTCTCCCCAATCTCAACTACTATAAATAAGAGAAATGATGCAACCATTGATGAGAAAATAAGAACCATTCAAGGAGAAGAGCTTAAAAAAAAAAGTAAGAAGAAGAATTTAGAGGGAAGAAGATGAATATGTAGAGGATATACCCAAGGTTTAGAAGATAACCGGCGTGCAACTGCTGTAGGAGCGACGGAGGGGGCTTGGATGTGTCATGTATGAGAGGAGGGGAGGTCATTGGATGTGTCATGTATGAGAGGAGGAGAGGGGGGACGTTTTTTGTATGGAGGAGGAGGGAGGCTTGGACGTTTTTTTTGGGTTGAGGGAGAGGGAGAGTGGGTGGTTATGGGTTGAGGGAGAGGGAGAGTGGGTGGTTATGGGTTGTTGCTGAACCCTTTGACCGTGGACCGTTCGTTGGATATTTGAAGGCCTTAATGATTTCGGAATTTGGTGATCTTGGGCTCATTGGATTCGTCTCATCGATCCGTTCGATTCGAGTATAAGCTCGTCAAAATCAGAGATCGTTTGGTAACTCAAATTGTGGTTTGAACCTTCAGACAATGCTTTGAGCCCTTGATTCGGATTCATTTGGGCTCGGATTGGGTTGATCTTGGTGTCGTTGAGTTTCTATTCCTGAGATGCTTAGTTCGACTGTAAGTTTGCGGAAATCAGAGTTCGGATGGTCTCCGAATTAATTTTTGAAGTTTTCAAACTTGATTTTGCATCGAAATTCGTGCCCGATTAAGATAATTTTTGACGACGTATCAATTATTATTATATATATACTTGTGACGAGTCAAAGCGGGTTAATCGGAGCCATTGAAATCGAATTCAATTTGAGTTAATTTGATTTGATTTTGATTTGATTGGTGAGTTAATTTTGAGCTTAATGATGCATCAATTTGATCGAAAATAAATTAGATTGAGTCGATCGACATCAACGAATCATAAATTGAGCTTGATTTGAGTTCGTTTTAGTTCGATTGATTGGATTGAAATGATTTTGATTCGAATTGAGTGATAGGTTCGAGTCGATGCTACGTCATTAGGCGTCCACCTAAGGGAAATCCTAAAGGCGCGACATCTACACTAGGCTACGAAAACCTAGGTACTAGAATTGAATCCGGAAAAATTGACCTCGAATAATGAGGTCAACAAATGGACCCCCAATAGGCATGATAAACTTGCCAAAGTTTATCGTGCGTATTTATGTTGACCGAAATGATCAACTAGATCCAAAATAGAAGTTGAAGAGATTTGAGTTTACAAATTGAAGGAATTTTGAACTTTGATAGAAAATTTAGAATGAAAAGTTTAGAGAATATTCGAGTTTGATGAATTGATTTGAAGTTGATATTGATGCATTAGTGATTTGAATTTTTGCATGAATAAAATAAATTAATTTGAAATTTGGGAATATCATTTAATAAAGAAGAGATATTGAAAAGTTGAATGAGGTTTGACAAGATGCCGCTAGGGATGCTTTGACTTTTCCTCTGGATGAAAATTAGGACGCCACTAGGGATGCTTATTCCTAATTTCAAAAATGTCAATAGGATGCCGTAGGAGGACTTATACCTGGAGACAGGTTTAAGATTTAAAATTTAATGAAGAGAAGATGCCGCTGGGGATGCTTATACTTCTCCTCGAAACAAAGATTAGGATGCCACTAGGGATGCTTATTCCTAACTCCAAAGATGCCAATAGGATGCCGTAGGAGGACTTATACCTAAAGACGGATTTAAGATTTAACATTTAATGAAGAGAAGATGCCGCTAGGGATGCTTATACTTCTCCTCGGAATGAAGATTAGGATGCCACTAGGGATGCTTACTCCTAACTCCAAAGATGTCAATAGGATGTCGTAGGAGGACTTATACCTAAAGATGGATTTAAGATTTATAATTTTATGAAGAGAAGATGCCGCTAGGGATGCATATACTTCTCCTCGAGACGAAGATTAGGATGCCACTAGGGATGCTTATTCCTAACTCCAAAGATGTCAATAAGATGCTGTAGGAGGGCTTATACCTAAAGACGGATTTAAGATTTAAAATTTATTGAAGAGAAGATGCCGCTGGGGATGCTTATACTTCTCCTCAAGACAAAGATTAGGATGCCACTAGGGATGCTTACTCCTAACTTCAAAGATATCAATAGGATGCAGTAGGAGGACTTATACCTAAAGACAGATTTAAGATTTAATATTTAATAAAGAGAAGATGCCGCTAGGGATGCTTATACTTCTCCTCGGAATGAAGATTAGGATGCCACTAGGGATGCTTACTCCTAACTCCAAAGATGCCAATAGGATGCTGTAGGAGGACTTATACCTAAAGACGGATTTAAGATTTACAATTTAATGAAGAGAAGATGCCGCTAGGGATGCTTATACTTCTCCTCGAGACGAAGATTACGATGCCACTAGGGATGCTTATTCCTAACTCCAAAGATGCCAATAGGATGCCGTAGGAGGGCTTATACCTAAAGACGGATTTAAGATTTAAAATTTTAAATGAAGAGAAGATGCCGCTGGGGTGCTTATACTTCTCTCCTCGGGACGAAGATTAGGATGCCACTAGGGATGCTTACTCCTAACTTCAAAGATGTCAATAGGATGCTTAGGAGGACTTATACCTAAAGACGATTTAATCAGGATTGGCTGCCGTAAGAGCGGACTTAAGCCAGAAAGCCAATAGGATGCCGTAAAAGCAGACTTAGACCTAAAGACTGATTTTAGGGTGGTGAATTTTTTAAAGTAAAGTTGATTTCCTTAAAGCTTTGAATCTTTTCCCTCAATCACAAATGACATTCATAACTTGCAAATGTTCTACTATAGATCATAAGCTTTTATATATGTCATTTTCTAGAAGGAAAAAAAAAAAACATTTTGAAGATTGATAGACTTGAAAATCTTTTTATTAAAATTTTGTTTTACCCTTCATTATAAATGATCTTTATAACTTACAAATAATCCACTAGGGATTATGTTTTTATATATCGGATCATCATATATGAGGAAAAACAAAAGGGGAGTAGTTTGATCATCTTTGATAAGTAAAGACTTAACAAAGCATCTCGACCACCAAAGGAGAAATGCAAGATTTTGATTTAAAGATTTATTCTATGATTGAATTTGTTTTGATTAACTCAAAGAAAATCATATGAATTTTCTAGAGTCTCATTTTACATGCTCTAGGAGAACTAAATGCAACATGAAAATTTTCCTAAAAAAAAATTTAACTTTTGCATGAGTTGTTATAGAACAACGAGTATATTTGAGTATCCTTTATAGTGAAAACACTAAGGAATATCAAATTCTCATAATGATTGAGAAAAGTTTGACTTTCATCAAAAGGTGAAAGCTTTATTTTTTTTATTTGATAATTTTCTTATAATATTTGACTGTGACCGCTTAAGTTTTAATCATCTTCACCCAATGAAAATGACATGGGAAAAGATTCAAAAACTCAACGAAGAATTGGTTGACTCCCTCTAAATTAAATATTTTGAATATGACCAATATGAGTTTAATCAAAATATCCAAAACTTAACAATTTTCTTTAAAGAAAAGTGTAGTTTCAAAGATTTTGAATTTCAATGCTATAGAAAGATTTTTTAATGGGGATAGAGTTGTTTAGACTCTAACATCCGATTCTAGTTTATGAAAAAGATGTACTTTGAATTAAATGTTATATCTATTTGACGAAGCCATCATAGACTCTATCGGGAATAGAATCCCTTCAATTCTAACATCCAAGATTAGTCAATAATGGACTAGGTCAAATTGTAGTTTGATTTTGATTTGGCGTTTAGTAAAGATTCAAACAAAGATATCATCGACATCACTAAGGATAGAACCCCTCATGTTCTAACATCCTAGTTTAGTCAATGATATATTTAAATTTGGACATGACATCTACTCATAATGAATGAGAATATTAGACAATCATCTCAAAACCAACAAAGGGATGTCCTTTAGTTTAGTTTTAAAATTTTGAATCCAAAGAAAGTGATTTTTATATCCATAAATATCACTATAGGTTATCTAGCATCAGGATCCTATCTAGAATCTCATTCAAATTGGAAGATGTTCAAAAGAAAGTTGAAGATATTTGGATAATAGTTTGTTTATGCATCCTAATTAGGTTAGATATGTGAAACCCAATAAGCATAACTAGCACAATTATAATTTCATTTAGATTGATCATCTATATGATTTTATTTTATATATATAATAATTTAAAAATCTGAACTGACCTACTCAAGTTTGCTAACTAGAGAGGTCTCGGGACTTAGATTTTGTTAACCCATATCAAAGCTCCCTACAAACAAAACTGGGGTTTCCTTCTTTATCTTTTCATTAAATTAAGAATTATATCAAAAGAGAATCAAATTAGAGGTAGAAATTCAATATTTCCAAATCTTGTATATGATATTTATATATTTTACATCTAATAGAACATCAATGCTTGATGATGAACAAAAATTTTTAATTCTCAAAATCAAGTGTTAAAAATACTAAAGGATAAATAAGTCCTTTGATATTATTCAAGATTTAGAAAGGGAAGCCACTTTTTTTTTTTTTTTTTTTTTACACATTTAATGAATGTGTCTCTTTTTTATTTTCTTTTCTTTTCCTTCTTCACTTTTTTTTTTAAGAGGCTTCCTTTATTTAAATCTTGAAATAATTATTTCAATTGTAAAATCATCTTCCAAGTATAAGAGTGAAAAAAAAAAAATTAACACTTTTATACAAGAAAGATGGACTTACAAATTGGACCCAATCCTATAGTATGAATAAACAACTTAGTTGAGATAATTATAAAATAAATTCATCAATTCGCAAGATGTCTTATGAGATGTATAACGATAAAAAGATGAATAAAACTTCCACCTCCTCCAATTTCAATTTGACATATATCTTAATTTAAAAGAAGTTATTTATGGATATCATAATGGGTGAACCCAAATATGATAAATAATTTTTTATTTATTTTACTACTGAAGAAGGAAACCATTAAAGATGTTATGAAATCGACTAACTTAGTATCAATTCAAGAAATGTCAATTTATTTTAAGGAAAAATCACATGATAGATAAAAATGCTTAACCATATCATGGGTTAACCCATAATAAAGAACCTTGAATTATCCTAATTTTATTTTTTTTTTTTACCAACCAAAAATTTAAGATGATCAATCTTTAATACGAAACTGCTCATGAGTTTTCTCAAATGGAGTAATAAAGCTAAGAGTAAACTTAGCTAATTTTTGATTTAAAAATATTACCATAAGAGAAAAACTTCAGATGATGAAACAAAAGCTTTTATATAATTTGATTAGGTATTTATCTTTATCGCATGACTTAAGATCCATTTTTTATCAGAGTTAAACCACATGGTAGAGGACAAATCATCGTATCCATGTAGTACCCTTAAGAAATAGGATTTAAAAGCATTTTAAACTCTAACCTACAAGAAGGCTTAAAGGTGAGGGAATTCAAAATATTTTTCAAAACTTCAATATATCAACCAATAATTATTCATTCCTAAGATTAGAAAAATCATAATATGGTTGAATATGAGATTTGAAAATATATTTCAATTTAATTCAGGGATTGCTATGAACCTAGCAAAATTAGCTTAACTTTTGTGCTTTGAGGTTTCAAAAGGAAATGAGATTAAATATATCTTCATCTAAAAAGCGTTAATCCACCCAAGTGGAGGGAGGGAGGGAACACACTTTTTATTTTAGCATTGATAACCATTGGTCTTATTCTTTAAATGTTTAGAGGAGTCAACCACAATGAAGTTTTAATTATAATTTAAGGAAGATAGAGATAAATTTCTTTTTAAAAGAAATCAACCTGCTATTTTCTCTAGCAAAAATTATTTTTATAAGCTTGACTTGTATTTGAACCTTCAAACTTTTCTCAATGTAAATGAATTTAATCTTGAAAATCTTGCATATATCAGGTTATGGACACTGTCCTAGCAAACATATCAAGCTACAAAAGGACATGTAACTACAATATGTTATTTGGACAAACAAAAAGTTTTGATTTGAAGGTTTGAGCTTTTGGACCTTGTCCTACCACACATATATTAAGCTATAAAAATATATATATATATATATATATGTTATATTTATATATATATATATATATATATATAAAATTTTGATATATTAAAATATATATATCAAATTTTGCTGGTTTTGAGATTTGTTTAAAAACTCAAATATCGAAGTTATAAAAATATATAACTAAATAATAACTGTTGGCTAGGACACAGAGAAGTTTAAATTTTGAAGACTTAAAAATTTTTGGACCCAATCCAAATAATAAATTAAGTTACTAAAAGAAGTAACTATACATATTACTAAAGATTGGGCAAAGAGATTTTGGACCTAGTGCTAAGTCAAACATCAAGCTACAAGAAAAATGTAACTACAACATTCGAATTAGCACAGAAAATTTCTTTACAAAAAGGTCGTACAAAGGATCTTCCCGTTAGTTTTCTAACGGGGTCCAAAATAAGACCTCTAAAAATTTTTAGATATCGGCCAAATTATTTAAGAATGAAATGAATAAAAGAACCGGCGGAAGAAAAGTAGTTACAACCTATGACGAGCACAAGTATACTACCGATTAAAAGGTATAAAATACTGCTAAAGATGGAGAGAGGATTGATCCCCAGCGGAGTCGCCAGAAAAACCTTTGTGGGAAAATTTATGTGTCACCACGCAGATTTTGATTTCTCTTATTTTGTAATCGAATACTACATTGAGAATAAAGTACAGTCTCGAGAGGCCGACACAATATTCTACAATGGATTCAATATCAAAATAGGGTTTTTGAAAATTGATATTTCTATAATCAAACATAGTTCGAAAGAATAACATATCATCTCAAAAGATGAACATGAAATTCTATAGAATATGTTTAAAATATAGAAATACATTTTTTTAAAAAAAGTTTATTCATTCTTTTATTTAGATATATGACAAGAAGAATATATTATATCATCTTAAAAGACGAACATAACATTCTTCAAGATATCCAAAAGCGAGAATGAGTTTTATAAAATTCATTATTTCTAAAGTTGAATATAACAAGTATAATATTATATTATCTGAAAAGATAATAATAACATTCTACAAGTCTATTCAAAATTAGAAATAAGGTTTTTTAAAAAAATCTACATTCCCAAAGATTCTTCCCTTGTTTTATAACGAATAAAACAAGGTTTATTTTAGTCTGGGGTTCTCAAATCCCTATAAGCAAGCTCCTATAGTTAATTACATCCCAGGAGAGAAGCTCCTAAAGAAAACTCTCGATTAAAGCAGTGATTTCATACCCTTTTGAGTACAAAGTAAAAGACAAGGAAACAGAAGTAGGAATTTTTCAAGGAGAAAGCTCTATGTTGAACATTTATTAGCGGGTCAAAGGAAGAAAAGTAGGAGGCGTCGGATTCTGAGAAGCTCAGAGACGACCTCAGCCTACCCTATGTTGGGCTTTACATTTTAGGAGAAATTTTTATGTTTGAGTTAACATTTTATTAGAAATTTGGGATTATATTCCCGGAGGGTGAGGACTTAAGATCTAAAAAGAATCTGCCTCAGAACCTAAATCTAATTTGGGTACTATAAAATAGTGACCCGAACCTAACTAATGAAGTGCAAATCTGGACTTATCCCGGCCTGGATTGGGGAGCCAGCTAACCACCTAGGCGCTTTAAAATCATGTGTCCAGTCTCTTATGAAAGATGGGTAGGGACGTTGTTTAAGTTTTAAGGAATTGGGGGCCGACATTTAAGACAGATCCTAATTGGCCCCTCAACTTATGTAGGGTGATAAATGTCTAGAAATGCAATTAATATTTTAGACTCTTTTTAATTTGTATCTAATGCAATGCATGCTAATTGACTCGAATGCATAAAATGATAATGAAGCAGTTTAAAAATTAGGCTTAGAAAATAGGTTTTTTTCCCTAGAGATTGCACAACTTCCCCTTGACAGAACTGCACCCTCATCGGTCAAGTGGTCTGCCAAAACCCGCAGGCGGGGAGGTGCCTAACAAGAAAGAGAAAGTAATAATATGCTTATGCTGACTCTCGGCGGTCCCGAGCTTACTTCTTAGAACGTTAGAGTTACTATGTGAGCCTAAAAAATTTTATTTTTAATTACAAGTAAAAGAATTTTAAGCGTACCCTTACGAAAAAAATCTCTCCGATTCGAATCCAGGCTAAAACAAAACACACGCATGCAAGGGCCTAAAAAAAATCTACTGCACAAACAATGTAAACAAACAAATTTTAATAATCCAAATATAATGTCCAATGTCCAACGTCCATTTTTTACACCCAGAATTTACAGAAAAGTAAAGTGGCCGGGCACCACTAACAACAAACCCGGATTCTAATCCTAAGAATGACGCAAGTGATTTTTGAAATGGGATATACTATTCTTTGAATCTTCATTTCTTCATCTTCTTTCTTCAATCCTTTCGTTCTGTCTTTTCTTCTTCTACGAACTTCTTGGATCCATCGGGTTCTGGATATCCAAATGAAAAGAAACTCATCCCTAAAAAGGGGTATTTTCTTTTCTATTTGGATATTAAAATCATCCTAATTTGGCTTTCTAAATAAAAGAGAATAATCCTTTAAGGTATATTCTCTTTTCTTTGGATTCCAAATTGGATGTGATATCCCATTTTCAAAATCACTTTCACATATCTTAACTTTTTAAATACATTTACATTACATTACATTTCACAGAAAGAAAAAGAAAAATCTGGACCACCTGCAGGGTTATGCTAAGCAGTTTATAATAAAACTCATTCCAAGCAGTTATATATAAGCACTTAAATTAAATCACTCAGCCACACTTGGCTACACTCTTTCTTATTTGGGGGCTAAGCAGCTGAAGTACCTGTAGAATTTTATAAAATTATTTATTAATTAGCCCCCTTTTTCTGCCCTGCATGAGTGTGGCCACCTGCAGAAAATTCTATTAACAACCAGATCGCTCCTAACCTTTGGGTAATCTAATCGTCAATCAAATCACATCACAGAGTGCGGTAAAAGTAAGTAAACAAACACACCAACAATTTACAACCAGCATGCAATAAAACTCGAGAAAAAGCCCGTCATAGTGCAGTAAGGAAATAAACACCGGCCTAACCTAAAGCTAGGGTTGGTTGTCCTAGCAAACAAATCTAAGTGTGTGCAATAGGTTATGTGGTTTTGATATGTCCTAAATCAATTATTATTTAAAAGAAAAATTTTTAGTTAATTAAATTTAATTTGTTAAATAAATAAATAAAAATAAAATATAATAATAATAAATGTCACTAAGTTTTCTATGTTATATGTTTCTACCCAAAGTGTACATGCATCCTAAATCTAAGTTTTCTAAGACCCGGTCCTTAATTTTTTTCCTTAAGTGTCACTACTGTTATATGGGGTAAAAATATTTATTATCACTAACCCTTAGGACTTTTCGTACGTATAAAGGGGTTTAGGGGTCTAAAAGCAAAAGTAATCCTAATTAAATTGAAGTTACTACACGGACCTAAAAGGGAAGGGTTTGCGCACACCACATCAAGGGGTCCCTAAAGATTTTCTAAGTTTAGAAATACTTACAGTCACCGGGGGCTACGACCCGGTGGTTCCGCCCGTAGCACCTCTACCCGGTTGGATAGAGGCGACTGACGCCTTTAGCTCCTTGTACTTTTGTTTTCTCGACCCGTACCATTCCTCATAGTTCATGCAAATAAAATAGGAAAAACAGAGATTAGAAAGCACTTTTAATAAATAATAATAATATAATTTAAAACTATTGAAAATAAAAGACGTACCTTTCTTCGGGCTTGAACACTGGCTGGATTGACTTTGCTTTTGAAACCTTTACTTTTGGATATATATATTTTATATTCTTCCATTACTCTCTCCAAGACACAAGAAAGGGGAAGTAAAAGGAGAGAGAGGTAGAAAGAAAAAGAGAAAATTTTCCTTCTTCATTCAATAATTTATTTCCCAACATTTAGACCTTCAATTTGTTTCCTTCTCCAAAACTTATTTACATGCCATTTTTAAAACACACAATTCTCATCTTCTAAAATCATACTCATACGATTTTCTTTTCAATACGCTTTAAAGTTTCAATTTGAATACAAACACATTTTTACAATTCCCAAAAATTATACCCTACACTCTTCTTTTTCAAAACACTTTCATACATATTAATATTTAAAACACCTTTAAACACATTTCAAACTTCAACACATACATTTTCCAAAAACACACAATTTTTTACCTTTCAACACATATAATTCCAAATACATCTCCATTTTTACACATTACATTTTCAAAATTCCAAAATTTCTTTTTTTTTTTTTTATCAAACACACATTTTACCATTTACAATCCACACTCTTCTACTACAAATTATCTTTCCATGCATACATTCCACTATCCAAAATTATTCATCTTCATCTTTTGAACATGTACTCGAGCTCTACTTTTTAAATATCACTCACAAGTTTCATTTTTCAACCTTTATGAATTTCAATCTTTCAAACTCCATACACTTTCTAACACACTTCTCCATTTTCAAAACAATTCAATTTGCTTCAATACTTCATATGTTTCATTATTCCACACTTAACATATTTCACCTTTTCAATTCAAACACAAATTAGTTAATTCACATTTCAAATTATGCACATTTTTTTATCTTTCCAAAATCATTCAATTCATTTTTCAAAACATTTCACTTTTCAAGATATACACAAATCATCCTCCAAAATAAACAAAATTCTCATTCTTAAAAATTTCTTACAATTGACTTCTAAAAGTAGCATACACCTCTCTCTTAACACAAACACTTTTAGAAAATGAACACTTTACTTTTCCAATATACGATTTTTATTTCCAAAGTATAACATGAAACATTTCAAATTATCTTCTATGAGTTTTATTATAAAAAGGCTACAAATGCATATGTTAAAATTTTGAAATGAGTTTAAATTCTCTTTCAAAACTCAAAGAGAGTTACCCAAGATAAAGCATGCAGCATTGTGTTGAATCAAATGCAAACATTTATGATTGAGATATAAGAGAAATGAGATTGTAAATCATAAAAAAAAAAAAAAATTTAAGATCCACGAGTATATACTTAAGCATGAAATATCAATGCTTAGACCAACCATTCAAATCATCTTTTTCTAGGATTATACATTCTATTTTATAAATATTCAAAACATGAACATATTGAAAATTCTATATCAATTTCATATATATATATATATATAGGATGTCTATCGCAAATAAGAGTTTTATTTAATGTCATTTCCAATCTAAAGTCTCCCCAATCTCAACTACTATAAATAAGAGAAATGATGCAACCATTGATGAGAAAATAAGAACCATTCAAGGATTAGAGCTTAAAAAAAAAAGTAAGAAGAAGAATTTAGAGGGAAGAAGATGAATATGTAGAGGATATACCCAATATTTAGAAGATAACCGGCGTACAACTGCTGTAGGAGCGACAGAGGGGGCTTGGATGTGTCATGTATGAGAGGAGGGAGGTTTGGATGTGTCATGTATGAGAGGAGGGAGGTTTGGATGTGTCATGTATGAGAGGAGGGAGGCTTGGACGTTTTTTGGGTTGAGGGAGAGGGAGAGTGGGTGGTTATGGGTTGAGGGAGAGGGAGAGTGGGTGGTTATGGGTTGTTGCTGAACCCTTTGACCGTGGACCGTTTGTTGGACATTTGAAGGCCTTAATGATTTCGGAATTCAGTGATCTTGGGCTCATTGGATTCGTCTCATCGAGCCGTTCGATTTGAGTATAAGCTCGTCAAAATCGGAGACCGTTTGGTAACTCAAATTGCGGTTCGAACCTTCAAACAGCGCTTTGAGCCCTTGATTCGGATTCATTTGGGCTCGGATTGGGTTGATCTTGGTGTCGTTGGGTTTGTATTCCTGAGAAGTTCAGTTGACTGTAAGTTTGCTGAAATCGGAGTTTGGATGGTCTCCGAATTAATTTTTGAAGTTTCCAAACTTGATTTTGCATCGAGATTCGTGCCTGATTAAGATAATTTTTGACGACGTATCAATTATTATTATATATATGCTTGTGACGAGTCAAAACGGGTTAATTGAAGCCATTGAAATTGAATTCAATTTAAGTTAATTTGATTTCATTTCATTTCGATTGGTGTAGCAAATTTTGGTTTAAAAGAGTTGATTTGAGGTTGAATTAGAATTGGATTGAATTGATTTTGATTCGAGTGAGTGGTAAGTTCGAGTCGATGCTACGTCATTAGGTGTCCACCTAAAGAAATCCTAAAGGCGACGTCTACACTAGGCTACGAATACCTAGGTGCTAGAATTGAATCCGGGGAAATTGACCTCGACTAATGAGGTCAACAATCAACTTGTATGATATTCAATCATTAACTCGATTGAGAAAAATGATTTCATATTATCATGAAAATAATTGTGAAAGTGTAAGATGAAAGTACTTATCAAATGGGTAATATAACCTCGTCATCATGAAACTCGCAAACACAATTTGAAAATAATTTTTTTAGTTTTAATCTAGTGTGGTTTGCTTATTATAAAAGCTAGATTGGATATATTGTTATAAAAAAATACAACTTACTACATATTTCTTGATATTTATAAGCATGACATTGGAGATCAAGTAAGTGGTAAAAATTTTGATAAAATATGATTTATAAATAAAAAAGGAATATATTTCAAGTTCATGTTAGTCAAGTTAATAATGCACATAATGTCATTTATTAAAAACATGAAAATTTAATAAATTAAGAACAAAACACTAGATTTATTCATGCAATACATTTTGATCAATTTCGAAAACGTTATCAAACACTATCAATAATCATCATTGAATAAGTATGCTTTCTATTTCATTAAAGCTTAGCTTTTTTGTGGTTACAATAACTTTGAAGATTCTAAAAATTAAGAAAACCCTATGAAACTTTTTTGCTTCCTAATAAACTAAAATAAAATAAAATAAAAAAACAATTTTGAAAAAATTTTCAAGAAAATATAAACTAATTTCCTCTGACATTTTGAATATTATCACTAATAAGTTTGATCATAAGTTATTTATTATTTTAGTGGATGAGTTTTAAAATGCATAAGCTAAAAAATAAGTGGCTAGTGCACTTCATTAAGTTTATAAAAGAGGTTGTGTATGGTAATTATCAAAAAAAGAATAGAATGTTAATCCTAGGTGCTTAAGTATCCATCATATTATTTATGACCCAAATGAAAGCTAATAACCAAATTGAAGTTTCCATAAGGTCTTTTTATTTAGTCATAACTTATTGAATTAAAAATAATTATAAAATTTAGATTAATGACTTATAGAAACACCTTAAAATTAGAATTAAATTAAATCATATCATAAAATCATGTTAGCTATGAAATTAAATTCTACAAAATTGAATTATATGATTTAAATTGTATAATATGATCTAGCTAAATTGAAATCATTTCATAGTCAATTAAATCACATCAATTGCATTAATTAGATCCTATATGGCTTGTGCTTGTCGCATGCCAAAATATTCATGATGATAGAGATAAGTTGTTTAAGGTCTTAGCACTTAAAAAGATCCCTCACACACCTATATAAAAGAGAAACCTAAGTGAATAACCAAAAAAACAAATAACTATGGAGTCTAGCATAATTGAAATAATTCAATTAATCGTTTTCATTGATTACAAATATTCTTTTTTTCCTATGATTAGGAAAGGTGTTAATAAAATCTAGTAGACATAATACATATAAAATATATTTTGTGGTGGATGTTGGAAGAGTTTTGTGGTATGATCTATCTTCAAAAAATTGTTAATTTGTTGTTTGTTTGGTCGTTCTTTTTTGAGGAGGGAGATTAAAGACCAAAAAGTATGGCACGACATTAAGAGTTAGAGTGAGTATTGATGGTGTCCCTTTATCTTAGGGCAATTTCTTGTATTAACATTATAAGTGTGGTGAAGTCAAGTGGTGTTGATGTAGTGAAAGAATTGTACTCAGGAAATAATGGATAAAAGGTCATAGTTAGGTGATGTTTGTTGGATGGTAGTAGTTGGGTGGTGGTGGTTAAAGAACTATAGTAGGATGATAGCTGTCAGATGATCATAGTCAGGTAATGATGGTTATATGACATTAACAAGACAATGATGGTCAAAGAATCACAGTTGGGTGACAGTAGTTAAAGGGCAATTAAGAAGTGGTGGTTTGAGAATGGTAGTCAGGTGATATTGTTCAAAAGGCTATAGTTAGATGGAGGTTGTTAGGTGGTGGTATGATGGTTATAATTTGATGGTGGTACTTGGGTGGAGCACAAGAATTCTTCAAGACTCTAAACTCTCTTGAGTCCCAATCTAAGGTTTAAATCCCTCTATTTGTATAAAAAGGGGGTGAATACCAAGAAGAATCTCATTCTCAAAATCACTTGGGTCAATATTAGGAGTAGAATCCAGCTTGTTGTCAGTGGTACACTGACTATTAAGTGGCACTTGCCACATAAACATTATATTTAATTTAACTGATCTAATTTGATTTGTTTAAATTCATTACACATTAGAAATGGCCTATTTTTTCAAGCTTTATTTCTTTCATGACATATTTTGTTTTAGCTTGGAATGATCGGAGGCTTGTGAGGGTATGAACAAACTTTTTCTACTCTAATTAAAATTCAATTTTTTAAGAAAACATTAAAACTTAACGACTTTGAGAAGTAAGCCCGAGAATGACCCGGGAGTTCGCGAGCATTCAGCTTGAACTTTCTCTTCCTTGTAAGGCACATCCCCACCTCCAAGTCTTGGCAGGCCACCTAACCTATTAGGATGCATTCCTATCAAGGGGATGTTGTGTAACCTCTAAGTAAAAACCTATTTTTAATCCTTTTTAAAATTTCTTCATGCAAACCTATGCATTTATCGAGTCAATTAGTATATATTTCATTAGAAAAAAAGTAAAAGTGTTTAAATTTCTAGTTAAATTTTCTTAAGCATAATCACCCTACATTAAGTCAAGGGGTCAATTAGGAACTGCTCTAAACATAGGCCTCACTTCTCAAAAAATTAAATAATAACATCCCTTCCACTCTTTAATAAAAATATTGTACACATGGATTTAAGCGCTTAGGTGGTTAGCTGGCTCCCCAATTCAGGCCGAGGTAAGTCCAGATTTACTCTACATTAGCTAGGTTCGGGCTACAGTTATTTAGTGCCCAATTTAGATCTAGATTCTAAGGCAGATTTTAAAATCTTAAGTCCTCAACTTCTAGGAATATAATCTTAATATTTTAATAAATTAATCAACCTAAATTAAATTTCTCTTCAAACTAAAATATAAAGCCCAATACATAGGATAGGCTGGGGGTGTCTCTGAAGTATTTCAGAATCCTAAAACACCTTCTACCTTTCATCCTTTGACCTCCATAATTATTGTTCAAAATTTAATCTAATTCTATTTGAAATTTAAACATCACTCCTTTGATATTACTCCTCAAAAATTCTAAATGAAATTCCTACCCATATTTTAATCTAAAGTTTTTTGTAGGAAACTTAAGCTTCCTACGATGTAATTAACTAAGAGGGCTTGCGCTCATAGGAGAGTTAAAGAAAGAACTTATATCAAATTTTAAAATCAATCTTTTCAAAAACTCAATTAATTATCTTTGGAAAAATTAAAGTCAATGATTATTATTGTCATATTTAAATGATTGATAGTAAATGATTTTTTCTTTCTTTGGAAAGATATATTATTTTATTATCATAACTTTGATTATGAAATTTATGATCCTTTATCTAGATTATCACAGTCAAATACTAGATCGAATGTCATTTTTGACCCTCTAGGGTCATATGTGATTCTTCTATGAATTTGATAAATAGGAAATGATATTTTTGTCTCCTGAAGTGATATATCGTTCATAACAATGTGTTTGACTTTAAAACTGAAATTCCAAAAATTAAATTTTTCCAAAGAAAATTAACTTTTCAAAAACCTCTATTTTAAAGTCAAACAATCTCACACCATGTTTTGTTGCATTTGAATAAAGTTTACATGACCCAACATTTAAAAGCATGATTACTTCTTAGAAAAGATATGAACTGAAATAGTTTCTCAATTATCACTATAGGAAAATCACTTGGTACCGGCAGACAAAATTCATCGGAAAACGCTTAAAATTTGTCAAAAAATAAAATTTCCGACGGATTTCCGGCGGAATTTTTTGCGCCGGTAATACGTGCGTCAGAAAAGTAATACCAGCGCAAAATTGCCTGCCGGAAATATTTCAGGTGGAATTTGTCTGCCGGTATCATTTCCGGCGAACTATTTTGCGCCGGAAAAAAAAAAGAAAAAAAATCTATAAAAAATGTGAAAAAATAAACCAATCCGGCTGCTCAAGTTCCATGTGTTCGAACAACCCAGCATCGTAGCCGGAATATATTTAGTGCCCAATTTAGATCTAGATTCTAAGGCAGATTTTAAAATCTTAAGTCCTCATCTTCTGGGAATATAATCTCAATATTTTAATAAATTAATCAACCTAAATTAAATTTCTCTTCAAACTAAAACATAAAGCCCAACACATAGGATAGGCTGGGGTGTCTTTGAAGTATTTTAGAATCCTAAAACACCTCCTACCTTTCATCCTTTGACCTCCATAATTATTGTTCAAAATTTAATCTAATTCTATTTGAAATTCAAACATCACTCCTTTGATATTACTCCTAAAAAATTCTTAAAAATGAAATTCCTACCCAAATTTTAATCTAAAGTTTTTGTAGGAAACTTTAGCTTCCTACGATGTAATTAACTAAGAGGGCATGCGCTCATAGGAGAGTTAAAGAACTTATATCAAATTTTAAAATCAATCTTTTCAAAAACTCAATTAATTATCTTTGGAAAAATTAAAGTCAACGATTATTATTATCATATTTAAATAATTGATAGTAAATGATTTCTTCTTTCTTTGGAAAGATATATTATTTTATTATCATAACTTTGATTATGAAATTAATGATCCTTTATCTAGATTATTACAGTCAAATACTAGATCGAATGTCATTTTTGACCCTCTAGGGTCATATGTGATTCTTCTCTGAATTTGATAAATAGGAAATAACATTTTTGTCTCCTAAAGTGATATATCGTTCACAATAATGTGTTTGACTTTAAAACTGAAATTCCAATAATTAAATTTTTCCAAAGAAAATTAACTTTTCAAAAACCTCTATTTTAAAGTCAAACAATCTCACACCATGTTTTGTTGCATTTGAATAAAGTTTACATGACCCATCGTTTAAAAGCATGATTACTTCTTAGAAAAGATATGAACTGAAATAGTTTCTCAATTATCACTACAGGAAAATCGCTTGGTATCGCCAGACAAAATTCATCGAAAAACGCTTAAAATTTGTCGAAAAATAGAATTTCCGACGGATTTCCAGCGGAATTTTTTGCGCCGGTAATACGTGTGTCAGAAAAGTAATACCGGTGCAAAATTGCCTGCCAGAAATATTTCCGGTGGAATTTGTCTGCCCGGTATCATTTCCGGCGAACTATTTTGCGCTGGAAAAAAAAAAGAAAAAAAAACTATAAAAAATGTGAAAAAATAAACCAATCCAGCTTCTCAAGTTCCATGTGTTCGAACGACCCAGCATCGTAACCAGCCCGCCTCCACCTATACGCCCCAGCCCACGCAGCCACCCAAACACCCACACGGGGCCAGCCGATCCGCCCCCATCAAGGAGCAATTATTAGGTCCTTTCACTGGATGTAGAGGAAGGTTCGGTTTTAGGCAAAAATAGGTCAAAAAGTGCAAATACCGAGTTTTTCAAAAAACTCGGTATTTTTTCAAAAAACTCGGTATTTGCACTTTTTAGGCAAAACCGAACCTTCCTCTAGGTCCTTGCACCGGACCAAATAAAAATCCCCCATCAAGACCGTCTTCGGCGGGATTCGAACCCCCGCCGAACAGCATTTCTGTCGCTAACCACTGCGCCACTAAACGAAATTTTTATTTGTTCGTTTCTATTTATATTTATATTAGAAGTTAATATCAATTTAAAAAATTTTATTTAATAAATTGATTTTTAACAAAGACTTATTACTTTAATTTAACAATTTATTATTAATTTAATTTATTTATTTAATTAATTTAAATATTTAAATTTATTTAATTTAGTAATAAATCTGCCAAAAAATTTGCCAGAAAACCGTCGAAAATGTTCCGTTGGTAATCCGCTGGAAAAGTCGCCGGAATTTATGACGAATTTATTTCTGCCGAAAATTCTATTAGAAATGAGCTGTTTTCCTATAGTGTATTATCAATGGTTAAAAGTTGAACTTTAAAAGGAATAAGAGTTGGATAACCAAGTTAAGATAGAGTCATGAATACAACAAAGGAGTTTAGATTTTTTAGATTTTGCTAGTTTGAGTAAGAATCTATTAGAAAAGATATTATGACCATGCAAATTCTGCATCAACAAATAATTTCATTTAGTACAAGATGTCAAGGAACACATTATCACTAATAGATTATTTAAATGATATATTATTTGGAATAGACATGGGGATCGAGGATTATCAAGTTGTTGTTAGAGATGTAAAAAATGAAGGTGTTGTTAGTATGTCTGATTTTGTATCACAAACTACTCAAATTGAGCAACCATATAATAATGATATTGAAGTATTATTGAGGGATACATTTGCTCCAATCAATGAATCAATTAAATTAGTTGATCAACATGAAAACTTTACTCAAGATTTAAATAAACAAGATGAAAAATACTCAAAGTTATTAGAAGATATGGGGGCATAATTATATCCAGGATGTAAGACATTTTCAAAGCTGTTATTCATATTACATTTATTTTGTTTAAAATGTCTAAACTCTTATACTACAAGATCTTTCAATATGTTATTAGAGTAACTTATTGAAGAATTTCCTGAATTTATTACACATAGCTACATACGAAGTTAAAAAAATTAATGAACTAATTTGATTTTAGTTATACCAAGATACACGCATGCCCTAATGATTGCAAGTTATTTTGCGAAGATAAGTCTAATGAGAATGTATACAAAGTCTATGGAGCATTAAGATGGTCTCTTAATCAAAAGAGCAATATTTTATCATTTAAAATAGTTCAAATGAAACCTGCTAAAAATCTTTGATATTTCTATTAATTCTAATACTTCAAAGATTATTTAAAGCCAAAAAAAATTTTAGAAGATATGATTTTGGATGCCACACAATGAAATATATACGGTGTATTGTGACACCTAACTGATGGAGAAGCATGAAAATCATTTGATTCTAGATTTCTTGATTTTGTCACATATCCACGTAATGTTCACCTTGGTTTAGCAACTAATGGTTTTAATTCTTTTAAGATTATGAGCAGTACTTATAGCATTTGTCCGGTGATTTTGGTACCATATAATTGCCCCCGTGTAGTGGAATGAAACAAGCATCATTTATTCTTTCAATGATTATACCATGTGAGAAAAATTTTAGAAATGACATTGACATTTATCTCAAACCTTTAATTCATGAACTACAACAACTATGGCAAGGTGTTCAATGTTATGATGCAACAAGTGGAGAAAATTTCATGATGTGTGCAACATTATTGTGGACTATTAATGGCTTTCCCACATATGGCATGTTGTCTGGGTGGAGCACCAAAGGAAGGTTTGCTTGTCCATGTTGTGCCCAAAATACATATTCATTATGGTTGTATAAGAGTATGAAGTTTGCATATATGGGCCACTAACATTGTCTTACATCATCCCATTTGTTTTGTAAGAAAAAATAGTACTTTGATAATACAAATGAACTTAGATCAGTGCCTGTATGGATTTCTGGTAGTGAAATTTGTACTTAATTACAAAATCATCAATTCACCCTTGGAAAAATTAATACAGATAGGGAAAAAATATTCTAGAGAGGGTACAAAGCTGCAATGTCTGTCAATGATAGTGTGCCTACTAAGTGGAGGAAGATATCAATATTTTTCTAGTTATCTTATTTGTAATATATCGCATTACCTCATAATTTAGATGTTATGCATATATAGAAAAATATTTTTTGATAACTTCTTTTCTACATTGCTAGACCTTGATAAATTAAAGATAACTTACAAGCTTGACAAAATTTGGTTTAATTGGAATGAAGCCTGAACTGCATCCTCATGTTCTTCAAATGGTAGTTATGTTTTACCACCTGCGCTATTTACGATGTCTAAAAAGGATAAAGTGATGTTTTGTGAAGTTCTCAAAAATATGAAGCTACCTAAGGGTTATTCATCAAATATTTCTAAACGTTATAACAATAAAGAGTGCAAAATAATTGGTCTAAAAAGCCACAATTGTCATGTACTAATTTAGGATACTATTTCTATTGCATTTAGATCACCATCAAATGAAGTACTAACCATCATTATTGGGATTTCACATTTCTTGAAATTCATATGCGCAAAAGTTATAAATCCAATTCAACTTGACAATAAACAAAAAGAAATTTCATTGATTTTATGTAATATGGAGAAGTACTTTCTCATATCATTCTTTACTATCATGGTCCACTTGCTTATCCATTTGGTTGAAGAAGTGAAATTTGGAGGGCCTAACATTATAGATGGATGCACCATTTTAAAAGATAATATATTTTCTTATTGCTTAAATGTTTTATTATTTTGTGGGGTATATTCACGTATATTTTCATAATTGATATATTTTCTTAATATTAAAGGATTTTTTTGGCAATAAGTCACAACTTGAAGGGTCAATTGTTGAGTGATACATTACTGAAGAGGGAATTTCATTTTTCTCAAAATATCTGGATCGTGTAAAGACTTTGGCCCAGTTCATATCTACTAGAATTTTATCTAAGGACGAAGGTATTTCCTACAAGTTCATGACTACTGATAAACTTTTTGGTCAAGTGTCTATATGTGTGTTAGATGACCTATCATTAATGTAAGGTCATATATACGTGCTCGACATTATGATCATTTAGCAAAGTATATTGATTTTACAAGGAGAAAAAGAGACAAAAAAAAAAGCCAATAACTTTCCTCTAATGTCATTAGTTCTTGATAAACTTATAAATAAACATTTTTATGATTGGTTCAAATGAACAGTCAGATATCAAAACCTCTCCTTACTTAGTCATGTTTAATGCACGATGTTTTGATAAAAAAGATCATATGCTTAATTTGACTAAAATTTTTTGTGTAGATTACTGTAAAAGATGATTCAATAGTTTCAAAAGGAATTAGAGACCTCGCAGTTGGTCTTAAGCAAATCACACGAATATTTAAAGGATTTTATGTTAATGAGTATCAATTTCATACTAAAGCTCACAATGAGAATACAAAATTACGGCGTTGTTGACAAAATTGAAGTTAGAAGTTTTTATTATTATTGTCGATTGAATGATATTATTGAGATTAATTACTCTTACTTATTTCATGTGTGATTGGGACTAACACAACTTTAGCTACCACTAAAGTATACCATTATTGAAATACATTGGTTAACTTTTCACGCTTAATACACACTGGTGATATATGAGCAAATGATCCATTTGTTTTAAGAAAAATCTGCTAGAAATACAGTGGTTTTAACTACTGTCATTGGTTTAGTCTGCAGTTTAGCAGTAGTTATAACCGCTGGTATAGACATATTTCCATATTCGTAGGTGTTAAAACTATTGTTATAGACCCATTGTCCAGATTTGTATGTGTTAAAATTGTTGTAATGTATCAGATATGTAGCGGTTAAAGCTGCTACCAAAAGCTAGATCTAATTCAATTGTTTCAATAGCGTTGTAAAAGTCGTTTGTAGTTATAATAAATATGTCGGATGTGTAGTGGTTTATAAACTGCTGCAAAGAATATAGTAAATGTTTTAATAGCTTCTGTAGGGTAAAAAAATGCTACGAAAGTCTATTTTAATAGTAGTGAGATAACAAACTATATTGGAACATAGGAAGAATAAAAATTTTAACTTATCAATGCTTTCCAGTGTAAAAAGTAACAAAAAATGTCTAAATCAACCATTCCATTGGCACATGCATGACCTCAAACCTGTATTTTCTAAGGACATGTTTATTAACGTCCGAGAATCTACAAAGAGATGCTTGTACAATGCACTATGTTAACTACGCTGAAACCCAAGAAAAATGGCTGATTATTAGCGATGGTTTTCTGACGATTAGACGTCGGACCAATTGCTAGAAATTTTTAGCGAGTATTCTACACCAGCGGTCCGACCGCAAGCAAAACCACAACTTAAAACCGCCGGAATAAATTGTTGGTTTCAGTTTCCTATGCGGAAAATACTGGTAGAAAAAATAACCACCGAAACAAAGAATTTTCGCTAGAAAATCATTTATATCTGGTGGGGCCTAAGGCTTAATTAAACATTATTTGGGAGATAAAATTTGAATTAGGGGTTGTTTAGAGATTATGTACTATTCTTTTTACTTTAATTAGTCTCACTTGTTAGGGTTTGGGATTATCATGAATTTGAATTAGAAATTTGAGATCTCGTGTGCTTGGGCTCTAGTCTCTCGACTAGAAATATGAAGAGTTGTTTCTCAGATTTTTACAGTTTTCTCAAGGTTGCTGCTATCAAGTTGTTATTTTCTTCCGAAAAACAGCAGTTTTTCGGGTTTTGGGTACGTGTTTCCTATCAGAGCCAGCTTAAATACTCTCATCAGAAGGTCTGCAAGCAATTGCTCAAGGAATTTATCTTATTTTTTTATTTTTTCATGTTAATTTATATACCATAAAGATATAACAAACTAGTATTATATTCTTTTCACCATTGTTAGAGAAGATTTTTGTTACAGTTTTCAATCCTTGAGGCCACCAATCATTTGACAATGACAACCACCGTAAATATCTCTTTATTACAGTGTTCAAAACCATTAAAGATCTCTTTATTACAGTTTTCAATTCTTGATTCCACCAATCATTTGACATTGACAGCCACAATAGTGACCCGCCACCAAGCAAAAGAAAAATTATTACATGCGGGTCCGGATTCATCCGGAGACAAATAAAAATGTGTCACGTCGCTCCAAAAATATACCACACTCGGTACCGAGCGCTCAGTGTCACTCGGTACTGAGCACTCCATGCCGCTCAGTACCGAGCGCGGAACCGGATGCAAGAACTGTCTAGTGTCCACACATAATATTCGCTCGTACAAATACTCATAACTGCCTCTTAATTGACTGTGCTCACTACCTCTTCTCTAATCTTTGTAAGTAAGCACAAATCAGATAATAAAGAATGCAAGTTTTTATGGGTTTTTTTTTTAACCGTAAGTACATCAATGCCAGGTTGTTTCTTCAATGAGAGGATTCACAAAATCTCATGTGAAGTTCATTTTTTCTTGAAGATGATATGATGTATGTGGCTTTCAATGTGCAATCCTTCTAGTGTTTTTCAGCATGTTATGACCGCTATGTTCTCGTGAATGAGTTGCTGAATCTTTTATGTTGTAAATTTTCTGAGCATTCTGGAATATTTGATTATATAAAAAGTTTAGATTGCAGTAGTTAAACGTTCATGGGATTTAGTGCGTTTAGTGCTCTAATAACAGCAGATTCTTTGGTTTTGATAAAATATTTCCATTCATTAGCTATTAATTTTTTGAAAGTCCTTCCCTTTAATTAGAGGCTGGTTAACACCCCGTGCGTTTAGTGCATATTCTCTAATTAAAGAGATATATGATCCCGATTAAATGTTACAATGGTAGTTCTTCCCTTTAATTAGAGAATATGGGATTATAATGCAAGATACGAACATATTAATCGGGATCATATATCTCTTATAGTGATGAATCATAGTGCTGCGAAGGACAATGTTTTTTTTTTTTTTTTTTTTTTTTTTTTTCTTTTTTAGAAGAACTGCAAATTGCATTAAAAGGAAAAACCTATTACAAACTACTAAGTGAGAGAAAGCCTATCACAATCCTCCTTTGACAAAGAAAAGAAAATAGGAGGAACCTTATTACAATTTAACTCTTCCCACAAAAAATTCCCCCAATAAAGCAAAGTTAGCACAAAAATCGGCTAACTTATTACAATTCTTATTAGCAAAACGAAATAAGAAATTTTCAAAGTCCTTAAGAAATGACAAGTCTTCTATCACACCATTATCAAGAGAGCAAACGGCTTTACCAACCAATGCTTACAAGTACTTCATAACATTAAAATTATCACCCTCTATTATGTTACCTTTAGCATCCAACATCCATTCTTTGATAATCTTCCTTAGTGAGCGGAAAGCCAACAATTCCAGATAGCCTTCATCAGTGAGTGAAAAGCCAACAATTCCATGTAGTTGTTGTCCCAGTGCATACATCTGAACCCAAAAGCAAGAAGAAATCTCCCTCTGTGATCTCTAATCTCACCACCTATATCAGCTTATTTAGAACTTAGCAAAGTTGCATCAATGTTGACTTTAATCCATTCGGGTGGAGGGGGGTTGCCAAAAAAATAGAATTCAATTGAAAAGGCTAGTTAACACCCCAGTGGTCCGAAAAAAGATTAAACTTTGAAGAGGTAGGTGCTAAGCTAATTGCATTAGATACCACAAATGCCATTTCGAGCGTATGACCCTCATGCACAAACTTGTTTCTACTTTTCCAAGAACAAAAAACTAAAGAGCAATACAAATTTGCAAGAAAAGGATTCACCTTTGATAATCTTTCAAATTTAACCTTGCAATCCATTAATGAAGAGAACTCAGGAATAAATATACCCCATTTATTCACCAATGCTATGGCTTGAATCAACTTGGAACATTTGACTGTGACGTGCTCTGTATTCTCCACCACTAAACATCCTCTAGGACAATTATTATAGTTTAGCAATCTTCTATACATCAAAAAATCTGTAGTAGGTATTGCTTCCCTCAACATATTCCACCAAAAGCAATCTACATGAGGATGAACTTTAATGTTTTTTAACCACTTCCAATGATTTACATTGTCTAATTTATTCTCCATTGAGAACATAGCCATAGCAGCTATAGTTTTCCTAGAAAAGTTTTTTTTATAAATTCCAATTTATCAATTATAAGTTCTGGATATATTTTCATTTGAAGAATGACATCAATCAAAGGCTTACCAAAATATTTAACTAACTCCGCCTGATTCCAACTCCCATCCGTAATAAAATTATCCAAAGAAGGAAAATTACACTCCACCATAGCAATGAAAGTCGGCAATCTATCAAAGCTTTTATCTAAATCCCATATATCCTTTAATATGTTAACAGAATTACCTGAAGTAATCCTCCATCTCATAATTGGTCTAAGAGCTTTTGCACTGCTAAGCAAGATCTTCGAAGTGGTTGAAGTATTTTTCATGGCCTAAGCACACATGATATCTCTACCATATCTAGCAGATAAAGATTTGTTGAGAAGAGAATCTGGATTGTTGAGGAACCTACAAGAAAATTTTGCTCTCAACGGTCCCACTGTGGCAACAGATGAATGAATTCCATGGCCTCCATCGTACATTGGTTTGCAAAGATCCTCCCATTCTATGTAATGTATACCATGATTGACATCTTTATTATTCCATAAGAATTCCCTACACATCTTATCAAATTCTCTTAATATGCTTTAAGGGAGCCAAAAAGTGGGAAGAATAGAACAATGGGATGGAGAGAATCACTTATTGAACTAGCACCAACCTTCCTGGTAACGATATGAACTTGTTTCCCCACACGTCCAATTTTGAAGCAACTTTTTCCAATAGATTGAAGAAATCATATGAAGCCAATCTTCTCAAATCCATTTTGATACCCAAATAATGCATTTCCTTTACCTCTTTAAAACCCATCACATTGGAGATAGATTTTCTCAAATTTTGATCAACTCATTTCCCAAATAGAATGAATGACTTTTTAATGTTAACTTGTTGTCTCGTCCAATAGCAACACTCAGAAATTAGCCTTTTAACTTTCTTCAATACTCAATCTTGGCTTCCAAGAATATAAGGATGTCATCAGCAAATATAAGATGTGAAATCTTAGGAGCAGTAGGTACAGTTTTTATCCCCAACTTTCTCTCCTTAAGCATAAAAGCATTAGTCAAAAGCTGATAATGGACATCACTGTCTAAATCCACCTCTTGCCTCAATCCATTTCAAACCATTCCCATTCACTTGGACCAAAAATAAGGGATCAACCACACACTCCATCAAGAGGTTAGAAAATTTCAGTGGAAAACTGAAATACTCCAACACTTGCCTAAGGGTATCCTATGCCATACTATCATATCCACTTTAATTGCAACCAATCATTTTTTTTATTTAGAAAATCTAAATTTGTAGAATAGTTCCTATGCAAGGAGAATGTGGTCTGATAAAGTCTTCCCTTTGGCAAAAGCCACTTGAACATCAAAAATTAAACAATGAATAACCTTCAATAATCTATTTAATAAAATATTTGTAACGATCTTGTAGATTGACAAACAAAGACTAATAGGATGAAAGTTGGAAGGAACCAGAGGGTTACAAACTTTAGGTATAAGAACTACAAGTGTCTCCTTCCACTTAGAGCACATCTTACCCGAGGATAAGAAGAGAATAATAGCATGCCAAACATTTTTACCAATCACCTTCCAATAAGATTTGAGAAACGAATAAGAAATTTTGTCAGAATCGGGAGAAATATTCATAACAAGATTTCTAACCACAATTTACACTTCTTCAAATGAGAAATCAGCATTAAGGAGATTGCAATCCTCTTGACTTAAGGAATTTGGGGAAGATGGCCAACCCTTAAAACAACATTCTCTATATCTCCACTTGTTGCTAAAGAAGTTAAAAAAGATATCTTTAATAATCGTCTTCAAATGAGAAATCAGCATTAAGGACATTGCAATCCTCTTGACTTGAGGAATTTGGGGAAGATGGTCAACCCTTAAAACAACATTCTCTATATCTCCACTTGTTGCTAAAGAAGTTAAAAAAAAGATATCTCTAATAACGTAGGATCCTCCACAAGAAGCCTTCGTCATTCTTCACTTGATTAATAAAGTTGCTATTTCTTCTCCCATTAGCAAAAGCATGCAAAAAGATTGAATTAATTTCAATTTACCTAAACATCTCACCTTAGCTCTTTTTCTCCACTATGTATTCAATCGGGAAAGCATGACACTCAAATCATTGATCGTGGACCTTAACAACAGAACCTTCTCCTCAGAAAAATTCATGTCAATTGATTCTTCCAACTTAAGCTATTCAATTTTTCCTTAAGGCTCATTAAATTCCGATGCTTAGCTTTGCTCCAAAAATTCAAGGCTCTCAAAGATCTATAGAATTTCCTGTTGAGGGCTTCCATAGCATCACCACAAGCAAATTTATTCCAGGATTTACTCACCACTACTGTTGAACCTGGATATGATAACTAGATATCTTCAATTCACAAAAATCTATTATGACAATACTTTTGGTGGAAGATTTTCATAACAATGGGGCAGTGGTCAGAATCAACCCTTGCCAAGTGCCTAACTGAAGCATGATGAACCGCTTCCAATGCCTTAAAATTTAGTAAACATATATCAAGTCTTTCAAGTATGCGAGCACTACCTTTTTCATTGTTGCACCAAGTATATTTAGGGAAAAAAACACCCACATTATGAAAATCATTATTTTTCATAAAGTTTTTCATCTCTAATGGCCCTTGGGAAAAATAAAAATTTTTCCACCCTTTTTATCATCCAAAGATAAGATGCAATTAAAATCTCCCCCTACCACTGAAGGCATGTCCAAAGTCAAATGCAACTCTACACAATCCCATAATTTCTTTCTTTTATGCAAGTCTTTACTACCATAAATAATAGATACCACCCACCTACCTTTGTTAGCAATCTTCAACTCCTTAATAACACATTGAGCTAAGGCTTCCAACAAAGAAAAATAGGTTAAATTAGACCTCCAAATCACCAAAATACCTCCAGACATTCCAATAGAAGGGAAGAGAAAGAAATCCCAACCAACTCTCATGAATTTATCAAACTCACATCTACTAATAGAAGAAATTTTAGTTTCAACTATTCCAACAAAAAAGACATCCCAATCTTTAACAAATTCTTTCAAATACAAGGAGGCTTCTCTTTTGTTCGCCCCTCTACTGTTCTAAAAAGCTAAGGAACTCATTATGCCAATAAGAGGGAAGGACCCCCGCTCCTTTTCTTATTCAATGCATTCATCTTCTTAAGCCTAGAAGATGAGTTCAAAGGTCCAAGGGACCTAAGTTCCTCAAGAAGTTTAGGTTTATTACCTCCAAAAATAACATTACCTAAACCTTTATGACCATCTGCCTTAATATTCATATCAACCTCTTCATTTAAAACAGATAATGAAGACTCCTCTAGAATTTTGATTAAAGCTCCTGAATCCTCCTAATCTCCTTCTTCTATATCATTTCTAACAAAATAAGGAGCTTTATCCATATTTGCTTCCTCCCCACATAGAGATTCCAATACTTTAAAGCTATTGCTATCATTAGCATATACCTTATGAGAAAAACACAAATCATTAACCATAATCAAAGGTATGTATGTCCCTTCCCTTATCTGCAGGGTCAATAGCAGCTGATTTAAGATTCTCATTATCTCCCACAATTACATGATTACAACCATCTTGCACTACTATCCCATTCAGAGCTAATTCCGTCCCAGCTACCCTTTGAACTTTATAAAGATCAGATGATGACACTTTAGACACATGAACTTTGAAGACAGCTTCAGCTTTAGGCAAATATACTTTCTTTTGTGATCCCAGATTCATTTTACTTCTCCTTTTATAATTAACCAATATCCCAGGCCCATAAGCAGAGTCATTTGTGTTCTCCTTCAGTTGATCTTCAACAGAAACCTTCCTAAGGTCAACTTTCTTCCCCACACCACTCTTCCCACCTACTACCACATTCACTCCACAAGCATCAATTAAATGCCCAATCTTTCCGCATTTGAAATAGAAAGATGATATCTTCTCATACTCAACCTTTTGAAAGAATCGTCCATTCAACCCTTACACCCAAACACCCAAAGGAAGTTGTTTGTCAAGCTCTACTCGAACACAATTCCTAGCAAATTCTCTTGTTCCTTGTTGGACCATATCACCATCTATCAAGAGAGGTGTTCTAATCAAAGAAGCGATCCTTGACACATTGATCTCATCCCAACAATAGAGTGGAAGATTGGGTATTCTAACCCAAACAGAAGATGATAGGCCCTTTCAAGAGTCTAGTGAGAAGTTAGGATTCCATTTGTCAAGTCCTACAATATAACTGTTCACAAACTTGGGGCCACCAGATAAGACATTCTCCATAGCTTCACTTGTAAAAAATGAACATAGCACCCATAATGAGCCAAGAGCTATCAAATAGAACTTTCCAAATTGCGACCATTAGCATCGCAATTCCTCCGTAATCACCTGAATTGAGATGTATCTACCAAACACCTTCACCACAACTGAATAATGAAGCTTATTTGAGTTGATATTAACATTTGGTTCATATAGTTTAACTGCTACCCCATCCTCAGACAAAAAAAAATCTTCCTTCAATAGATTAACCTTAATATATGGTCCCTTAACCCAAGGATTAGCAAGAACTTTATCATTTAATTCTCAAACAGCATTTCGGTTCTCTCCTAAAACCTCAGAACCACAATTTTTCTCTAGAGCATTGTCACAAATAGCTGATGGAATATCACATTTATTTTGAACTAAAGGAGCTTCCTCCAAAATATAAATAGGTTTAGAATTATTACCAAACCTATTAACAAAAAGCTTCATATCCAAAGAAGATGATTCAAAATCATTCGATTTGGAAACACCAATCTAAAGAGGAATATTTGCCTTAAAATCATCAATGATTTGCTTTCCCTTACCAGTCACCAGTGGGGAGGAATTAATTTTGACACCATTCGGTTCTCTAATAACCAAGGGAGCAATGAAACGACCAATCTTCGAAGTACCAATACTAATTAGTGTTGAAACATTAGAATTAGAAATGACACAAGAGCCAAATGATGGATGATCGATAGAGTTCCGGTCATCGGAATTGTCTTGCGGGCAGTCCACCATTCTGAGAAAAAAAAGGCGCCAACGGACGGAAGAAGAAAAAAAATTGAAAAAATTGTTTCAAAAACTGGGAGCTTCTCTCTCTAGCTTCTCTCTCTGCATTATGTTCATTGCGAAGGACAATATTGATAATCAATATTGGGAGGACGTTACATAGTAATTATATCGATACAATGATCTAACGATATAAGCATAAAAGAAAATGTTGTTACATTATAAAATAAACAGTACACAAATCAGTTACTCTACGAGCATGCCACAACTCCATCTCTAGTCCAGTGAACTTCATCATCGATAAAATTTGGCATAGTATAAGTTTCACTTTGTAAGTAGTCATCAACATCAATCTGAATGTGAATATTATCAAATGTATTTCTTGGTGATGTTGTAACAACAAAATACAATATAGGATCAATAGGATATTCCAAATAGAAAACTTGTTGAACTTCAGAAGCAAGCATAAAGGGTTCTTAATGATATATAATTTTATTGAAATAAGTCAATATGAAGCCATCCTCATCCTCCTTCAGCCTCTTTCCTTTAGAAACCCAATCACATTCAAATAAAACAACACTTTGTTGTGTTGTGTAGTCCAATTCAATTATATTTTTTAAAATCCCATAGTATGTAAAGTTACTTGAAATAGGGTTACTATCTTTATATTAGTGAAGCTTGTAGTTAGAACTTAACCATCACTCAATAATTTTGAGTTCTTTTTTCACCAAATCTAAAGCATGAAATTTAAAATCATTTATGAGGTACTTCTTGAATAGAGTGATAATATTTGACGGACCTCTAACTAAGTGCCACAAATCGGTAGGAATAATATCATCCTTCAATGGATCAATTAAAGCAATCTATTAAACAAAAAGTAGAATATGTATAGTAATAAATAAAAGTTATCATGTAAAGTTCGTTAACATTGTAACACTAACCTTATTAAGAAATGAAATCTTAGTTGTGCATCCTTTTAGCTTCATGCTCTCCATAGCGAGACCGTTTGTCTTATTATTTCTTTAACTGTAGATTTTAGTGTAATATTCACTATAGATATTAACAAAATTTATAAGAACGTAATAATAGTATTTATATAAAAAATAAATACATGTATTGAATTACATGATTTTTCTTCTACCTAACATATGACTCTATTTCCTCACAATTAAAAAGGACATATCGATATGCCTTTATGAGTGTCTCATCATTTTAGATCTTAACCTCTCTCTTTCCAAGTGCACATATACTAAGTCCTTCATTCATGACATTCTCATTAAATTCATTTCTTCCAACTTCATTATGCCTTCTTTCCACATGCTAAGAAAAATATAAAGAGCAAAATGTTAAACATTGCTCGGTAATATAGCCTTCTACAATTGATCCCTCTAGATGACTTCTATTTCAAACAAATGACTTTAACTTCCCTAAAAATCTAAAATAGTTAATTGATAAGTGATATCAAATTTTTATTAAAGTTATATATAATAAAAAAAATATAATGATAAATGAAATCATTACTAGCCTCTTAATATAATACATCTAACGGTAATATACAGGACCTCAATTCCTTGCCTATGTGGTCAAGTGAATTGTCAAATGCACCATGATATCAAAAAAAGCATAAGAAAATATCTTTTCAAGCTTATAAAGTGTAATTACAATTTCTTTTACAATCTAAGTAGCTCAATCGGGAGAAGAACTTAAGAGCACAAGTCTTGGAAGAAATGACTCAAACGAATTAGAGGGGAGTGAACTGACTTAGGTAAGACTCATCTTAATCATATTAGAAGCAATTGTTACATTGTTAGATGATGATCACGGCTCTTTAATTTGAATATTTTCAGGGTTTTTAGTTGCACTCGTCTTGAAATATTAGATACATATCCACACTTTTTAAGACTTTACAAAAGATTTTTTTTTTTTCTTTTTTGTCCATAGTAAATATTGCAACAGGTAAATAAGTATGTCTAGTGAAGTATAAATAGGGTGTAACGCAGGTCGTATAATCATTTTCTCCATGTCCTTACATGTATTCAAATCATCTTATGTCTTTCTATCAAAATCCAACAACATACCCAAAACCTTATCGCATACATTTTTTTAATATGCATAACATAAAAGTTATGATATAAAAGACCTTTTTCCCAATACGATATCTTGAAAAAATATACTAAACTTCTTCCAATTATAAAGAAAATTAGGATTAGCACATATTTTCTTTTCAAAATTGACATTTATACTTCTTAACATATCTATAATTTTGGATCCATTAATAGTTGGTCATATTGTCTCTTATTCTTCACAACCATTAAAAGATCGACTATATTTTCTATAACGATGATCGTGATCTAAAAACCTATGATGTCCCATATAACATCTCTTACAACTGAAATGTAACTTCTCATAACATGTATGCTCTTGACAAATAGGATATGCAAAATTTTCTTTTGTACTATTACCTCATAAATTAGCATAACCCAAAAAATCATTTAATAGGCTTCCATGTCATCATTAGCATCATAAAAAAATGAGGGAATGTGGTCCAATGTTGTTTTTAAATGAAATTTCTCCATGAGCATTCCAATTGTAATATTCAGGTTTGAATCATCTCCAAAGAAAATAAGCTTCAACATCCTATCTTGTCTTACAAATGCCATTGCCACAATCTCTATATGGGCATAGTTTCATTTCACTTATACTTCCATTACTAAAGCAAAATTTAGAAATTTGTTAACTCCTTTAAAAATTGTATTATTCCTTGAACAATACATCCAATTTTTATCCATTTCCATGTTAGAACCTTCATATATCAAAGGAGAAATGAATATTAGGCACCATAGGAGCTAGTGGATGCATATTCAAAGGGTTTAAAGTATGCACTTTGATTTTCATTATAACTAAACAATTGATAAAGCAAGGAGTAAAAAACCCTATATGATAACAATGAATATAGAAAATTTTCATTCTTGATGTCAACAAAATCTCATGCTACCATTCGTTGGGATCCCAAAATTTTAAGTAAGACTCATGTTTGGTTTACAGAAGAAATTAATGATCATTTTGGATGAGCAGAAAGTTTACACTTTAAACCATTCTATTTTAAATAAGGTATTACCATGTAGCTATCTTGGCAAGCATAACTGCATTTGAGTTGCAGGTAGGGGAAGAATTATAAGTGAAAAATGTATCCTCTTAATATCCATCAAAAGATAATGGTTTCATTAATGATTTGGTATAATCACTAAATCAATATAATTAAATGATTAGTTTATAGATAAATTTAAAAAGAAAAAACTTATATGGTGTTTTATAATTACAATTATGTTTACTTGCGCTTATTAGGTAAAACATTCAAGAAAATCATGGGAATGATTTATTCTTTAGATAAGGTTTTCCAAGTGTAATACTTTGATGATTATCCACTTATACCTTTTTCTTATTAGTTTCCTAAAGGTTTTTGCTTTGTAAGTTTGAACTTGGAGTTGCAGATCATAAGGTTTAGATCCTTCTGTGTGTTACGTATTATTTTGCAGAGTATAATTTGGAGATCATAAGGTTTAGAAAAAATTCCACAATAATATAGTGATCAGTGAAAGACCATTACAAGAAAGAAATGTGACATTTACTTTTCATACAACATATGTACAACAAGTGAAATTAAATAGCTCCAGCTAAGAGAAAAAAAAAAACACATATAAGCACATATATGGTGTGCATATAATTAAAAATAATACAATTTGGTAAACTCGCAATGAGTAATAGTATATTATGAGTACAAGTAATTCAATATTGTGATAAAACTGAAATCAAGTCAACTAAAGCAAATTATAAATGCTCAAGTAGCATGGAGCATATTAAGAAAGTTCATTAGACTTTCTTGTTCTATATATTATAGCTGTTAAAGTTAATGGACTTTCTCAATATGCTCTATGCTACTAGCATTGGTCTTTCTGATATAAAAAATGGAAGAAATGAATCGAACAAGAAAATCAAATGAACTAAAATCATAGCAATGACTTATTAAACTTCATGATCAGCAATAGAAAAAATTTCAAGGCTAGAAAATTTATCTTTCATGACGTACAAAATAGTCAGCGTTCGACAAGTATATGGTCGATCATTCAGAAATTGCGAAAACCTCAACAGTCCTAGACAATCAAAAGAAGAAACAATAAAAGTTTATTGAATCCTAGAAAATTGACATTCAGCATTCAAAGAAATAAGGCCAATGTTTGACAAAGATTAAAAGCCATGAGAAGATTTACCTGATGCGATAGCCACGATTGGCAATGTAGTGACAACAATCGGCGAGAATTAGGAATGGTAGATGAAGAGAGCACACACAGGCCATAGGCATTCGAAGGAGGCCAACATATTTGAGTAATGAAAAGAATAATAAGTGGGCACGGTAACTTGTCCTAATGCACAATCTCTCTTTTAGCGCCAAATAAGTAAATGCCCTAATATATATTTTTAAGGAACTTAAATAAAAAGTGTCTTAATACAAATATAGTTAAATATTCTACAAAATTTTTGGTTTGTTTTGCTCGTCACCCAACGTAAATCAATTAATAACACTCATGCATATGAAAAAATCTAGCAACCCATCGCCTGTTTAATTAATTCATTTAGTGTTCCTAAGCTCTTGTGTTTGAAAAGAGGCATGCAGTTCAAATGTTGAATGAAATAGTATGATTTGCCTTTTGAAACATTTTATATAATTTTTATATCGTGCAATATCATGTCTTCTTCTAAAAAAATAATTCATTTGCATATCTTTCAATATTTCTTCTAATTACTATTAATTTGTAATAAGATAGAGCTTATTTTATTATTCAATAGCTTGATTTATTTTTTTTTTAAAAATTGTTACGGTGATTCTAACAAAATTAGATCTTTTATTCATTTTATTAGAGATGTCGAATCTAATTGATTGGCCCCAATGTCCTAATATGATGGTTTCAATGACATTATTACATTGGCTCTTAAACTTAAACATCTCAAAGAATTCATTAGTTGGTGAAATAAACATTTTTTTGGTATTATGTTTGATAATATCCTCAAAGCTTAAAAGGATATCATCCGGTTGGAAAATAACTTTATTTCTAATGGTTCTCGCAAGAATAAATCTTTATCAATAGAAGCTAAGAACCTTTTGAAAGTTTGTTAGGGTTGTTAAACCCTTATGAACTAGCCCGAGGCTAACCAGGGGGGGTGAATAGGTAGTTTTAAAAAATTCTTAAACAAAAAGAAATATTTTTTTTCAAACCTTTTTGAATATTTTAAAACAAACAAGATCAACCATTGATGCGGAAGCGATTAACAAAACAAATCAGATATTTTAACAGTACAAACAAACACAGAAAATTAATGTGTGGAAATTAAAATGAAGAAAAGTAATAAGAAATAACACAATATTTATAGTGGTTTGGTCAACTTGACCTACATCCACTCGTTGGAGATACCCTCTCCAAGTATTGCACTAAACCTTCAGTAACTCTCCTGTTTCTCCCACAGCAAGGCGGAGAAGCCCTTAGAAAACTCTTTTCACCATCCAAGTGAGGCAGAGAACCTTGAATCTATTTTTACCCTCCTAGTGAAGGCAAAGAACTTGGAATTCTTTTAATCCTTCCTAGGCAAAGAACCTTGATCTGATGATGATGATCGTGTCCCTTAGATCTACCAAGGACGAAGCTTTAAAAGACAAACAAATTATTGCTTGGAGAAACCTTTGTGATTCCCCTCAAAAACTCCCCCTCACAAGATTCTCCATCTCTCTCCCAAACTCTCCTTCTCCTTCTTTAAGCTCCCTTAAGTTAGGACTTCAGCAAAAGATATTGTCAAAGGATAAATACTTAAGCTTAAATAGAAGAACTCCAAATAAGACCTAATTTTTAACTTGCCGTCAAAGATCGTTCAGGATGATCTATCGATCATCTTGTACGATTAGTGTAAATCAACCCTTCCATCCAGGACGGCCTGAGTTGCCTGTACGATTAGACCAACAAGTTTGTATTGATCGCCTAGGATGATTAGTATATCGTCTTATATGATTTTTTTAAAACATTACTTTTCATCCAACATATCATTCAGGACGTCCAGGATGATTAGAAGAAAAAATGTACTGATTGTCCCGGCCAATCTTGCGATCGTCCTGGATGATTAGTTCAAATCATAAAAATTGTCCTCGTAAAAAGTTATGGACGTCCAGTACGTTTAGAAGAAAAAATCTTGAATCATCCTCAACTATCATAGACGATTATCTTGGACGATATGATCATTCAATCTAACCATTCTTAGATCCCTAATCATAGGATCAATTTAGGCATGATTGCTACAAACTGTCCAGGATGATCGGGATCATCTTGTATGATTAGACTAAAACTTTTTAATTATCAAATCTTGCCTAAATCATCTTTTCCAGCTTGGTTGTTATGTTAATGCCTATCATCTTGTACGATTGGATGATCGTCCAAGACGATTGGTATAATCAAGCTTATTTGACACATGGTTTTGAGCTAAATAGACTGTCCAGGACCATCCAGAATCATCCTATATGCTTTGTTCAAAAATTGAAAATATCCCTAACTTACTCATTCCCTTGAGTGTGTGTGTGCAAAGTTACTTAACTTAAGGATCCATCATATTACATTTGACTCAAGAAAAAGTGAAAAATACATTAAAAATATAGACTGATTCAATCTTAGTCTATCCAATCTTAAGTTGGCTTGTAAGTGAGCTTGTGATCCAAAAAGTTAGTCCGCAGCAAAGAAAAAAAATAAGTATGCAACAAATTTAACCAATGGGAATTAGCAAGTTGAGCAAAATAATAATATTTTTTGTTATCAAAATCACAATGCTTAGCCCAAGATTTGTAATAATCTCTCTTTTTTATGAAGACAAATATTGTCGTTAAAAGTTTTTAAGAAATTCCTTACACTCCCCCTTACCAGGTTAATTCATTCATTTAAAAAAATTAGGGAGGCAAACAAATAACAGAAAATCAGAACAACAAAAATTACTAAACAGAACTAATAGTAAACACTAATATTGAAGACAAACTTTTACAAAACAAACAACATCCTAATCCTCCTTTTGACATCACAAAAAGAAGGAAACTAGAAAACATAAATACAGATGAAAATATCATAAAACTACAAAAATAAATATGATTAAAGAAATTCCAAAAAAAATAAACAAAATCACAGTATTTATTTTAATCAATCACTAACATGAAATGAAAGATTTACCTCAGTTTTAAATTTAAAAACCTAAAAGAAATGAATCAACAGCGTTGAAATCCAGAAAGGCTAAAAAATCAATTTTTGTAGACTCTAGCTCGGACTTCTTACAGGTTAAAAAAATACTTTTCAAATAAATTTTAATTTAAAAAAAAAAATTAGATAAGAAAAAGTGATCTTTTCAAGCTTTGTTCTAGAAAAAAAATTGATAGAATAGTATTGCAAGGTAATGAATCAGAAATCAAAAGTTCCAATCATAAGTGTTTGAAAATATTAAGTGGCACATAAAATTTTCTAAGATCTAAGGATTTTTGAAAGAAAAATAAGCTTGGTGATTTGTGGGCACATTTTGTACCTCTTTTTCAAGTATTTGGCGTACTTTGCGCATCTTTTTATTTCAAATATATTTTATATATCTTTGACCTTTTGACACACTTTGTGCATCTTTTGATTTTGATATACTTTATGTATCTTTCAATTTTTGGCGATCATTGCTCATCTTTTCATTTTTGCAAGCTTGCTTCCCTTAAAAAAACTTAAAAAAAAAAACTCTCATTTGTGAGAATATCCTCCATATATAAGAGAAGAAAAAAATTCTATAATATAAGAAAGAGTAAACCATAAAATAGAATCATATTCATATGATAAATGTAACAACCTAATTAAGAAAACTTGAAAGTGATACATTTTCTTGAAATATTATTCATATGAGATAAATTTGTTGAGGGAAGAAAAAATAGATCTCTATTTCAAAGTCTAATTTTTAATTTGAAAATAGATTTTAATTCAAAAAGAAAATACATCACTTAAGGAGTTAGAGGAAGAGAAACAATCATAAATGTTTCTTCCTTTAACAGTTTTTAGAGGAGTCAATAACAGCTTACAAGCTTCCAAATAAAAATAAGGAAAAAATCTCATTTTAAAAACAAGTTCATCAGCATAAGTGAAGAGTGATAAGATTCCCTTTAAAAAGAATTGAAGAAAAATAGCAGAAAATCAAAAGACATAAAAAAATTAAATAAAGGATATAGGCAAATAAATAGAACATAATGAGAAAAATATATACAATAAAAACATACAAATAAATTAAGCAAAAAGCAAGAACAACAACATCAACAACATCAAGCCTTTATCCCACTATGTGGGGTCGGTTACATAAATCCTTTTTCTCCATTGTGTCTTATTAAAAGTCAAATTCTCATTTAAATCTAATAAAGAAAGGTCATTCCTAATATTTTCTAACCAAGTCTTTTTAGGTTTACCCCTACCTTGCTTAACACAAGTCAAGTTTAATTCCTCTACTCTCCTAACCGGGTCATCGGAAGGCTGCCTTTAACACTGTCGTTGCCAGGTCCCAAGTCCTGTATGAGAAAAGTGGAGGGTTGCGTTAGGTAGTCGACAGCCAGCATAAAACTTGTCGAACAATAATGACATAAAGCAAAAAAGCAAGAAGAGAAAAGAAAAAAAACATAGATAGAAAGCATCATTTTAAAGCATGAAAATATATCACACCTATTCTAGTTCTTAAGCTGTTGAAGGTTTTAAATGCCAGTGGTTTTGTGAAGATATCTGCAAGCTAATTTTCAATGGCTACATGATGAAGCTTTATGTCTCCCTTAGTAACATGGTCCTTAATGAAATGGTACCTTATGTCAATGTGTTTGGTCTTGGAGTGTTGGATTGGATTCTTTAAAATGTAGATGGCACTAGTGTTATCACATATGATTAAAATTATGCCTACATGTAATCCTAAATCCATAATCTATTACTTTAGCCAAAGGACTTGGGCCATACAACATCCTAAGGCAATATATTCAGCTTCAGCAGTGGAAAGTGCAACTGAGCTTTATTTTCTGTTGAACCAGGAGACTAGGGATTATCCTATAAATTAACATGTTCTATATGTGCACTTTCTATCCACCCTACACCTTACAAAGTATGAATCAGAATATCCTACAATCTCAAAAGAGGTATTATGCCTTGGAAACTAAATTCCTAAGTTTTGGATTCCAAAGAGATATCTAAGAATTCTCTTAATTACAGTTAGGTGAGACTCTTTTGGATTAGCTTGAAACATAGCACAGAAACAAACATTAAATATGATATCAAGTCTACTAGCAGTTAGGTAAAGAAGTGATCCAATTATCCCTCTATATTTCTTCTAATCAACTGGTTTTTCATTTAGGTTTTTTTTCTAATTGAACACCGGAGCTCATGGGAGTGTTTATTAGTTTGGATTTATCTATTTCATATTTTTTTTAAGATGTCCTTAATGTATTTTGATTGGTTAAGAAAAGTTTCATCATCCATTTACCTTATGTTAAACCCCAAAAATTAAATCAGTTCTCCCATCATACTCATCTCAAATTTCTTACTCATTAATTTGAAAAAATCATCACATAAAGTTTTATCAGAAGATCCAAAAAGTATATCATCAACATATATCTAGACAATAAGTAATTCATCTCATACTCTTCTAAAAAAAAAAGGATGGTGTCTATGCTCACTTAATAAACTCTCTTTCTAGTAAGAATATGTTAAGCCTCTTATACCATACCTTGGGTGCCTATTTTAATGTATACAAAGTCTTTTTTAATTTAAAAATATGATTTGAAAATTGAGAGTTCTTAAAACCTAGGGGTTGCTCAACAAACACATCTTCTTTTACTACCCCATTTAAAAAGGCACTCTTGACATCCATTCGGAAAAGCTTAAATCCCTTATAACAAGTAAATGTTAGTTGTACTCTAATGACTTCTAATCAGGTTACATGGGCAAAAGTCTCCTCAAAATCAATCCCTTCTATTTGGTTGTATTGTTTAGCCACTAATCTAGCCTTATTTCAAACCGCCATACCAAAATCATTCATTTTATTCTTAAAGACCAATTTGGTTCCTACTACACTCTAGTCATTAGGTCTTTTTACTAGCTCCCTGACATCATTCTAACCAAATTAGTTTTATTCCACTTGTATGGCTAGGATCCATAATTCATCAGAAAGGGCTAGATTGATGTTGATGGGTTCAGTCATTGAGATGAAGGCAGAGTAGTTTACTTCTTTTCTAAATCCATGCCTAGTTCTAATTCCTTAAGAAGGGTCTCCTAAGAGTAGTTTTTTAGGATTACTCAAAGAATATCTTCATTCTCTAGGCAATATGTTTTAAGGTTCTGCCCTTTCCTTTAGATTTATTGATTCTAATATTATGGTGACTTCTACAACCTCATCTTCTTCTACCCTAGACCATTCTAAATTATCAGATTCATCAAATATAATATGAGTGATCTCCTCAACTACAGTGTTCATTTATAGGATACTCTTTAGGATTTCCCAATGCTTGAGTATCCTAGGAACACTCTTTTATCAGATTTTGGGTCAAACTTTCCAAGTTAAGACTTTTCATTATTAAAAATGAACACTTTATATCCAAAGACATGAAGGTGAGAGAGGTTGAGTGTCCTACCCTTCACAACTTCATAGGGTGTCTTATTTAGTTTGAATCTAACATTTATCCTATTTAGAACATAACAGATTGTATTCATTGCTTCTACCCAAAAGTATTTTGGAAGTGAGTATTCAGCTAATATGGCTCTAGTGGCTTCTACCAGGGTATTGCTCTTCCTTTTAGCTACCCCTTCTACTAAGGAGTCCTAGGAGCTAAAATGTCTTAGTCTATCACTTGCTCCTTACAGAAATATTCAAATTTTTCATTCTCAAATTCTCCACTATGATCACTATAAATTGTCATAATTTCACAACCTAACTTTCTTTGAATCCAAGTGGAGAAGTTCTTAAATTCCTTAAATGATTTACTTTTATGAGATAGAAATCTAACCCAAGTGAACCTCGAATAATCATCAACAATTATATACCAAAAGACTTTTCCTCCTAAACTTGCAGTGCTAACAGGTCCAAAGAGATCCATGTATAGGACTTCTAAGAGTTTGCTAGTGGAAATATATTTAATTAAAGGGAAGGAGGATTTGACTTATTTTCCTAATTATAAGACATCACATAGGTGATCTATAGTGAACTCTAGTTTGGGAATTCCTCTTACTAAGTCTTTTTGGGTGAGTTTCCTCAGGGTTTTTATACTTGAATGACAAAGCCATCTATGCCACAGCCAAGATTCATCAGTAATTACTTTTAAGCAAAATGAAGCAACACATTCAAAATTATTTAAATCAAGTATGTATACATTGTTGATCCTTTTTTCCTACAAAATAATAATATTATTTAAGCTTACTATGCAGTTGGTAGACATAAGTTTTATGCTAAATCCTTTATCATAGAGCTGACTGAAGCTGACCAAGTTATATTTTAAGCCATCAATAAGTAAAATATTTTTAATGATAAAATTTTTTGAGTTGTCAATTATATCTGACCCCACCACTCTCCTAGTGGTGTTACCTCTAAGTGTTACCTTGCCTCCTTCCTTAGCCCCTAGTGAAATGAATTGATTTGTATTTCCAGTCATATGTCTTGAACATCTGTTGACCATGTACTACATGCTCTCACAAGGCCTACTATGTGAGCACTCCTAAAAAATCATCAAATGTAAAATTTGGGAACCCAACTAAGTTTGGGCCCCTTCTTATGGAAATAAGAATGTAATGTATGTTTGTTATGCTGTGAGTTTTAAACTTTAGGTCTCCACACCCAATGCGTACTATAGTGAATGGTGTAAGTGTGGCAGACATTTCCTAGCATGTCACAAGAAAAACATCTAACACTAGAAAAAAGGTTTACTAATCTACTAGGGTTATAGTGCCTTTTTCTATGTTTGAATGATGCATGCTGATATGATGAATTATGAAACTCAAGCATTGTGGGTGATTTTTTATTTTCTTTAAAAGCAATTAATTTAGCTTCTAATAACTTATTTATATTTTCAAGAATTGAAATTTCTATTTTCAAAGCATGCTCCCTACTATCTAAATCAGTTCCAAGCAAGAGTATCTAAGTCCTTATATGCATTTTCTAGCTCAACATGTAAAATTTTCAAGGAATCGTGCTCATTTGTTGAATCAAGATGCTTTGCCTATTTTTCCTAGTTTTTTTAGCGTTTGTGTGCCGCTTTATTTTAACCTGGATACATGAGGCTTGTAGGAATGTGGAAAATTTTTTATTAATAATAAAATTTTTAAAATTTTAGGATTTAAGTAATATATAAAGATAATCACCCCTCAGGATCGTATACATATTAATGCATTATTCTTTCTTTATTTAAGATATTTCCTTTATGCGGGTAGAGTTTAGATAATCCAACCTATAAAGATGAGGTGTTGAACTTGGGGAAGTCTAGTCTTCTAAAAAAAAATTTAAGCCTTTTTTTTTAAACTTTAAGCATTTATGATTTGAATATTTTGACCAGCATGCATTGCAATAAAAGCACATCTAAAAGATCTAAATTTGAATTATATGTATATATATATATATATATATATATATCATTTTTCACCCAATATAAGTCAATGGGCCACTTAGGACAATCTCTAGATATCGGTCCCAGCTCTCCAAAACTTTAATAAAAATATCCCTATAACACTTTCATAAAATGGTCGCTCTCATATATTTAAAATCGACTAGGTGGTTAGCCAGCTCCCCAATTCAAGCCGGGGTAAGTTCAGGTTTTGCATTGCATTAGTTAGGTTCAGACTACTGTGGTCCAGCATCCAAATTTGTATTTAGGATTTGGTACAGATCACGGATCATAAGATCCCAACATCCGGGAATATAATTCCAAATTTTTAATAAAATATTCAACTTTAACTAAATCTTCTTTCGATTCAAAACATAAAGCCCAACACTTAGATTAGGCCAAGACACTTCTGGATTGTTCCAAAATCTCAAAGTGTCCCTTACTCTTCTTTATTTGATCCTAAAATAATTGCTCAATCTCGATTCATTCCCTCTTAAAATTCTAAAATTCACCTTCCTTTGATATCACTCATAGATAATCTTAAACAAAAAATTGTTATTATTTTAATTAAGAGTATTGATAGGGAATCCTGATTTCCTACGATGTAATTGACTATCAGAGCTTGCACTCGTTGGAGATTTAGAACCATAGGCACCTGATTTTTAAAATCAATTTTCAAAATTCAATTAGATTTCTTTGGAAAACTTAAATCATCAATGATCGTTATCATCATATCCATAGAATTAGCAGAGAATGATATTTTCTCCCTTTGGAGAGATATATCCTTTGTTGGTGAAGCCATAGATATGAACTTAATGATCATCTTTCTTGATTATCGTAGCTAGATTTTTATCGAACTTTATCTTGACCCTTTGGGGTCATACGAAGTACTCTCTTAAATCTTATTATGATATTTAAGAAGAGATTTACAATTCTAAATCTAAACCCCATTCTGAAATTTTATTTTCACCTCTCGAGGTGATATACCATTTCTGAGTGGTCGTTCAATTTTAGAATTAAAATTTAACATCAATTTTAAATTCCCCAAAGAAAACTGATATTTTTCAAAAACATCTTTCAAACTCCACAAACAACCTCCCACTATTGTCTTCATTGATAATATCTCCAGTCCTCCAAAATTAAGATACCTAAATTGAAGATGTTAGAGTCAAGATGGGTCTTCGTAACACGCTTTGAGACACTTGGCAATATCATTTTGAATATTGAGTAAGAACATTCTATTTCTTGATATTGGTATATTTATAATTAGGTTGCTCATATTGTCTTTTATAGAAAGATTTTTATCTTTCAAATGAATATCATAACCTTTCTCTAAGAGTTGACCCAGTCTTAACATATTACTCTCCATATTTGACACATAATAGACATTGAAAATGAATTGGTGCTTTCCATTCTTCAATAGTATAAGAATATTACATTTTGCCTTCACAGCAACCTTGGACTCATCTCCAAAGGTTACATTACCGCACACCGACTCATCAAGTTCCACGAACAAGATTTTTCTTCCACACATATAGTTGCTTGCATCAATATCCAGATACCATGTGTTATCTCTACCTTTATCATTCTTCTTATATGACAATAGCAAAGTGCCATCTTGTTGACTTCTCTCTTCCATATAATTAGCCTTCTCTTCAACTTTATTGTTATTGAGAGTTCTATATTCTTCAGCATAGTGGCCTAATTATTGACAATTGTAGCACATCACTTGAGATTTGTCATACCTTGGTCTTGTGTTTTCTCTTCCACGCTCTCTTGTTGAACTTCCTGCTTGTCCAAAATTTGTAGTATTTCTCTTGTCATTGTTAGATCTCCACCCTCATCCACATCCATGACCACAACCTTGTCCTCGACCACGACCTCTTCATTGTTGGCTTCTACCTTAAATGAGTCTCTCTTCTTTAGCTGAGTTAATTTGTGTCTTCAAGAGTTGTTCTGTGATAACTTGTTTCTTCTTTTTATTTTCTTCATAGGCTTGTAAGGAACCCAAGAGTTGCTCTAATGTCATAGCCTCTAAGTCTTTGGTTTCTTCAATAATGGCGACAATATGATCGAAATTTGAATCTAAAGATCGAAGGATTTTCTCTACAATCCTTATATCATCTAGCTTCTCACAATTTCTTTTTAATTGATTAGAAATGGCTAAGACTCAAGTAAAGTAGTCGGAAACGACTTCAACTTATTTCATATGAAAGGCTTCGAACTCACCTCTTAATGTTTGGAGACGCACCTTCTTGACTTGCTCCGCTCCTTTGTAAGAGGTCTGAAGCTTCTCCCATGCCTTCTTTGGACTTTGCATCGGAAATCTTCTCAAAAGCGTCACCATCTAATTTTTGAAAGATTAGATAGAGAGCCTTCTTGTCTTTCTTCCTTGAATCTCTTAGACTATCCTTTTGAGCTTGGGAAAAACTTGACTCATCTTGTGGCTCCTTGTAGCCTCTCTATACCATCTCCCATACATCTTACGCTCCAAGAAGGGCCTTCATTTTGATGCTCGAATTATCATAGTTGCTATTATTGAGCGTTGGGACTTGGAAAGGGATCATACCATTGCTCGTCATCTCTTTAGGAAGAAACTTTAGCTTTGATACCACTTTGTTGGAAAATAAGAGGTTAAAGAAAGAGGAGGAATCCTAAAAGAGAAGACGAACACTTGTAAAACTCACTTTTATTTCACTCTTAAATTTCTTGATTCTACTTCATACAAAAACATAAAGACACTATACCTATTTATACTAGTGACTTCTCCTTTAGAGTGTGCCAACACATTTCAATCCAATGTCTATTATTAACTCACTAAAATATTCTCCTGTCTTCTTTTATAAAAGTCATTAATTGCATATTCTAGAATTATCTAAATAACTCTTTTAGAATATATTTTTAGAATCCTCTAAAACATTCATCATAAAGTGATATTCTAGAATTTTGTAAGGACTTTTCAAGACTATGGGCTCAATTAAAAAGCCCGCTCAATTAAAAGCTCAATTAATCAAATTTAATCTTCAACACTCTTCTCATCCTCTTCGCCTCCTCCACCTCCGCCACTGAGTTGGACAGCAAGTGGAGAAAGAGTTTGTCAAAGTATTTCTCGATCTGCACATTGTTGCAGTTCAGGAGCGGTGAAAGAATATTATCGCCAAGACCAGGAACTGGGCCGGTTGATTCCCCGTGGGGAAAAGATGAGCACCGCTGATATATTGGTGGCGGCATATAAGTATGTCAGATTTTTCAAAGTCGAAGCAAGCGTTTTTTAGTACATGAATGGCCAAAAGGTTAGAATTTTCATAAAGTTTATTGCAATTATTAGTAACAGATATATTTTAATTTGATCACATTTTTTTAATTTCAGACAATTTTTTTTTTAAAAACTGTTGAAATATTAGTGTTAGAGAATACTAATAAATTTGACACATAAATATAATTAAATTATTAAATATTCCTTAATAAGTTAATTTTATTTATATTGAGAGATAATATGTGATTGTTGAAATCAACATAGCTCACCTTAGTCTATTAGTTGAGAGCTTAGGCTTCCAACAAAAAGGTCTTGAGTTTGAGTCTTTGTGTATGCGTTGTGCGTATGAGTTTGGCTTAAATGACTAAATGTCCCAAGTAATAAAAAAAAAAAAAATCAAATATAGGTATAATAAAAATTTTATTATGATACAAAATATAACATAAGATTCTAATATAATGATTTTTTTTATTTTAATCAGATCTTATTTTAATTTTGACTAATAAATAATTGGGCAATACTTTTGATATTTTATTTATTTATTAATTAATTTTAATGCTGTAGATAATTACAATTTAATAAATAAAATTATAAAATTTGATGAAATATGCAGGTAGGCAGGGGTGAAGGAGAGGAACTCTTGCAAGTGCTCTTAGCTTCTCCAAAAATTCAAAAAAGATTGTCGAGTGAGGGAAAGTGTTTGGTGCCTAAAGAGATGGTGGATGACTTGGTTGCTGAACATCTGATTCTATCTAACCAATTTACTGAGATAGATGAAATGATTTATTGAATTTATTTCAAAGAAAACTAAAACCAGTCTCTTAGATTTTTTTTTTTTTTTTAATAGCAAACTGTTCACTTTAGTCCTAGGTAGATCTATGATGGTCTTGTCTGTATATATGGTTTAGTCTTTTGAAATGTAACGTTTAATATTGTATGTTGGTCTTTTGGTTTGTTTAATTATTGTATTGTCTTTTTCTTTTTTAGTTTGTAAATCAACATAGTTTATCATAGTTTGTGATATCAATCTAAATTTTTGCCACAATAGTAATCAAATCAATCACAACTATCCAGAGATGATCTGCTCTGTCTCCATACATACTCCGATTATATATAAAAATACTGCTGTAACTCTTGTTTCTTTGATGAAATGAAGATAATGTGACACACTAAATCCTCCATGCTCTTCTTTTCATATCTTCCTCTACATAGCAATAGCTTCCTAACTTCGGCATCTTGTTATTGGTTTCAGAAAATCTGAGTATATGGCAATTCATAATCCCTCAACCATGCCACAAATCCAGTGCGCAAAATATTTGGACACATCAATGGCAATCCACTCCTCTCTTGAATGGGAGACACTCCCCCTACTATTTTTTTATGTTTAACATTAATAACATCATCCCCACACAGCTTACAAATGAAAATCTCCCCACTTGAATCGTTTGAAAATAGGGGGAAAATTGCCTCCAAAAAACATTTAAAATTTTTTAAAATGATTCTGGAAGTTTCTTCAAAATTTTGGAGCCATCCACTCAAACCACTCTTAATTTAGTATTGATCTTCCTCCTATTTACCGGTCATACCACTCTCAAAAAACAAAAAATAAACCCCCAATTTCTCATAGAAGGAGACCCGACCCGAGGGGGGGGGGGGGGGGGGGGGGGGGGGGGGGGGGGGGGGGGGGGGGGGGGGGGGGGCGAGGAGAGAGAGAGAGGGAAGCCCAAGCAAGAAGAGAAGGAAGAGAGCTCTATTGCCACCAAACTCTTCCTCAACAACCGCCGGACTTCCACCCGGCATCCTACCGACGCTGGACTTCTGTCAATGGCGGACTTTTGTCCGTCGTCTGACTTCTACCTGTCGCCAAACTTTTCGCCTGTTGTAAGACTTCCACCCGTCACCGATCTTTTGTTGAACTTCTACCCGACGTCGAACTTCTGCCCGTCGCCAGACTTTTATCCGTCATCAGACTTTCATTAAACTTTTACCCAATGCCATATTTCTGTCTGTCGCTGGATTTCTACCCGATGCCAGACTTCCACCCATCGTCGGATTTCTACCCGACGCTGAACTTCCACTCGTCGTCGGACTTAGTTGGACTTTCGTCAAACATCTACCAGATGCCAAACTTCCACCCATCATCAGACTTCTGTCAGTCGCTAGACTTTTGTCAGTTCTACCTGACACCAAACTTTCGCCAGTAGCCAAACTTTTATCCGTCGTCGAACTTCTACATGATACCGGACATTCATCTGTCACTGGATTTCTACCAAACACTGGACTTTATCTTGTTAGTGGTATTTTCGACCTCCTTCACCATACAACAATCTTTCTGACCACTGTCCTTTCAACCTATGTCGCATGCTGACTATGGTCCTTCTGACCTCTGTCGCTAGACAACAATTCTTTCGACCTTCGTCGCCTGTCGACTACGGTCCTTACGACCTCCGTCACCCACCGACTACGGTCCTTCCGACCTCTGTCGCTAGATAATATTCTTTCTGACCTCTGTCGTTTGTTGGTCTCTTATGAATGGTGCACTCTCTCTCTTATCTGATTGCGTGTTGCATCTTCATACAAAGTTAAGACGTTAAACTACCGCCATGAATATTTCATGACGCAACAACTATTATGATAAATGCCCTTCAAGCTTGAATATTGGAGCCACTAACTAATAATTTATAACACATATTTTTAATGATATTGAGTGTTACATTAATGATCATATAATTAATTGCGCATCTAAAAAGATCATATATATCCAAGAGTTACTATTCATCTTCAAACATTTATTATTAATTTTAAACATTAAATAATAATTTATTTTTATATTATTAAATATTTGATATTTATTTATTAATTAATATTTAAATTTAATAAATAGGATAAAAATTATTTAAAAAAATAGTAATAATTTTTCGAGTCGTCTCGCAAGCTCACGAGCCAAGCCTCATCAAGCTCGAACTCGTGTTCATTTACTAAACGAGCTTAAGTTTGAGCTCGAGCTTGACTCGTGAGCTCGATAAGCTCGGCTCACGAGCCCATAAACGAGTCAAATTCGAGCTGGCTCTGGATCGACTCACTTACACCCCTAACGTACCCAACCTCATTCTTGAAACATCCTTACCTGACCAAAATGAACCTTTGACTTACGACCAAGATAACTCTTCTTCAAAACCACAGGGCTCTCCTCCTCCCATCAACAACACTAATACCACACCTTAACTCCTCTGTCAGTCCACTAGAAATACCATGCCCAAGGGCGGTACCACTACCAGCTTAGGGGGGGCAATTGCCCTCCCTCAAAAAAAAAAAATTTATATAAGAGAAAAAAAAAAATTATAGGAGAATAAAAAAATTTTTTTGCCCCTCAAAATTTTTTTGCCCCCCCTAAAAAACTCTTTTATCCTATCTTGCCCGAAAAGATCTATATATTTCTTCACATTTAGTTCTAATATTCTCTTTCATGCTTTTCATGACTATTTAATTACATTATTTTTCTTGCTTAATTTTTTTTAAAAAACTTGTCGTAATATATAGATATATAATAATATTTTTTTAAATATTTAATTATTTTTGTGTTGTATTTGCCCCCCTCAAAATTGAAGCCGGTTCCGCCCCTGGCCATGCCATACTCATGTCTATGTGATTTTTATTGCAACCAACTACACACTAATTTAGATATTTCTTCTCATTTCAGACTATCTATCTTATAGCTTGCTCTATACGTAGCACATAAAATTTGTCCTATGTATTTCACTCAACATGAACCAACCTTCTATCATCAAGTTGCAAAATTTCTTAAATGAAAGGCAACCATGCATGAGGAACTTTGCGCCATTGAACAAAATAATACATGGATTATTGTTCCCAATAGGCAAACATTCCATTGGTTACAAATAGCTGTATAAGCTCAAATTTAATCCCGATGGAATTATCAATAAACACAAAGCTCACTTGCAGGTTATCAAAGACTACAACCAACAAGAAGGTATTGACTTTTCAGAAATGTTCCCCCCAATTGACGAAATGATCAATATTAAAATACTTTTAACTCTCGCAGTTATACAAAACTGGACTCTCATTCAGCTTGATGTCAATTATGCTTTTCTTCATGGTTATTTATTTAAAGATGTCTACATGGATCTCTCTCCAAGATATATAGGTGACATGAAGCTTGCTAACACAAGTAGAAAAATGGTATGTGGTCTCCAAAATTTTATTTATGGACTTAAAACATGCCTTGCATTATTGATATACAAATTTATCTCATTTCTTACTTCAATTTAGTTTTATTCAATCAAAATCTAAATATTTTATCCATCGAGGCTTAAGGTGGCTGGTGGGCGAGCAGGGTTGGGAAGCCCCCATACCGGATTCGATTCCCCTCTACTACGGCCTCGCCTCTTTAGTGGGGCAAATGAAAGCAAGTGTAGGTCTGATGCCGTGGGTGGCCTCGCTAGGTTTCGCTGAGGGATTAGTTACGCTGCCAAGTGCTCCCTTTGGAGTGGCAGCGGGTAGATACCCACATTCCTAAAAAAACATATCTAACTATTTTCTCTTTACAAAAGGAAGTGATTTTAGCTTTATTGTATTGTTAGTTTATGTTTATGAAATCATAATCATAGGTTAAAATATTTCCCTTTTTTGCTTCATTAAAAATTCTTTGTCATACATAATATAAACACAAGAATTTGGGCATACAAAAATATTTTTTTCCTATTAGAACAAGAAATTAAATAGATTTTGTATTTCTCTTAAGCTTGCTGACGTGGCTATATTTCATTAGTTAGCCTTACCTTGTACACTTGTCCATCTCCTATATATACCATTGTATATCTTCGCTTTGTGGTATTTAAATGAATTAATTCTTCTCCTCTCTTCTCTGGTTCCATTCTTGTTCTGGCTCTGGTATCCAATTTCTACATGGTATCAAACGTTTGGCAAGATCCTTCTTCTTCTTCTTCCCGACGACGTCCTCCGCAGCTTCGCATCCTGGGGATCAATCAGAGATGACGGAGCTCCCTGATCCTTCGATCCCGACCGCTCTCAAATTAGTCGTTACAAATCTTAAGACAATCATCTTCGTGCAACTCGCCGCGGACAACTACTCGGTCTGGAAAGCTAAAATCTCAAGATCCTCCGTCCAAATCGGTTTGAACGTTTTCTTGCTCCCACCTACTCCTCTCCTTCTCCCGTTCTTTCTCAAACTGACGGTCTCTCCACACCTAATCCCTCATTTTATCAGTGGCTCCTCACCGATCAAATTCTTGCAGCTGCTCTTTGCTCCACGATTTCACCTCTGATTCTTCCATATGTGGTTAACCTTGATTCCAGCGCTGCAATTTGGTCTACCCTAGAAACTAGGTTTCAATCCACTAACCGTTCTAAAGTCATTCAGCTTAAAAATTCCCTCCACAATATCTCTCTCAAGAATCAAACCGTTACTAAGTATCTCTCTAAAATCAAGAATATCGTCGACCAGATTTCTGCTTCTGGCTCGGTCGTTGATACATAAGATATCATAATGTACATACTTAACGGCCTTCCACCCTCATATCAATCTTTCAAAATAGTTATCCGCACCATGTTAATGCCCTTATCTCTTGATCAATTATACCCATTACTTCTTAGTGAGGAAATCAATATTGCTTCCGATTCTACACGGGCTTCTTCCGCTTCAGATATCGCCACCGCTCTGTTCACTTATCGTGGACGCGGTCTCCATTCTCGGGGTAGAAATTCTAACCACGCCAACAGCTCGGCTCGTACATCCTCCAATCCACATGTGATTTGTCTAATTTGCTCTAAGAAAGGTCACGCGGCATGTACGTGTTGGCATCGTCTAGATATGCAATACAATCCGAAGCCTCCACCTGTGCAGCCTCGAGCCTTGGCAGCAAACTCTGAAAACAACTACACGAACTAGTTTCTTGATTCGGGTGCTACCAACCATCTCACAAATTCACTAGACAACATGTCTATCTCAAATCCATATCAAGGCTTCGATACTGTTACGGTTGGCGACGGGAGATCGGTTAACATTGCCAATATTGGTACAGGCTTATTACCGATTCCTAATCGTAAGTATGTTTTCCTTATCTCAAATTCTCCATACTCCATTCTTGCATTACAATTTACTATCGATTTCTAAACTAACCAAAGAAAACAACATTTCTATAACTTTTAATTCTTCTGGTTTTATGATGAAGGACCTGACGACTCATCAAGTGCTGCTTCAAGGACCATGTGAAAATGTTCTTTATCCCATTCGGGTTACTACTTCACCATCTCAGGATTTGGCTCTGGCTGCGTTCACAGCTACGACATCTACCTGGCATCATCAACTGGGTCACCCTAATGGTCGCGTGCTTACTACCATAGTTCAATATAACCCACATCTTAGAATAAAAACTGATAGCTTCTCTTGCATTTCATGCAAGTAAGCCAAAAGGACATAAAATGGTTTTTGATAGATCTACTAGTCGCAAAACTACCATTCTTTCTTTAATTCACTGTAATGTTTGGGGACCTGCTCCCGTTGTGTCTGTTCAGGGGTATCGCTATTACATTCTGTTTGTAGACGATTACTCAAGATTTTATTGGATCTTCCCAATGAAACATAAATTCAAATTTTAAATATATTTGTTCACTTTAAAATTGAGATTGAGAAATACACTTCCCAAATAATTAAAATCTTTCGTTCTAATGGGGGAACTGAATTTCTCAATCAAGATTTTAAAACTTTTTTACGTAATCATGGCATTGGTCATCAGGTCTCTTGCCCATACACACCCGAGCAGAACGAAGTTGCTGAATGTAAGCATCGCCATATAATCGAAACTACCCGGACATTACTTAACACTGCTTCCGTCCCTTACAAGTATTGGCCCGACGCTGCTCTCACCGTAGTTTATCTTATCAATCATCTTTCTTCACCTGTCACCAACTATCTAACTCCTTTTGAAATTCTACACAAATCCAACCCCAATTACACTCACCTTAGGACGTTCGGTTGTGCCTGCTTTCCACTCTCTCCTCCTCATACACATCATAAACTTCAAAACAAATCCAAGTTCTGCATATTTATTGGGTATTCTGACACCTACAAGGGATACAAGTGTTTAGATCCCTACACCAACAAAGTTAGCATGTCCAGAAACATATCTTTTAACAAATCTTGTTATCATAGCAATTACATAGTTCTTTCACATGAACCTCACATCAGTTCTCCCACTCTTCCTCCAAAATTCCTAACTCCTGTCTAGTTTCTAAGGCCACTTTTGATGCTCCACTCACCGATCTTGTACCTATTTCCTCTATGCCCGATCCATATTCTACTTCTCAATCTAGCACAAACAATGACACATCTATCCCTCAACCTCTCCCACATCCGCAACAACCTCAACATCATATGCTCACCAGACACAAAATTGGATCATTAAAACCCGTGGTTCGCCTGAATCTCCTTCATTCGCAATCTATTACTGCTACCGCTATTCCCGAATCTCCTCAAAATTATATCGAAGCATCCAAATACCTGGAGTGGCGTGCAGCTATGGCTACTGAATTTTTTGCCTTACAACAACAAGGCACATGGAATCTAGTTCAACCTCCTCACGGTTCATCCATATTAGGTTGCAAGTGGACCTATAGAACAAAGTTTAACGCTGACGGTTCCGTAGCTAAATACAAAGCTCGTTTGGTGGCTCAGAGAAATCATCAGGAATTTGGCTTAGATTACACTGAAACGTTTAGCCCTGTTGCTAAACTCCCTACTATTCGAATTATGCTTGTTATTGCTTTATATCATAACTGGCAGGTCCATAAGCTCAACATCGCAAATGCTTTCCTCCATGGCAAGCTATCAGAAGAAGTGTTCATGGCTCAACCCAAAGGTTTTGAAGATTCAGTTCATCCGCATCATGTTTGTCATCTCAATAAAGCTATATACAGTCTTAAGCAAGCACCTCGTCTATGGTATAATACGTTCACAACTTTTCTTCTCACAATTGGTTTCACCCATAGTGCCACCGATCTGTCTCTCTTTACTTTTCACCAAAAACACATTAGTATTTTTTGCTTGTATATGTGGACGACATCCTAATTACTGGTAACAATGACGATGCTATCTCTTCGGTTATTCAAAAGCTCAGTAATAATTTTTCAATGAAACACTTGGGTCCAGTTCACGATTTTATTGGCATAAAGATTGATAAATACAATGATTCATACTTTCTTTCTCAAAGAAAGTATGCTTATTCTCTTCTACAGCAAACATGTCTTGCCAATTGCAATACCCTCGCAAACCCAACGGCCACTAAACTTCTCAGCCTCTGCTCGCTGGATCCGTGGTTTTTTGACCCGGTGTTCTATCGTCGTATCAGTGGGTCACTACAGTATCTCACTCTTACGAGGCCCGACATAACATACAGTGTTAACCAATTATCTCAACACATGCACGATCCTCTACCTCAACATTTCTACATGCTCAAACGGCTTCTTCGCTACATAAAAGGTACCCTTGACTTCAGAATACCTATTACCAAAACTAATCTTATCCTTACTTCCTTTTTAGATGTTGATTGGGCTGAAGATCCGATATCTCGAAAATCAACTTCTGGATACTGTTCCTTTCTTGGTGATACACTAATAGCTTGGACAGTCAAAAAGCAATCCACGGTTGCTCGTTCTCCACTGAATCAGAATATCGTGCATTAGCCGCTCTTACAGCTGACATAATATGGCTTCGTCATCTTCTATCTGACTTTAGCTTACCACAACAAATTCCCACCAATATGTTCTGCGATAACACATCAGCAATCACCTTAGCAAACAATCATGTCTTTCACGCACGCACCAAACACATCGAAATCGATCAGAAGTTTATCAGGGATCACCTACAACAAAATCATATTCATCTCTTACCTATTAGTACCATCGATCAAACTGTAGATATTCATGACGAAAGCACTTTCTACAACTCGGTTCATTAAGCTTAGGAACAAACTGACGGTCTTACAAGATCCATCAGTTTGCAGGGGCATATTAGAATAAGAAATTAAATAGATTTTGTATTTCTCTTAAGCTTGCTGACGTGGCTGTATTTCATTAGTTAGCCTTACCTTGTACACTTGTCCAGCTCCTATATATACCATTGTATACCTTCGCTTTATGGCATTGAAATGAATTAATTCTTCTCCTCTCTTCTCTGGTTCCATTCTTGTTCTGGCTCTGGTATCCAGTTTCTACATTTCCCTCATCCGATATAGTATTATTCCAACACCATGATACTCTACAGTTGCTTGAAGGTACCAAATTTTTAGGACCAAACCAGCATTCACACTAATGGACCCCAAAACTTGTCTCATTGCTTCTAACAACAACCCATTTACTTATATATGCTTCTCAATATAGAAGGCCCGTACGTAAACTGATCTACCTTACTTTGTCTCGACTAGATATCAAATTTGCCTTCCACAAGCCAAGGCAATATTTAACTGATTATTGCTCATCACATTCTTAGATATCTATTTTATTTTCCACTACTTGTATTATTCAACTTAAAGCTTTTTCGAATGCAGATTGAGGGTCATGCCCGGACACAAAACACTTTGTCACAAGATTTTACATCTTCTTTGGTGATTCCCTCATTTCAAGGAAGGCAAATAAATAATACACCGTCTTCACTATCATCTAAGGTTGAATATCACACATTTGCTGCCACTGTGAATGAACTCTCATGGCTTACTAAATTATATATTGATTTTGGTATATGATCATCTATAAATTGTTTCCTCACATGAAAAAAATCCTGTATTTGACCCTGAGTTAACATTCTTCTTTTCTTTTAAACTATTTTTCCATCTATTTCTTTATCACCAATTTGGTCGATATCCATGTCCTTAAATTCATCATTATCTATACTATTACCATTATCTCTTGCTACTTATTCATTATATTCAAAAGGGTTACTCTTAATAACAATATTAAAATCCTTTATCTAGAAAAAAAACATAATTAAAAATCAAATATGTAATTGATTCTCAACATAAATGATAATTAATTGAATAACTTACTTAATTGATAAGTAATTGAATCATTTGTATATATAATTATATAATATGTTTGTATTAATAAATTAGGATGATATATAGTATATTTGCATTCATAAGCAACTTATGGATAAAGTCAAAAAATCATAATTAAGTCATTATAATATATTTGCATTCTATTATACATATAAGGTATGTTTGCATTCATAAGCAAACTTATAGCTCAAGTCGACGTCAATTTGTCGAGTATTTTGTGTGTATTTGAATCCTCCGGACGCATCTTTTTTCCGTGCTTAAAATCTTTTGATTGAGATCTTATTTTGTGAAAGAGACTACTCACTACATTTGGCTCATTAAGACGAATTAAACTAGAATTCGTGCCCGATTGTTTTACATGTATCGGGGTGAGAGAAAGTGAGATTATTATCATTATTTAATTTTTTATTTAAATAAAAAATATATATTTTCTATCTAATTTAAAATTAAATAAATATAAATGAATTATGTTTAAATTAAAATTTAAAATAAAATTAAATACATATTCTCTTGATTAATTTAAAATAAAATAAAATAAAATTTCAACTTAACATATAAACTAAATATATATACTTTTGATTAATTTAAAGTTAAATAAATATATCATAAATTAAATTCAAATTAAATAATAAAATATAAGACACACATACATATTTACATATACTATATAAAAATATAAAATTAATTGTGATTAAATTTAAATACATACTAATTTGGTTCCATCTTTTTATACATTTCCAAACTAAATAATTTCTCATCTAATGGCTGAGATAAAGCACGGAAGATGGTATCTGATATGAGCCGTCTGATCAAGGGCTTCAAAAGAACGTTTTTGACAAGGCCGGTTCGGGAGAGAGGGACGGTTCAGGGCTGCTATTAGGGCCGGCCACACTGCTTAGAAGCAGGAGATAGATCTCACTCTCATGCTAAAATAAAAAGGGGCAGAGCCCGCCTCCTTCAACTCATAGCCGCTCATCTCTCCCTCTTCCACCACACACACAAGAGCCGCAAGTTTCGTCCGGCTCTCAGCTTTCTGCTTCCGTACACGGCCAGCCACGCCGCCTCCTGCAGCTCCAACCTGCTAGGCCGAGCAAAAGAAGAACTGCTGGCACCGTGAATGATTGATGGAAAGATAAGTATGTTCCAAGGTCTGAGTCCTTAAAGAGCAAGTGAAATTTAATGAGATTATGAGAACTGTTGATCTGTTGTTTAGTGCTGTCTCTTGAACTCATTCTTTAATATTAAGCATTGATGTTTATTATTATATTACCGTTAAAAATGGGAAATTTGTGAGCATGGCCTCTTCAGAAAGCTTCCTAGATGTTGTATATTTCTTCACCGTATTGTATTAACGGATTGACTGCAAAGGGTTTATTAGAGCATCTCCAACCGAACTCCAAACGCATGAATGGCGTTGCTCCAGCTGAACCGTAAAATTTCCCTTATTTGGTTGCGGGTGAACAGTTGACACTGTTCATCTCCGCTATGTTTCGGTCTCTTCCGAACTTGCGGAAGAAACACGCTAAAGAAGAGAACTATGGTTACCTCGGCAAAATGGAGTTCCGTTGGAGATGAATCAAGGCATTTTTTAGTTTCACGGCATTTTGTAGTGAAAAATGAGATTTTCGGTCGGAGATGCCAGTCTCATTTCTTGTCGCTCACTAACCACATGAAGAGATTAAGCTAAGTTCCTAAAATCTTTAAAAAAATACTGCATTTGTAGTCCTTTTTATGAAACAGAAGCATGTACCCACTCATCTCCTATAGATTTGATACATTATATAACTACACATTGGTTATTTGAAATGGGAATTTAAAACCCTCAAACTTTTAATTTAAGATCCTCAAACATGTTATTTATTTGTAGCATTTTATACCAATTATTGTCTATAATATTCATGCACACATGTGTTATTTTTCTCTTGTAGTATGGTTATTGTTTTATTTTTCTCTTTCTTGTTGAAAGTCACTGCGTCGAACTAATTACTGGCAGGCTTATCTATCTTGTAGCCGTTGAGTATGAATTGACGCCACACTCATCTTTAAAGCCATCCTCTGCTACAATAAGAGCTAGTTTCTCTTTTTTTTTTGTTTGCAGATTTGGATAAATTATTGTTTCTTGTACTCATCTTTTTTTTAATATGTCTGATTTTTCCGTATTAATCACTTCTAACATATCTTTCTTTATTTTTTGTCATTTTGGTTTTATATTAGCTTGAATTTATGCTTCTGTTTTTCCTACAGTATGAAATTGGGTGTGAAATGATGATACTTTCCCCACATGATCGACAATGATTATACCGTGCGCATTTCATGTATTTCTCTTCTTGAGAAATCAAGCCAGTGGTTCTGATCACCCCTCTTTCTAACCCTAATTTTTTTTTTCATTTCCATCCATTGATATTTTTTATTGAAATTGTGGTAGATGCTGATATGTTGTCGCCAATTCAACCAGAATATTTCATTATTTTTTGTGCAAATATATTACATATACAAATCCTTTATCTCTAACTTAATGCACATAAATTCAAAAGGTTTTATTTCTGTTCTTGACTTCCATAATTTCATTTTTATGTCTTGTATTATTCAAATTTCCTTGTGGATATGATGATCCTTTCCCCACATGATCTACTAAGATTATAAAGTGCGAATTTCTTACATTTTCTCTTTCGGGAAAATCAAGCCTGAGATTCTGATCCACCTTCTTAGTTATTCAATGAATTGCTTTCTCGAGTCTTTAGTCTTATTATTGAAATGTTTTATCAGTTTGAATTTGTGAACATGTTAGCCCAGTTGAATCTTTTGGTTTTGTTGATGAAATTGTTGAATGAAGGATGTTCGTGAAATTGTTGAATGAAGGGTGTTCGTGAAATTGTTGAATGAAGGATGTTCATAGCTTAATTTTCGTGATCTTAAGTAGCCTAAAGGCATATTTATTGAGACATTGAGATGTTTAGTAATTTTTTTTTAAATGGGGAAAGACATTCATAACATTTAAGTCATGATTTATATTTAGAATGTTTGTAGATATAAACCTAAATTATGCTTTTTTATATTTTTATTTATGTTCAATTAGTAATTTCTCTAATAAGTTGATTGTACTAAATGGTTTGATGTATTTATAATTCATTAAATTATTGTACTAACAGATTGATTCCAAAGTGTTTATTTAGTCCCATCTCTTATCGCTCACTAACCACATATGAAGAGATTTAGCTAAGATCCTAAAATCTTTAAAAAAATTCATTTGTAGTCCTTTCTATGACAAAAAATCATGTACCCTCTAATATCCTGTAGATTTGATACATAATACAATTATACCTTGGTTATTTGAAATGGTAATTTAAAATTCGCGAGCTTTTGATTTGAGATCCTCAAACATGCTATTATTTGTAGCTTTTGATAGCAATTATTATCTATAATATTCATGCATCCATGTTTGTTATTTTGTTTTTTTTTCTCCTTGGTTGGAGGGGTTAGCTTTATGTTGGTTGTTTTTTTTGGATCAGCTATTTTGGCTAGTGGCTTTCTATTTTACCTCAGGTTACATTGGGTGTTGGTTTTGTTGTCTCTTTTCTTTTTGGCTAGTTAGATTTCTCTAAAATTTTGGTTCCTTGTTTGCTGCTGTTTTTTAAGGCAAGTTGTAGTGAATCCTTTTTGATGTGAGGTTTGTTGATTGATGCATACTTAGATGGGTGTTGGTCTTGAGAAATTATTCTATGCCGAGTCTGGATGGGAGGAACCGTTCGGAATTTGAGTGTACAAATTGTGTACAATTTGTACATAGTGTGTACACTCACCGTCCGTAAAGTTCTTTCCATCCGTACTAATTTCTCGTTGGTCTTGGATTGTTTCTTACAAGCTTTGTGGAGATTGGAGCTTGGAATCTTGAAGGCTTATGATTATTAGTGCTGTCTCTTTAAAGTCTAGTTAGATGTTCAAATGGGATGTTTGTTTAGCCTATGGATCCTTGTTTGATCTTGTCTTCTTAGAAAATTTGTTGTCTTTCTACTTCTTGATTAGTGATGTTTTTTTGCTTTCAAGTTTGCTAGATTAAATTTTAGTTTTTTTAATCAACAATTGTAAGTTTTTATTATTTTTCTTATATTGGTTGTAATCTTTTCATCATTTTAATGAAAATTATGGATGATTGTCCCTAATTTTTCTTTAAAAAATAAAAATAAAAAAGAATTGTGCTCGAAATACCATTCGGTTGAGCACCTGCTGGATGCAGGTGGGATTGCAGGTGTTTAGATTCCCTTTGATATGCCTAACAGGGGCCTGGATTGTGGATTTACAGCCGTCGATGTGCTTGCAATTTGCGAAGTAAAGTTAGGATTTCTCTCCAATCCAGCATCGATCCCGCATCGCTCCTTGTAAGTAATATATTATTTCTGTTCTTCCTCTTTGTGCTACTTCCCATGCTGAGGTAATCTTCCTTAGCTCTTGTAGTATGGTTAGGGTTTCATTTTTTTTTCTTTCTTGTTGAAATTCACTGCGTCGAACTGATTACTAGCGGGCTTATCTATCTTGTAGCCGTTGAGTATGAATCGGCGCCACACTGATCTTTAAAGCCATCCTCTGCTATAATAAGAGCTAGTTTCTCTTTTCTTGTTTGCAGATTTGGATAAATTATTATTTCTTGTACTCATCTTTTTTTTTTTTTAATATCCTTCTAATTTTTTCATATTAATCACTTCTAACAGATCTTTCTTTTTTTTTGTCATTTTGGTTTTATATTAGCTTGGATTCATGTTTCTGATATTTCTACAGTATGAAATTGGGTGTGAAATGATGATCCTTTCCCCACATGATCGACAATGATTATACTGTGCGCATTCAATGTATTTCTCTTCGGAGAAATCAAGCCAGTGGTTCTGATCACCCCTCTTTCTAACCCTAACGTTTTTTCATTTCCATCCATTGATATTTTTTAATGAAATTGTGTTAGTGCTGATATGTTGTCGCCAATGCAACTAGAAATATTTCATTATTTCTAAGCAAATATATTTCATAAACAAATCCTTTTTCTCCAACTTAATGCACATAGATTCAAAAGTTTTTATTTCTGTTCTTGATTTCTATAATTTCATTTTTATGTCTTGCATAATTCAAATTTCCTTGCGTGGATATGATGATCATCCACCTTTTTTATTCAATGAATTGCTTTCTCAAGTCTTTAAGTTTATTATTGAAACTTTTTATCAATTTGAATTTGTTAACATTTTAACCTAGTTGAATCTTTTGGTTTTGTTGATGAAATTGTTGAATGAAGGATGTTTATAGCTTAATTTTTGTGATCTTAAGTAGCCTAAAGGCATTTTTGTTTAGACAACAAGATGATTAGAAATTTTTTTAAATGTGGAAAGACATACATAACATTTAAGGCATGATTTATATTCAGAATTTTGTAGATATAAACCTAAATTTTTCTTTTTTATATATTTGTTTATGTTCAATTAGTGATTTTTTAATTAAACTTAGAGTTTGGTGATAAATGTGTAAACAAAAAAATATTTAGAGGATAGATATAAATAGATAAGAATTTTGTAGGAGTTATGCAAATCTGTTTTTTTTTTAAATTGTTGTTTGGCCTAAGGAGTAATTTTTGTTTATTTTATTTGTCGGAATTTTTTAAAAAAGAGTGAATGATACTAGTAAATTAGTTACGATAAAATTTAAAAAGTGTCAAAATTTTTGGCAATCCATTTTTTCTCTCAGGTACGACTGTTATTCGTAAACTATTAATTGTTATTTGAAGCTATTCTTTCTTATTATGTGCTTAATTGTAAGATTGAGCTTTCGTCTTTTATCTTTAGTTATTTCTCTAATAAGTTGAATGTACTAAATGATTTGATGTATTCAGAATTCATTAAATTATTATACTAACGGATTGATAGAAAAGGGTTTATTTAGTCCCATCTATTGTTGCTCACTAGCCACATATCTAGAGATTAAGCTAAGATCCTAAAATCTTTTAAAAAATGCATTTGTAGTCTTTTATATGAAACAAAAGCATTTACCCTCTCATCTCCTATATATTTGATACATAATACAACTATACATTGGTTATTTGAAATGGTAATTTAAAACCTTAAAGCTTTTGATCTGAGATCCTCAAACATGCTATTTTATTTGTAACTTTTGATAGCAATTATTGCCTTAATATTAATGCATACAAGTGTGTTATTTTGTTTTTTTTTCTTCTCCTTTGGCGGGTTTAGCTTTATGTTGGTTGTTTTTTGGATCAGGTTTTTTGGCTGGTGGTGGCTTTCCCGTTTTTACCTCAGGTTGTATTGGGTGTTGGTTTTGTTGTCTCTTTTCTCTTGGATTTTTTAGTTCCTTGTTTGTTGTTATTTTTTTTAGGCAGGTTGTAGTTACTCCTTTTTGATGTGTGATTTGTCAATTGATGCAAACTTATAGATGAGTGTTGGTCTTGATAAAATATTCTAGGCGGAGTCTGGACGGGAAGAATAGTTTGGATATGTGAGTTTACATTGTGTACAAACAGTGTGGACAATCACAGTCCGGATGTTTCTTCTTGTCTGGACTCCCTGTCGGGGCTCCACTGCATAGAATAATTTCTTGTTGGTCTTGGATTGTTTCTTACAAGCTTTGCCGAGATTGGAGCTTTTGGAATCTTGAAGGCTTATGATTATTAGTGCTGTTTTAAAGTCTAGTTAGATGTTCAAATGGGATGTTCGTTTAGCCAATGAATCCTTGTTTGATCTTATCTTCTTGGAAGATTTGTTGTATATCTAGTTCTTGATTAGAGATACTTTTTTGCTTTCACGTTTGCTGGATTATATTTTATTTTTTATTGACAATTGTAAGTTTTTGTTATATTTGTAATCTTTTTATCATTTTAATGAAAATTATGCATGATTGTCCTTAATTTTTCTTTTAAAAATAAAAAAAAAAGAAAGTTGCTCGAAATACCATTTGGTTGGAGCCACGTGCTGGACTAGGGTGTTTAGATTTCCTTTTATATTCCTAACACTCATCTTTAAAGCCATCCTCTCTTACAATAAGAGCTAGTTTCTCCTTGTTTGCATGTCTAGATAAATTCTTCTTTCCTGTACTCATAATTTTTTATATATATCCGTCCAATTTTTCCGTAGTAATCACTTCTAACATAATTTTTCCCGTTTTATTTTTGCTTGAATTTATGTTTATGATTTTTCTACAGTATGAAATTGGGTGTAAAATGATGATCCTTTCCCCACATGATCGACAATGATTATACTGTGCGCATTCAATGTATTTCTCTTCCGAGAAATCAAGCCAGTGGTTCTGATCACCCCTCTTTCTAACCCTAACTTTTTTCATTTCCATTGATATTTTTTAATGAAATTATGGTAGCTGCTGACATGTTGTCTCCAATGCAACCAGAATATTTAATTATTTCTGAGCAAATATATTTCATAAACAAATCCTTTTTTCTAACTTAATGCACTTAAATTTAAAAGGTTTTATTTCTGTTCTTGACTTCTATTATTTCATTTTTATGTCTGTATAATTCAAATTTCCTTGCGTGGATATGATGATCCTTTCCCCACATGATCGACTAAGATTATGAATTGCGAATTTCTTACATTTTCTCTTTCGGGAAAATCAAGCCTGAGATTCTGATCCACCTTCTTAGTTATTCAATGAATTACTTTCTCGAGTCTTTTACCTTATTATTGAAAAGCTTTATCAGTTTGAATTTGTGAACATGTTAACCTAGTTGAATCTTTTGGTTTTGTTGATGAAATTGTTGAATGAAGGATGTTCATAGCTTAATTTTCGTGATCTTAAGTAGCCTAAAGGCATATTTGTTGAGACATTGAGATGTTTAGTAATTTTTTTAAATGGGGAAAGACATACATAACATTTAAGGCATGATTTATATTCAGAATTTTGTAGATATAAACCTAAATTATACTTTTTTATATATTTGCTTATCTTCAATTAGTGATTTTTCAATTAAATTTAGAATTTCGTGATAAATGAGTAAACAAAAAATATATAGAGCATAGATATAAATAGATAAGGATTTTGTAGGAGTTATGCAAATCAGCTTTTTCTCAATTGTTGTTTGACCTTAGGAGCAATCATTTTTTATTTTATTTGTCTGGACTTTATAAAAGGAGCAAATGATAATAGTAAATTAGGTACGATAAAATTTAAAAAGCCTCTAATTTTTAATGATTTTGGTAGAGTCTGATTTTCTTTTAAAAACATCAAATTTTTTGGCAATTCCTTTTATTTGTTGTCTGAGGTACGACTGTTATTCGTAAACTAGTAATTATTATTTGAAGCTATTTTTTCTTAATTGTGTGCTTAATAGTAAGATTGAGCTTTCGTCTGAAATAGCTTTTTAACTATTTTTTGTGACGGTTCTTTTGTCTTTATCTCTTGTCATTTCTCTAATAAGTTGAATGCACTAAATGGTTTGATGTATTTAGAATTCATTAAATTATTGTACTAACGGATTGATTCCAAAGGGTTTATTTAGTCCCATCTCTTATCGCTCACTAACCACATATGAAGAGATCAAGCTAAGATGTCCTTTCTATGAAACAAAAACATGTACCCTTTCATATCCTATAGATTTGATACATGATACAACTATACATTGATTATTTGAAATGGTAATTTAAAACCCTCAAGCTTTTCATTTGAGATCCTCAAACATGCTATTTATTTGTAGCATTTGATCTCAATTATTATCTATAATATTCATGCATACATGTATGTTTTTTTGGCTGATGGCTTTCAGTTTTGCCTTAGGTTGTATTGGGTGTTGATTTTGTTGTCTCTTTTCTTCTTTGGCTAGTTAGGTTTCTCTAAAATTTTGGTTCCTTCTTTGCTGCTATTATTTTTAGGCAAGTTGTAGTGAATCCTTTTTGATGTGAGGTTTGTCGATTGATGCAGACTTAGATGGGTGTTGGTCTTGAGAAATTATTCTATGTGGAGTCCGGATAGGAAGAATCGTCTGGACTGTGAGGATTTACGGCAATGTGCTTGCAATTTGCAAATTGCAACTTGAACACAATTTCTCAAGATTGAGGATTTATGGCCGTCCGGACGTCAATCTAGAACATTTCGAAGAGGAACCCTAACTTTCCTCAATCTAGAACCCTAACTTTCCTTTGCAAATTGCAACTTATATAGTGTGTACACTCACAATCTCGAGGTTCTTCCCGTCCGGACTGCTCATAGTATAATTTCTCGTTGGTCTTGTTTTGTTTCTTACAGGCTTATGATTATTAGTGCAGTCTCTTTAAAGTATGGTTTGATGTTCAGATGGGATGTTCGTTTAGCCTATGGATCCTTGTTTGATCTTGTCTTCTTAGAAGATTTGTTGTATCTCTAGTTCTTGATTAGGGATGCTTTTTTGCTTTCAAGTTTGCTAGATTATATTTTATTTTTTTATCAACAATTGTAAGCAATGCTTTTAAAACCGGACCGGACCGGCCGGTTCAACCGGTTGAACCGCGAACCGGTCGGCCGGCCGGTTACGGTTCAAATGAAAACCTGTTTTGCAAAAAACCGGGATAAACCCGCTCGAACCGGCGGTTCGACCGCCGAACCGGTTCCGGTTTTTTATAACCGACCGAAAAGCTTAAACACGGAGAGAAAAAAAACCCTCATTTGCGTCGTCTGCTCGATTCTTCGGCTTCGAGCTTCAATAGAGAAAAAAAAAACCGCAATCGAAGCCTTCGACCTCTTCTTCCCCGTCGGCGTGCAAAGCTAACAACGTCTCCGTTGAAACCCCTAAATACCAACTCGTCCATAAAGCCGCCGATTACGAGATCCGCACCTACGCTTCCTCAGTACTCGTCGAGGCCACCTACAACCTCGCCGTTCTCGACGGCCGCGATGCCGGCTTCATGATCCTAGCCAACTATATTGGCGTCGTCGGCGAGCCTCAAAACTCCCACCCCGAGAAAATCTTGACGGCTCCCGTCATCACCCACCCGGCGCAGAAGATAGCCATGACTGCGCCTGTCGTCACAAGCGGCAGAGGAGGACCGGCGCCAGTGACAATGCAATTCATGCTACCGGCTAATTAAGGTGAGAGGAAGCAAGGAGTTGTGAGATTCAGTGGCGTGGAGACAGAAGCAACGACTGCGGACAGAAGGGAGAGGTTGAGGAGAAGCTTGGAAAGGGATGGTTATAAAGTGGTTGGGGAGTATGTGCTTGCCAGGTATAATCCGCCATGGACTCTGCCTCCAAAGAAAGTTATCCTTAAGTTTTTTTTTTATTATTTTTTTGCCGTTGATAAATATATACCTAAAGTTTAGATTCAAAGTGCAGATCTTATCTTAAATTATATAGCTATGTTAGAAAAATCATGCTAGGCTACATCTAGGTATTATAATTGAGCAAGGGTTTTAATTTGTGTATATGATTTTATTATAATATTTAAATATAATAAATATTTATTACGTCATCCGGTTCGACCCCGGTTCGACCCCGGTCGAACCATCAAACCGCTAACCTCTCCTTCTTCCGGTTCATTGACCGGTCCGGTTTTCAAAGCCTTGATTGTAAGTATTTATTAATTTTCTTATATTTGTTGTAATATTTTTTCTATTATTTTTTTATCAAAAGTTGTAATAGTTATTATTATTTTTTTTATCACTAGTTCTTGATTAGGGATGCTCTTTAATAGTATGGTTAGGGTTTCATTTTTTCTCTTGTTGCATTTTTTCTCTTTCTTGTTTAAGTTCTCTTCGTCGAAATCTTGCAGTAGCTGAGTTGATTGAATCCACGCCACGTTCATCTTTAAAGCCATCCTCTCTTACAATAAGAGCTAGTTTCTCCTTTCTTGTTTGCATGTCTAGATAAATTCTTCTTTCCTGTACTCGTAATTTTTTTATATATCCGTCCAATTTTTCCGCATTAATCACCTCTAACATAATTTTTTCTGTTTTATTTTTGCTTGAATTTATGTTTATGATTTTTCTACAGTATGAAATTGGGTGTAAAGTGATGATCCTTTCCCCACATGATCGACAATGATTATACTGTGCGCATTCAATGTATTTCTCTTCGGAGAAATCAAGCCAGTGGTTCTGATCACCCCTCATTCTAACCTTAACTCTTTTTTTTTTCATTTCCATCCATTGATTTTTTTCAATGAAATTGTGTTAGATGCTTATATGTTGTCGCTAATGCAACCAGAATCTTTCATTATTTTTTACCTAATATATTTCACAAACAAATCCTTTTTCTCTAACGTACTGCAGAAATTCAAAAGGTTGTATTTTTGTTCTTGTCTTCTATAAATTCATTTTAATGTCTTTAAAAATTCAAATTTTCGAGCGTGGATATGATGATCCTTTCCCCACATGATCTACTAAGATTATAAAGTGCGAATTTCTTACATTTTCTCTTTCTGGAAAATCAAGCCTGAGATTCTGATCCACCTTCTTAGTTATTCAATGAATTGCTTTCTCGAGTCTTTAGTCTTATTATTGAAATGTTTTATCAGTTTGAATTTGTGAACATGTTAACCAAGTTGAATCTTTTGGTTTTGTTGAAGAAATTGTTGAATGAAGTATGTTCATAGCTTAATTTTTTATCATAAGTAGCCTAAAGGCATACAAAACATTTAGGCGCTGTTTGGTAGAATCTAGGATTTTAGTTCAGTAGGATTTTATAAATCCTCCAAATCCTGATTTGCAAAATCCAGGAGGGTTAAATCTTGAAAATTGTTTGGTAACATTTATGTTAAATTCAGTTAAATTATGTGTGACTATTTGGCTATGCAAGTCAGGATTTTAGGCGGTTAAAAAAAAAGAGCTGTAATGTTCGGACTTCCTTCTCTCGTGTGAATAAGTTAAATCTATTGAATCGGTGGATTTATGAAAGCCATGATTTACTGTAAAAAGTGGTCTTTTGGTCTTTTTTCGTCAACCGGGCTTTCATTGGCCGTGAGATTTGGATTTCCATTTTAGGACGGTTGGATGGATTTCGCTTAAATACGGCCTAAATTTGCATACCAAACAGCCTCTTTAGGCAGGGTTTATATTCCGAGTTTTGTAGATATAAACCTAAATTCTATTTTTTTATATTTATTTATTTTTAATTAGTGATTTTTTAATTAAATTTAGAGATTTGGTTATAAATGAGTAAACAAAATATTTAGAGCATAGATATAAATGGATAAGAATTTTGCAGGAATTTAGCAAATCAGCTTTTTTTTAAAATTGCCATACTTGTTTGGCCTTAGTAGCAGTTTTTGTTTATTTTATTTGTCGGGATTTTTTAAAAAGGAGCGTTTGATAATTGTAAATTTGTTACGATAAAATTTAAAAAGGCTTTAATCTGTTAAAGATTTTGATAGAATCTGATTTTCTTTTAGAAACTTCAAAATTTTAGTCAATACTTTTTAATTTTTATAGGAGGTACCGCTGTTATTCATAAACTATTGGAAGCTATTTTTTCTTAATTTTGTGCTTAATAGTAAGATTGAACTTTCGTTTCATATAGCTTTTTAACTAATTTTTTTTACGGTTCTTTCGTCATAATCTCATCATTTCTGTAATAAGTTAATCTACTAATTTATTTGATAAATTTACTTATTTTTAAATTTTCCTAATTATATTCAAAATTCATCAAATTTTTTGCGAGAAATTATTTGATAAATTTACTACTATTTAAATTTTGGATTCATTATGCTTCTTCTGTTAATTTAAATTAATTATTTGCTTCTTTTTTAAGATTTTGTTTGCTGGGAATTGGAATAATGAGGGAAATTTGAATTAAATAATTATACTACATTCATTGAGAAGAATTTGGCAAAGGGAATCATGAATACTTCAAAAAATTATAATTATTATTTTTTATTTAGAAAATAAAAAATTATTTACCCTGAGAGTCAAAATACAACTTTTGACCCGATTTGAAACTTGATTCAAATTCGACCTAAAAAATTTGGGTTTGGGTCACCCGTTTGTGAAACGGATTGGGTTCGACTTCGGATTTCTCATTTCAAAAGTGGGTTGGGTTGGGGTTGACTCGACAACCTATAGGTTTAACCCGAAATGATCCGTTTTGCACGTCTCGAGTTCAATCTCCTAATATAATTTGATATTGAAATCTTTGTAATGCTCATTTTAAATACTTAATAATATAAAATACCAATTCAATTTTCTATTTCCCTAAAAAACTAAATTTAATAACACAGATAATTAGAAAAAAACAGCTAAAATAAAAATGTAAAAGGAAACGATGACAAATAAGAAATAATATAAGAAACAAATATAAAAAATAAATACAATAAGTATATACATCAATACAAAAGTTAAATTTTCATATCCAATGGCACATAAGAATCATTTCTCATACTCTCAGGTAGGGGTGTCAATTTGGATCAACATGTCGGATTCGAGTTAAATCCAACTTGACCCGGTTGTAAACGGGTTGATCCTAACCATGCCTAGTTTTACAAACGGGTCAGGTTTGTCAACCCGGACCTGACCCGTGCGGTTTACCGGGTTGACACAACCCGACCCACATATATATGTGGGCTCGACGGCGTGGACGCGAAGCACGATTGTGCGAGCTGAATGACGCGACTCGAGACAAGCTCAGCTATGGCCTATGCGGGCTTGACGGCGTTGACGCGGGCCTAGTGACACGGACGTGAACTCGAGACGAGCGACTCGGACAGGTTGAACCTATATATATATATATATATAATATTTTTCATGCATCAATACTAATGAAATGGGTTATAGGTACTAATCAGCGAATTCCACATGATGATATTGAGCTGCAAAAGAATTTGACTTATATTAAAGAACCCAAAAGAATACTATATTTGCTACTAAACAACTCAGAAACTGTCAAATCTCTTATGTTAAAGTGAAATAGAAATACAAGCCAGAAAAAAAAACTACCTGAGAGAGGGAAGAAGATATTAGAATGAAATTTCCTCATTTGTTCAATGACCAATTGAATTTTGAGAACAAAATTTAAATAAGAAGGGGTGAATTATAATACCCAAAAGTATTCAAAATAAAGTTAAGCATGAATTTCTACATGTTCATTAGTTTTGTTAAAGTATATGTTTAATTTCGAGTATCTGGACATATTGAAGTATATATGAATGATTAATATTATTATGTATAACTATTGAAATTTTTTCTCATTAATTTTTTTTATTACTATATAACAGTCCTTTAACATTTTTGTTATTATTAACTAAATGCTATTATTACATGACTGTAGCTAAAGCACTTAAAACCACTCACATGTAATGAGTGGATTTAATCTTGCGGCTAGGAGAGGAAAAAGGGCATGTGAGTGAGATCTTAGTGGAATACCATATTGTATTAAGTATCTCAAGCAATAACTCTATAGCAATCTCAAGGAATTCCTTCAGTTATCCACCACCCCCCTCATTTCTATAGTGCTTTTTTATTTGGAAGCAAGACGCTGGTGAGTGCTTTTTTATTTGGAAGCAAGATGTTGGTGTCAGATTGTAGAAGGCAGAGCTGTTGAGCAAGGGAGCTGCATTTTTCAGGTAATGAAACATAGGAAATCTTCTTTAGGGTTTAGAAATTGGAAGAAAATTAGAGGTGTATGGTTAAACTAATTCTTTCATTTCCTTATGAAATAATATTTTGTTGATTGTAGTGTGTGTAGCAAGTTGCCGTTGATAGAAAATCAGTAAGAGGAATGCTTAAAACTTGCTGGTATGTTGTTGAAATCTGTTAATAACATTGAAAGGTTAGCTGTATTTTATATTTTAGGTTTATGAACTGTAGGAATGTTGAAACCAGGTTATAAAATCATTATAAGTTGTTAAATTCAGTGTTGTTGTTGAAGTTAGTTGCTAAATTCAAGAAATAGAAGGGAAAATAGGTAAAGGACATTATGGGACTGCAATAGTTGCTGATTTTAGAAATCATGGTAGATAGCTAAGGAAGAGAGTTGAATTGAATGAAGAAGAGCGTGATTGAGGTGGTATACATAAGAAGAAATAACTGGAATACTAAGGTGAGATACCCATCTGATTCATAAGAATTAGTTCAAATATCATATATTTGTAAGATGATAATTGACACATTATGATAGCATGCCTCTCATGTGATAACATGCATTTCCATCTATTTCAATTTATTCATTTGTAGTTTATTCCAGTTATATAGATTGTTGATTCACTTGATACTAGTGATTGTGATTATATAAAAAGAGAATGATAATACAAAAGCAAATGATTAAGTCATATATGGGGATAGACTCGTACAAGTAAATACAAAAGACCTGACAAGATAAGCATACACTCTCAATTCTAAAAGTTGGGAATTTGGACTCATCCTTGAATGAGAGAGCAATTTTAATTCTAAAAGTTGGGAATCTAGACCCAACCTTGAATTGAAAAGCTAAAATGATACAAAAGTCTATATCAATCATATGACTTGTTTAAAAGGGTGTTGAATAATTAACAAGATGAAAAACACTGTTTTGTTTTCTTGTGATCCATATGGAAGGTGCTCTAATCATGTTATTATTTAGTCACTAATGTTATGTCTTTCTAAATGATTAATATATTATTATTAATTCTTATACATTGCTTGTGTATTTCATTGGATCATAGCTCATTAGTAGTAATTATACTGTAGGTAAGGGAAAGGAGCCTGTAGGGCACTAGGCGGGAAAGAGGAGACCATTTTTTTTTTGGTGTAAATATGCTTTGGGTGTACAAAGAGATCTTAAAGGAGATCTGACAGATAATTGTATGATCTTTTTTGGTATGTAAGTAAATCTTAAAAATTTTATTAGAGTTTTGTATTTGTTTTAATTATATTTGATGTTCAGTAAATTACATTACATGCTTCCCATTATTAAGTTTGGAGTTGATAGGTTGATATGTTAGGACTTAGGAGATTCTAAATAGATTTCTTTTGGGATTTTTACATACATAACACTTAAAACAACTATATTTACCTATTAAACACCTAAACTTCTCTATTTACCTATATAGCACCTGAAAACAGTTATCTCATCAAAAATAACACTCCGTCTCTTCGCCGTCAACTCCAAATCGCTAAAACGCTAAAGAGCGCGGGAATCGCACAGTTCGTCTTCCATCCCGATCGTCTTCTCCAGCGACACAGACTTTCCTTCTCCCTCTATCGGTTTGAATCGCATAGCTTGCCAATACCGATCATCTTCTTCAACAAACGTATTAGCCGGCGTTTTCTTTGGCCAGTTCCGACACATAATCGCTGTTTGTCATCGTCTTCTCCAGCGACACAGACTTTCCTTCTCCCTCTATCGGTTTGAATCGCATAGCTTGCCAATACCGATCATCTTCTACAACAAACGTATTAGCCGGCGTCTTCTCTGGCCAGTTCCGACACATAATCGCTGTTTGTCATTTTATTCTCCGACACAGGATCGCGGGAAAGCAGAGTTCGAGTTCGTCATTTCCTATCACTTGCATATCTTCTTATATTTTATTTCTCTGACATTGCTCTCATTTTTTATTCTCCGAATTTGCTCTATTACAGAACGCGTGCCCACAAGCCATTATTTACAGATAAAATCTGATCCGAATTTGCTCATTTTATTCTCCAACACAAAATTTGCTCTCTGTTTTAAGAAGAAATCGGAAGGCTGCAACTATAAGGTATATATTGCTGTGCCATATCTCTTCTACAAAATGCAATTCTTACATGATGGTGATAAATTTGAGGAATGAGAGGTTACTAAATAGCAAAGAGAATTTAATTATGATATTATATTATAATTTTGAATTAACATGTGTTTATTGACAGATGGATTGCAACAATGTGTGCGCTATTGTGTTGAAATATGGAGGATATTGGAGTGAGGTGAAAAGTGAAAGTAGGATGAAATATGTTGGAGGAAGTCAAAAAACTATAAAGGTTGATAGATGTCACATTAATTTGCTATTCTTGAAAGAAAGTACCGAAGCAATTTGCCAGTGGATTAGGGGTTATGAGTACGACTTACATTATCATATTAGTGGAACATCACCTAAAATTTATATGCCAATTATAAGTGATGCAGATGTGATGGATATGCTTATAGGTTCCTGCAATGGCAACAAAGTGGAGGTGGTAGTTGTAGTGAGAGATCATGAGGAAGATATGACTTGTACGGACGAAACTCAATATGACGATGTGCAAGATTTCAGTGCCAAGAATAAGGTAAACAATGACATATTAGTAGATGGCTTGTGTGATGGTTCATTTGCGGCTGAAGTTGAAGAAAAAAATGCATTATGTGTTGGTTCTCGATATGAGGATTCATCCAGTTTCAAGCAAGCTATTCGTTCTAATGCAATATTACAGAACTTTGCTATCAAGATTAAGGCAAGTGACAAATCAAGAGTTATTGCTACATGCTCATATCGCGGTTGTCCTTGGAGGATACGTGCCTCGATATGTTCTGATGGCCATTCATTCGAAGTTCGAAAATTAATTTCGACACATTTATGTCCTGGAGTTAATAGAGCAGGGAATAAACAAGCTACCTCAAGCTGGATTGCACATGAAATTAAGGACATTGTGAAAAAGAATCCTGATGTTACTCCAAAAGATATTGGCAATAACCTAGAGACTGCTTTTGGTTTATCTTTACCATATATGAAGATATGGCGTTCGAGGCAAATTGCTAGAGATCATATATTTGGCTCAGTAGATGATAACTACATGTGGGTGCCCACTTTGAGGTCTGAGTTAATTAATAGGAATCCTGGCTCACATATAACATACCAATGTGATGAAAAAAATGGCTCATTTAAGAGGTTCTTTGTCAGTTTCAAGGTATGCATAGATGGCTTCCTTGCCGGTTGTAGATATTTAATTGGTATTGATGCTTGTCATCTTAAATCAAAACATTTAGGTGTGCTCCTTTCTGCTAATACTTTGGATGGGAACAATGGTCTCTTTAATATTGCTTTTGCCGTTGCTGAATCTGAATCCAAGAAAAGTTGGGAATGGTTTTTAATGAATTTGGCCGAAGCTTTTAATGTTGACATAGAGCATTTATCATTCATATCAGATATGGAGAAAGGGCTTGGTGAAGCAATTAAGAATGTTTTCCCTAATGCCGAGCATAGAGTTTGTATGCGACATCTTTGGAAAAATATAAAGAAACTTTTTCGCTGTGATGATAGCCATGGTTTGCAAAAAATTGTTTGGACTGCTGCAAATTGTTATAGCTTACATGAGTTCAATTCCAAGCTCCAACAAATATTTTACATTAGTCCACAAGTTCATTGCTACCTTTCATCATTAACCTGCAAGTGGTCAAAAGCAACCTTTTCAAACCATATTAAAAACCACTACAACACAAATAATATGGCAGAATCCTTCAATTCTTGGGTTGAGGAGGCAAGGAGTAAGCCAGTTGTTGATCTGATCGACATGATTAGAGGTATGTTGATGGAACAACGTTCTAATCGTAAGTCAAATGCAAATTCTTGGAGAGGCCCTCTTGTTCCGTGTGTGGAGGAATACATTAGAGATGTTACTACTCGAAAAGTACATTTCATTATACGACAGTCGACCACAACCAAAGCTGAGGTTGAAGGAGTTTCTGATCGGCATGAAGTTGACATAGACAATCGTACATGCACATGTGGTTTTTGGCAAATTTCAGGTTTACCATGTGTACATGTGGCCGCTTTTGTAGGAACAAAACACCACACTATATGGCACTCGTACGTGGAAGACCAATATTATTGTTACAGGGTTTGTAAGCTTACTTTATGGCACTCGTTGCGTTAACATTACCATTTCTTATCTAACTTTCAATTTTATATGCAGATATAGAATGGCATATGAAGGAGCCATTTCAACATTACCCGGGAAAGAACAATGGACCTTACTAAGTGATAACCAGTTAGTTTTCCCACCTGTTTCAATCAGGCCACGTGGTAGACCTAAAAAAAGACGCATTAAAAACTTCTTGGAAGGTGCGCAGAAATCGAAAACAACTCATAAATGTGGTCGATGCAATGCTTGGGGTCACCATAGAAGTACATGCAAGGAACCTTTAAGTTTTGAGGGGGGGAAGATATTCAGGCTAATGCGTCATCAAAATTACCCATTCGGCGAGGGCAATTATAATTCTGGACCTGTTTGAGATGCTTGCTGTTTTGAGCCATTAAGTACTTTTTGGAAATATCTACTAGCTGTTTTGAGCCATAGATTCCTTATAAGCCAAAGTTTTCATTGTTATTTTGCTTGTTAAAGTTCTGTTATTGTTACAGTTTTGTTAAAAAAACTGTATAAAAACTTCTTATATGCCATCCATGAATGGACTGTTATGAGCCAAATGTTAGTGATTTAATCTGGAATTAATTCTGCTATTGTTATTTTGCTTGTTAAAGTTCTGTTATTGTTACAGATTTGTTAAAAAAACTTACATAAAAACTACTTATATGCCATCCATGAATGGACTGTTATGTATAGGAAGCGATCATAGTTGCCATACTTCAATAAAAGAGAGTGAAAAGGCTGGAGAAGGTAAACAGGACGATAAAGTTGAACCTGAGATAAATGCAGAAGCTAAAGATACAGTTCCTGAAGGTACAACCGTGGAAATAGAATCTTCAGAGTCGGCAATTGTTGAAAAATCTGTAAAATGCTGGGCTGATTACAGTGACAGTGAAGAGGAAGAAGTTGAAGTTTTGATTTGAAAGACCAACTTGAGAAGGAAAAGTCATACAGGATTTGGTATTCCAAAAAATTGATATTGCCAAGTTGAAATCATTTACAGTAGAGGATTCACAATTTTCATGTCCTGATATGATGGAGTCTATGAAGTTTGATGGTTCGAGTGATTCAAGGATGACTTCATTTGAAACTGAACTCTCCAATGAAATTGGAAATGATACAGAAAATTGCAAGGCTGGTCACAATGTCTTGGAAGAATTAGAGTTGTCCATAGCTAATAAAGATTCTGCCGAGAAGGAAAATGAGGGAGCTTTGGCTGCTCGGTATGAGCCACCTTACTCAGTTAGAAATGTTCCTGCCTCTGTTATTGTTACAGATTTGTTAAAAAAACTTACATAAAAACTTACAGAAATGTTCCTGCCTCTGCCAAATGTTAGTGAATTATTCCGGAATTAATTCTGCTATTGTTACAAGTTTGTTATAAAAAATCCCGCCTGAATGATGAATGGCATATCGATTAGCAGTAGAACAATATCAAATATTCAAAATATTGAATCGCAAAATCTAAATAGTGAATGACATATCTTCGATAATAGAACAATATCAAATATTCTACAATAGAACTCCAGGTTGCATTGAATACCAAAAAAAATACATTGACTCAAAGTTACGCATAGGGATATTTAGTTACAGTGAAAGCTATAATAACATTAAGGCAAATCACTATGACCAACAAGATTTTCATTTGTAACAGCTCGGCTCTAATTGAAGCGATGTGCGTTGTACTGCTTTCAGCAATATTTGAACTTCGGACATTGCTATCATACGGATTTTCATTGATTTCATCACACCATCGAAAAAAATGGCAATCTTCTTCGGTTCTATTCCGAGAGCATCTGTAGAATTTTCTTCCTTTGCTACGAGATTGGTAAGATGTAAATATCGCACATTGTAAGTCGCAATGGCAATATATTTGATTACTGAATTTGCGGAATGTCGTTGCCGAGGAACTCGAACTCATTTTTAAATTGCCCTGTATATGCCTTCATACAAAAAACGAAAAAAAACAGTAAATAGAGATTTAAGAAGTAAACAATACGAGTAAAGGTCTTATACAACTAATGTAAATAAAATCATATATAAGAACTCATTTACAGTCCATTCATTCAGAAAATAGACCTGTGCATTTCATCAAACAGAAAATACATATATTGGCATTTCATCAAACAGCAAATGTGCATCTCTAACTTTACAAACACAAAATAGTTGAAGAAGCTTGATACGTTTACCCTAAAGGACTAATGGAGAAGATCAGCATCAACATTAAAAATGTAAATGATTATAGATCTATTAAATAAATCTGGACTGAAGAAGATTTGTTTTCGTTACAGGCCATAGGCGGAAAAAGCATACTTGACACAGGGGAAGATGAGTGAAGTAGGGATAAGGTCGAAGGGGTGGCGGTCGGAAGTTTCGAAGGCCCTCTTGTCAGTCAGCACCGGCAATGAGGACGAGGGTGGCGGTGACAGTGTCGGGACCGACGGTGACAGCGTTGGGAACGGAACAAAGAAGATCACCTGTTAGGACTGGCATGGAGAAGATCACCTGTACGCACTGGAAGTGTCGCCGTGAAACAGCCGTGACTAAGGCTCGGAGAGTGGCGAATGGCCGGAGCGAAGGGAAGACGGAGCGAAGCGAAGAGGACGAGCCGAGCGTAGCAAACTTCTTGAAGACGGAGTTGCATACGGAGTGGTATAAATGATTTAAAATGACTAATTTAGGTGGTATATTAGTAAATAAATTAGTTTAGGTGTTAAATTTGTATTTTAAATAGTTCTAGGTGTTATGTATGTAAAAATCCCATTTTTCTTTTATGTTATACATCAGATTGACTATTAAGAGGGTAAATCAAACAGGGTGTGACACTCTCGCAGTTTCGTGATCCCTTCATAGTTCCACAGTTCCGCGCTCCTTCTCAAGGATTAAACCTGCTCTTAATTCCTTCCGCGCTCGCCGTTTAACGCTTCCTTTGCCATTTTGCCCATTTCGCTGCCTATCGTGTACAGTGGACATTGTGATCCTCGTGGAGAGTCGCAGCAGAATCCCCAATTGCTTTGCTTCTTAGTTATTTCAGCCAGGTTATCAAATATCAGGTATCCTCTCTCTCTCTCTCTCTCTCTCTCTCTCTCTCTCTCTCTCTCCAAAATAAGATATATTTGGATTGTTTTATCTATTTAAGAGGTTGCATCATTTAAAATATTTTTTCTATGAAATATATGTTCAAGAGGTTGCATCTTAGATTTTTAAGTTACTAGTTTACTATTTAAGAGGCTGCATCTTTGATTTTTAAATTACCAGTAGTTTACTATTTGATTTTGACTTATAAAAGATTATTATAAAATTTTTCTTATGTTAGAAGAAATTAAATAATTATTCTTTATTTAATTTGAAATAGTTTCTCTAACAATAAGTTAAGACATGTAACGGAGCCATGATTTTTTTTCTTTTTATAATAATGATTTAAAAAAAAAAACCGTCAATACCAATTTCAATCCCAATTGAAAAATATTGATATGTTTTTAAAAATTTAATAAATTGTGCCCCACATAAAAAAAAATCTTTAATTTGCTCTTGAGTTAACATTTCTCTCTTCTTTTAAACTATTCTTCCGTCTATTTCTTTATCCCCAATTTCTTCAATATTCATATCATTAAATTCATCATTATATATACTATTAGCATTATCACTTGCTACTTATTCATTATATTCAAAAGGAGTACTCTTAATAACAGTATTAGAATTCTTTATCTAGAATAAAAAATAAACACGAATCGAATGCCGTTTTACGCATATCAGGGTGAGAGAAAGTGTGATTATTAACAAGGAATCAACTTGATGTCCTCTTGCCAGGATGTGAAAAAAAAATAAAAAATGTACATTCTACTCTCCAGTTAACAGCCAAAATTTCATGACATTTCACTCATCACCTTACTGCAATAAGATATGCAATTGGAAAGAATCTTCTTGTAGCACAATCTCCATCGAACTGCCAATCTCCATCTCTCCAATGACCTCAAAGCCTTCGCAGATAGTAAGGTAGTATCTAATAAGCTCTCACCTTGCAAACCATTGGCTTGCATGAAGCCAACAAATTCTTCGCGGCAAAATGCCAAATCCAGCCTATCGAAACAAGTGCTAAAATTCAGTATTTTGTCCATAACGCTAAGCAACGAGACATCATCATTTATTGTAGTCGGAAAATCTTCCAAAACCATACAGCATCGCTTTGCCAACTTCTTCATCACAATCGCCTCATTTTCATTAGAGAGCAAAAATCCAGCATAAGCTAGACGCCCAAGTGATCTTCGAAGGTTCATGGGAGTTGCTCCCAAACGCAGGGCACACAAGAGAGCAAAAGAAGGCTTTCCATCCGGCTGGATATATAACGAGTCCTTGGCCCAAGTCTTGGATATATTTACATCTATATCAAGCTGCAAAAATGCCTTGTCATTGGGGTTGGTTGAGAGAATAAAGCCATAATGTTCTAGGAGGTCCAGATTAGAGTATGTTCCATAACTCAGAAGAACCTGTAAAAGAAACAACACTACAATGAATCCTTTTGAATTAGAATTGCAATTTTTGTTTTCGATGATCTGTAACGCCATATTGGTCTTGCAATAGAGAACTATTATAGTGAAAAGTTCTGTAGCAACTGGGTAATCCTGCTTGGTAAAAATATCTAGCAAGAAAATCTAGCTGATTAACAGAACGGGCTTATAAACTTCCACTATGCTAAATAGTACAAAGATTGGAATACTCACAGCATCTCCAGGCTAACCACACCCATGTCACCAATCCATGGCAGCTAAGGCTCCTAAATGAAGACCTAAACTCCACCAACCATCCAGTAGAGTCAACACAAATTACACCCAAACACCTTGATGTAGGATTGAAGTGGAAACCTAAATAAATTCAAAATCAAAACCAAATCCAATTACATCTAAGTAGGATATTTATCCAAACCCTAACAAACATTCAAAATAAATGGAATTAAAATGTTCAAAATATCCTCCTCCGCTGAATGTACAGCAAAATCTTATTTGGGATCAAATTTTGATGCAATCTGCTATTGGAAGCTTCTCTTCAGCTCCCTGGAAGCATTTAAAAGGTTCTAAAGCACTCTAGAATTTTGATACTCCCAGGTAAATTTTAAACCCCATTCATCTTAGATCTAAGGGCAGAGATCCTTCAAGATTACATCTCTGCTAGAGAACATCTCAACGCAAGAGAGGCTACTTAAGAGAAAATGAAATTGCACAATAAGTGGGTCAGATAATGAATTTGCGACCACCAAACGCATAGCACCGAACCCACAAATAACTCTTCTAAATTTATGATATCAAGTTTCTTTTGGAGAGTTAGACAAGCCATGTTCAATGACAATCCTTGCACAAAAAGTACCTCCCCCTCAAAACTACTAGGTGTAGTTGTTGGTCTCTTCAAGCACCATAGCACCAAGCAGGAACCTGATCAAATGAACCTCAAGGAAGAGATAAACCATAATTCTTGTCCAAAGGCTTGAGACCCACTACATGGAAGACCTTGAGCAAATTAATGAACCACCCTACATAAAAATATCCACGCAGTCCTTAGTACAAGCACCTATGACGATCCACCCAGCAAGGGATCGCCCCGAAGTATCACACCTAATACTCACATATACACAGAATTTAGATAAACACTAAACACACCTAATACTCACATATACCCGCCTAATTTGCACCTTATTCTATATGCAAATTAAACACATAATTCATATTCCAAATGACTATCAAAGGATGTGAAGAGTGATTTATAAGAAAACCATAGTCACAAATATATTTTTTATGGTGCTCCTTTGTAAACCATCCAATTAAACTTCTCTTTAACTTCATAGCACACCAACACAAAGTTCAAACCATCTCTCTCGTGCCCTATAATTAGTTAAAATATTTAAAAGTTACCTGCTCTCCCTTCTTGTAATTTCTCTTAGCATAGAAACAATATGAAGCAGAACTCTCCTCATATCCACCATCTGTTAATCTCTGAGTATTGGAATCAGCCAGTTCAGTGAGTTCCTTTACTTCGTGGCCCTCAACATGAGAACCTTCAGCGCAAGACTTGTCATCAGGTGCAGCATAGTTAAACAAGTCACCAACAGGGCACAAGCAACCAGCATCATCCCATGGTATAAATAATGTCCGGGAGGATATCTGATAGCTAAAAAAAAGTGAATGTTCTATAAAATAACAAAATATTTTTAAAAAAATACTGACAGAATATGAATAAGTAGCTCATAAATGTAAGTACTCACCGTCGCAGAAGCCCAAAGCCATGACCTAAAAGATAAAAGCTGGGGTTTGACCACCATTTCTTGCATGACAATTAAACTTTCCTTCCAGTCTGATCTAGCCTTTACAATAGCGTTTTCTGAAACCCAGATAGCATCTTCTACCTGAGATTTTCATGTGTATAGAAACCTGGTAGTGTCTAAGAGAACAAAACAAATGCATATAGCGTCTACCTGCAGAGCCTGAATTTCAAATTCATGGAAATTTGGCAGTGTGTCATAACTCGAAGGCAACAAAACCAAATAACGGTACCACCAAGATCCCCTTCCTTTTGCCACTTCAGCCAATAAACATATGGTCAATTTCTGTAAGAAAACTTATAATTAAAACATTGCAAATTCAGAATATAGACGCTCGGCATTGTAAATAAAACAAACAACGGAATTCAGAGAGGCATGTGAACTAGAACATGCCTTTAAACAGTTTCTTTGCAGTTCTCACTCAATATAAAAACTTGTCCAATAGCAATGTATATATCAACCATAATTATAGACTGGTTCTCATATTTGTTTATTTCCTACATAGTTGTCAATCAAAAAATGCAAGAAGTAAAGTGAAAGAAAGAAAAGTGCAAACATAATTTTTATAATAGTTCGGTCTCCTGACCTATGTTCACTCCCCAAGTTCCTCATTCTTGCGAATTTCACTAAAAGCACTCCTTTTGAACCCAACAAGGTGAAGAAGCCCTTCACCATTTGTAGGCAGAGAATGATATTTACATAGCTTCTCTCTCCATAAAAAGCCTAAGACTCTCTACTGCTTCCCAGAAAAGCAGAGATGCCTCCCTCCTTTCTGCACGACGAAGATGCCTCCCTAGCCTCCTCGACGAGAATCGATCAAGCCTCTCAACAAAAACTTACAAGAGCTTCAAACCAAGAGCTCCTCACACAAAAATAACCTGGAGGAACCAAGTGCAGAATAGAGTAACAACTGTATAAATCCCCTCATATACTCCTCGGACACCCCCAAAGAGCTTTCTCTCAAACTCACCCCCTCCCCTCCTAGGTGTTTTCTCAAGCTCACAAAGAAAGAATCACCCTCTTTTTCACAATAGATGCTTTGCATCCTCTTGTTGAAAACTCTCTCTCTCTCTCTCTCTCTCTCTCAAAACATAAAAGTGATATTTAAATGAAAACCTTCAATTTTAAATTTCACAGCTAGAACATACAATAACATTAGTTCATTTTAAACAAAATTTGCAAATCAAACGAGTTACACATCACAGTTGCAACTAAGAAGTTGTGGAAAGAGATTGGTCAAGTACTGCTCCTTCTGGTTATAGTTCTTATATAATAACTACTCAATTAAGTTACAAAATATATTGATTTGCAGTTGAATTCAAAGCTGAGTCACTTTCGCATACATCCTTTTCATTAATATGAATTTTTTAGAAGATCTATGCTAAAAACATTGCGCTTGGCACAGGTGCACGGTCTAGTAGGATAGCGCGTACTACATTCAACTTAGAGGAGGACGAAGTCCCAAATCCTAATGATGAGTTTATGTCAGCTAACAACATCAATTATGATATTGAAAGAACCACGAACAACAATTTACTAGATGTTGCGGATGATGTGCCACCGGATTGGCAACCAGGTTCAAATCCTATTCTCGGATCTAAAAGATCTAGAGATAAACATTCTAGAATTGTGAGGTCCCCAATGAAGAAGGGGGAACGAGATAATTTTGACAAGTTGTTGCTGAAGTAAAACAAGAATGCAGTTTTCTTTAAGAAAACTGTTGAACTTAGTGATCCATACACAATCATTAATTATTTGGTTAAATTATGTGAAGTCTAAAAAACCTGACTACTCAAGTACTACTCACAATCCAAGATACATTAAAAGAGAATAAAGATAACAAAGCAATATTCATGACATGAGAGGGGATCTTCTTAAGTAATTGATTGAATATGTATTGAGATCTCGTTCATATTTCTACGCATCCACAGTTTGGTTGTAGTCATAGAACTTGTTATACATGTTTTGAAGTTCTTGGATATTATTAGTTATTTCTATTTCAACATTTACATCTTATTTTTTAGTAGTTGTATTCCACATTACTTGATATACTATATTTTGAAGTTCTTTTATGTTATCAATTATTACTAATTCAATTTTTACATCTTGATCAAAATAAAAACAGAGTGTAGTTAAATAATTTGATAATATATAAAAACTTCAAAGTATAGTACATTAAGCAATTTGTAATACAACTACTAAAGCAACAAGATGTAAAAGTTGAAATAGAAACCACTGATGATATCCAAATATTTTAAAATATGTGTAACAAGTTCTACGACTAAACCCAAACTCTAAATACGTAGAAATGTGGATGAGAGCTCGCTACATATTAATTCATCCCTTAAGAAGATCCCCCTCTCATCTCATGAAAATTATTTTGTTGTTCTTATTTCCTTTAATGCATCCAGGATTGTGAGTAGTGCTCAAGTAATTTGATTTTATAGTCTTTCTAATTTAACCAAACAATCAGTGATTGTGTATGAATCACTAAGTTTAAGAGTTTTCTTAAGAAAAACTACATTCTTGTTTGACTCCAACAACTTATTCAAATTATTTAATCCCCCATTCTTTCTTGGGCGTCTCACAATTCTAGAAGGTTCATCATTGATATTTTAGATCTGAACATAGGACTTAAATCTATTGTTAGTCCAGTGACACATCATTCATAGCATCTAGTAGATTGTTATTTGTGGTTCCTTCAACATCATAGTTGATGTAGTTAGCTTATATAAACTCATCAGGATTTGAGACTTCGTCCTCCTCTAAGTTGACTGAACTATGCGCTATCTTACTAGGCCATGCGCGCACAAGCACAACATTTTCAACGCAGATCTTCTAAAAAATTTCATATTGATGAAAATGATGTATACAAAAACAGCTTAGCTTTAGATTCACCTACAAATAAAAAATTATGTAACTAACTTAATTGAGTAATTATATAAGAATTACAACCATAAGGAGTAGTAGCTGACCAATTTCATATTGTGTATGGATCACTACGTTCTATAATTTCTCATTTTTTAATGAGATATTAGTCGTCGATGTAGATCTTGATACATGCATATTGACAATACCTAAATTTTAAGACTATATTACTAGGAGATTTCGACTGAATGTAATGTTTTTAGCCTAAACATGTTTCTAATAAACCCAAAAATTCATATATCAAAAGGGATGATTGAATCATTACAACAACAGTACATACTACGTTATTTGCATGCAAATACTTGATGATAGATGGAAGATTGAGTAATAAAGCATTTTACTATAATATAATTTGATTATCAAATACATTTCATTTTAAACCCAATTACATGAACCTAGGCACACAGGATATTTGAAGAAAATTGAAATAGACAATGCTCATGTGAAAAAACTGTTCAACATTAACTCACGACTCATTGTACTAAATGTTTGAAAGCTTATTTGAAACAAAACAAAAACTACTAACAAATAGAGAATGAGCAAATGCCATGTGAAAAGAATATCAATAATTGCTATCAATCTTTGCTGAATGCAACCAACCAATACAGGTGTGTGGAAATGAACATTGTGATTTTAAGTGATGTTTGGCTGCAAGTAAAAGCATGTTATGCATCGACTACAAAGTGTAATTGGAGCTAAAGTCAAGAAAAGTTCAAGCCGCTAGAACTAACTGAATTTTTCCTGGTATCTCGAGTTCAGCATGTCAATCCATGCTAAAGCCCAATTTGATCAACTGAACTTACAACACTAATTGGGGTTAAACAATCACAAAATAAAGCACAGTCCTAAATTTCTAGGGGCTTCTTTTGGTGCTTGAAGATATCCTGTTTTAGAAAGCAATGAATTTTTTAACTCGTTTTGAGTGCAAAAATAAATGATCTGTTCTGGCTGGTTTTAAAGGTGTTTGAAAATTTGAAAATGCCTGAAAAATACCAGGCTAATGGCGGAAACTAAAAAATTGTCCAACTTCAAAACATGTTTCCTAACTTCAGGATACCAATGACCTTAAAACATAAAATAGATCCATTCAAACTTCAGAATTCCATAAAAAAAAAGTCTGCTTACTTCTGTAATAGCTAGCACAAGATTTTACTCTAACCTAGCGTTACATCAATGCATTGTTAGTTTCAATCTTTTGCAGCAAATCACAATATTTTCCTACATCTAAGGATTATCAAATGAAGAAAAAGTAATTTTAACGGATTCTCGCCAAAACAAAAACTCGTACCTATGTTGCACCAATACGGATATGGCGACACGGATACGGGACACGACAATTCTTAAAAATACAGGATATGGATATGGTGCGGATACGACATTATAATATATAATTCATACATAAAAAGTAACAAATTAATCAAAACATAATATTTGAAATGACAAAAAACAATTGAAAACAACATCATTTGTAGCATTGTATCATATAATATCAAAATAAAAGTAAGCATTAAATATTTAAATGTCTAGTACAACAACAAAAACAAAAACATAAATTATCTAGTAGATGAAGTTTCAACTATTCAATAGAATGAATGATAGGATTAGCTTCTTCAGTGATTTGTCTTTGAATTTCTATATCATATTCAATGAATATCATAGCTTCCAATTCTGGCTCATCAAGTGAAAGATTAGCAATTTCTAATATTCTATCCTCAAGAAATTCAAATCCATTTCCAGCAATATCCCACATCCTGTTGTCTCCTTTCATATAAGTTGAAGTTTTCCTTGAGAAAAGTATATATATATATATATATATATATATATATATATATATATATATATATATATATATATATATATATATATATGTTGCACCTATGCCGCGGGGTCAAGGGGTAGCGCCCTTGCGAGAGTTTGGGGGGCAGCTCCCCCGAAACAAATTTTTATTGTAAGAGTTGTTTTAAAACTTTTTCTACCTTCTCGGTACTGCTCGGTACCAGTACTCGGTAACACTCGATACTGCTCGATACAGAGGGGTATCGAATAGTACCGAGCAGTACCGAGCGGTATTGAGTTATAGTATCGCTCGGTACCGAGCAGTACTGAGTTCTAGTACCGCTCGGTACCGAGCGGTGCCGAGCAGTGCAGAGCGGTACCGAGTTCTGGTATCGAGCCTACTATTAAGAAAGCGAACCTTCAATGCTCACGTCGCCTTCACTGTTTGTGTAGTCGAGCTGCTCCGTCGACGAAGGATTCTATCGGCTTTAATGCTCGCGTCATTGAGCCTCTTTTTCGACGAAGGATGATCCTATCCGCTTCTATGCTCACGTCATCAAGCCGCTCCTTCGAATATAACGAAGAAGACGAACACCTGCGCGGAAACGAAAAACCTAGCTCGCAGAAATATTTAATACGCATAAATGAACAGGGATATCGAGCGGATAGCCGAAATGAATAGGGCAAATTGCAGCTCTATTTTTTTAATAGGATACGCGTATCCGATACGCGTGGATACGCGTGTCCGATCACATTTAAATAATATTTTAATTGGACATGGCAAAGCCGTATCCGACACGTGTCTGATACATCATGCCTCGTAAATAGGTGTATCTGTGCAACATAGACTCGTACTTGTGTGACAAGCACTGCCTAACAAGGAAGAAGCAAAGCTTATTGAGGAGGAAAATGAATCAAAGAAGACTATGGCGTCGGTAGGGCGTGATGCGAACCAGTTGTTGTAGATAAAGGGTTTTGCAACTACTCGACAACAAGGGCGCTGCGGGAGAGTTTTTGCGAGTACATAAATCCTGTTAAATCCGTCGAATGATGAGATTTATGGGCTGTTTGGTTGTCTGTAAAAGGAATGCAATATAAAGTAAATGCATTGTAAATGCAATGTATTCAAAATACTTTGGAGCTGTTTGATTGTCTACAAAGTAAATACAGGGGAACTATTTTTTCTTATTTGATGAGGTATAGACAGTGTAAAGTAAAAATAGTGTATTTTTAATACTTTTGGTAATTAAGAACCTTTCATACATTGGAGCACTTAAAACTAGAATGACTCGGTACTTGAAAACAAGCAATCATATCTAGAGTTAATTTAATATTTCTGCAAACATACTCAATATTACCATTAATTTTTCATAAATCTAAAATACATTTGAAGGCTTTACATCTTAAAATGTTTATATATATATATATATATATATATATATATATATATATATATATATATATATATATATATAATTATAAATAAAAGTTCTAATATTTTCAAAAAAAATAAATCATTTTCCTAGTTATTTACGCATCCATCTAGCCTTCAACTCCATATGTTTTGAGAGGAAAGATTGCATCTTTGTTAGATTCTTCAATAAATTATCGTATATTGTATCAATCTCTTCTTCAATAAATCTAGGAATGACTCAGTCATAAGTTCAGTGAACCTTTTTTTTCTTGAGAAGCTCTTGTTGTGTTTTGGATAGCATTTGCAACTTGAGTAATACTATCGGCCATCAACCCAATATATCCACGAAGACTTTGATCAATAACATATATTTTACTCTTCTTTTTGGAATAAAATGCAACACATATTTGTGATGGATCCATAATGCCTAAACATAAACAAAATATATATTCCATTAACAAAACATTTACAAGATTGTTTCCCACCAAAAAAAAAAAGACAAAACTAATAGACATATACAAGAGAAAATGCAAAATATAGTATAATGAATATACGATATTGTTTTCCACAAAAAAAAAAAAACAAAGAAAGCGGGTTAGGCACCCAAAACCTAGTACCTATCATTTTGCAAGAGAATCCACATGGATTGTGCAATTTCATCTCTTTTTTTCTAACCATTCTCTAGAATCATCTTCAATTTATTGAACTCTTTTTCTATGATGAATTCTCCTCGCTCATTCATCCTCAGAGAGAATGAATTCATCAACACCTTCAGTGACTATTCAATTATGCAAAATGCAATAGCTAAGAACAAATTCAACTTGAGTTTGCAAATGAAAATAAGGTTCGCACTTTATAATTGTGAAATGATTCTTCAAAGAACCGAAGGCATGCTCAACAGCTGTGCGTAATGAGTGTCGAAGATTAAAAAGTTTCTTACAATTTATAGGTTGAATAGAACTAAACTCTTTCAAATGGTACTTTGTTGCACGATATGGAGCAATAAAACCTTTGCATGTGTAGTAGCCACCATCAGTAAGATAAAATTTTCCTATGATATTGATTTTATATCATGATATGTCTCACAAATAATTGTCATGAAAAAAAAAAGTTATCCATTCTACCTTCTAGGACTCATAATCCATTTGGTCTTTTTAACGCATTTTTAAGAACTATTGCGTCATGAGCAGAACCTTCCCAACCAGCGAGAACATATGTATTAAATTTAGTTATCAATTCTCCTTAAGAACCCTAGGTTTAATGTGCGTTCCATCTATAGTGCTGACACAATCCTAATTTTGGTAAAAAGCATCTTAAGAAGACCACAAAAAAAGTATTAAATTTGCTCAAATGTGATTAGATTATACCTAAAAAAAGCATGAACCTACTACTTGATTGAATCTCACATGGACTTCCAGGACTTGGAGGCTTAATAAATTCATGTCGTAATTTCTCTACAATGTACATTACAGCTTTAAAATATCTACTAATAGTATCCCCAGAGTGTTGGAAGTTAAATCGAATGACCCGGTTAAGAACACTATGTCCGAGACTCCAAGTGTATGTAATAACATAGCAATTTGTTCCTCAATCCGAACATTAAATGTGTCTACCAACAATCTTTGTGTCCGCATTAAGTCACAAAATTTGAAGAAAGGCTCTCTCCTCATGCGTACCATGTCAATACAAGCAGAATCAAATCCTTCATATAACTTGAAAGATATATGTGACATTGTATATTCCGTTTTCCATTATATTTTTTTTCTTTCTCTGTCAATCTCACACAATAACATGCATATAATACTAAATGCAACAACAAACACTGCATGTTCTGCAGAATAATTTTGAGTTCCATCTACTCCTACAACATTCCAATACTTATCCAAATTGGATAATTGATCTTCATTATATTGCAATTGGTCATCCATCCTTGTATCTATCAACAGCGATCTATAATTTTTCAAAAAAAGAATTGAGATGTGCATAATATATTCGAGATGTGATTAAAATAATACCTGAATATGGATCCATACTTATCCAATTGGATAATTGATCTATAAGCAAATACATAATATATAATTCCTTTTGATAGAACAGATGTTAATTTTTTAACTGGTACATAAAACCTAAGTTTAATAACTCAATCTTGTTTTTATGCTTTTTTTCTTTTAAAAATTACATCTCGATTCTTTTCAATCGTAAGAAAACTCAAATTTTAATACATTGAACACACCCAATTCCCATTTCTAACTAGTCAATAGACAAAGCATTGAAAGCAAGCAATGCATTCATTTATTAGTGTCGAACTCCAACGCCATGCCTGAACACAAAAATCCTATAAACAAAATGTGAATCATGCCAAATTAAGAAAACTGATGCCAAAGATTACAAGTGAAAAAAAAAACATAAAAGAAAATTTAAAATCCTAAAATTTTCTCCAAAATCCTTTTATTCCCAAAACTAACCTTACAAACACCTTTCTCGACATTTCTATTACAACAAAATGCAATCTTTCATCTCAAAAATCGCAAAATTTGCAAGAAAACTCACCCATCCACCTCCACCATTAGCATAGAAACCCTAAACACAAAACCAGCTTACAAATTAATTGAAGAAGAGGACTCCAATAATATCTCTCCTAATAACAAGTCAAATATTAAAAGCAAGATATGAAGAGACGAACCCTAATAAGGATGAGCACGTCAAGTTTGCAAGAGAGATAAAGCCACACACTTGATGAGGAAGAATGACTATCATGCACCCAAAGACTCGATTTCATGAGGAAGAATGACATGCACGATAGGTTTGTGTGAGAGCTTGATTTCGAGAGGAAGACCGACGGAGAGAGCTTGATTTCATGAGAGAAGATGTTCGAATAAGCTAGGGTTTGCGAAAGACAAAGAGCATCTTTCCCGTGAGCATCTCTATCCCGCGAGCGCTCGGTGTTTGTAACTCGCCTAATTCGAGCAGGTTTGGAATGCACCACAAATATGCTATCCAAGGAGTTTAAAATGCTTTGGTCATTTACTTTGCATTTGCTTTACATCAAATCAAAAAAAAAAAAAAAAAATCAAAACCCTTGTATCTACTTTATAGTACACTCTAAATACAGGCAACTATAGTAAATCCCGTATTTATTTCATAAATCCGTAAATCCAGAATTGACGATGGATTTGGATTTACTGCGGGTTCAAAAACTGTTTGGCAGGATTTACGATAAATCCAGCATAAATCGCGCTACCAAACAACCCTTTAATACAATTTTTAGGATTTAACGTCTCTAGGATTTGCTAAACCTGGATTCAAGGGAATAACTAGATCCTATTTATCGCCAAACATCCCCTACATACTTCCAATGTTCAAGATAAAGGTCATGTTTTATCTGCATATACAGAATCCTCTTCCGAGCATCAATCCTATTTCAAGTAATCCGCAAATAGAAGTTTTACTCAATTTTAAATTAGCCTTTCATTGAAAAATGACCACAGTTAGATGCGTTTGCTTCATATCCGTTGCAAAGGATTAGTTAATGCATGCCAACTAAATTTAGACAATGGAGCGACATACTTAAAACAATAGGCACTCTATAACAGTTAGTAGACCAACAGAACAAACTCAAATGGGGAAGCGAAGCACCTGTGAAGGCGACAGATTAGGGTGCTTGTTCACGAAGGATGCTAGCTTTTCATCATGCAGCACGTTCTGCTTCGTGAACAATGCCGCTCTCGGAACTCTCAGGATTAATTCACCCATCCTAAGATTGCGGCTGGCGGCCAAACCCCTCCTGTGCATACAATAAAAGTGAAAGTTTAAGAGATCTCGGCGATAAGAAAACAGAGGGAGGGGAGGGGCAATTACCCGCCAGCGTCCGAGAAGTGTGATACGACAAGGGAATGACCCAAGCAGGAAGAGGAGGGGATGGAGGAGGAAGGGGCTGGAGAAGGATCGTCGGAGATGCCGATATGTGCTGCCCAGCACAGGAGAGCTTCCATCTTCGAGCCCTCTGTGTCACTCATCTCCTGGACGCTCCTCTCTCTCTCTCTCTCTCTCTTCCGCAAGGAGGGCTTAGGGCAAGTTATTTATTCTTAATTAGTGTTTAAATAAATATTTATATATCTAAATTTTAAAATTTTATATTTATTCAAATAAAATTATATATGTATATAAATTAATGTAACATTTTCATTGCTAGATCCCTAGTCCTAGATGAGAAAAGTGAAGGATTATGTTAGACAGTCGATAGTTGGCATAAAACTTATCGAATAATCATGACATTAATCATTTAATACATTGTGTTAAACCTAGAGCGTTTTCTGGAAGCGACGTGTTCTATGACCTGAATATAGCGAAAAGTGAGCAAGGTTGCTGCTTCGGCACCGGGTGCAACATTAAATATGCAAGGGTTCCCAAATCATGGATGAGTATGGGCAAAGAAGCTAGTGCATAATCCTAAAATTAGGATAGAAAACTGAAATATAGGTTCCCTTATAGGCATATTAATAGAATTAATAGATATTATGATTATATGAAGATTAATTTTCTTTGCATTTGAGAAACTAAATGGGCTGTAGAGAAGGTTAAGGAGATTGATAATTTAGGATTTAAACTATGATATTCTATTAGAAGTTGTACTAGAAATAATGTATGTGCGAATATAGATAAGAGTTTGAAAGATAATGTTATAAAATTAATAGAATTGAAGATTGAATTATAGCTTTAAAGATTTATGATTATTAATATTATAAGTTCTTATGCTCCTTAAATAGATTTGGATATGTGTTCAAAATTAAAATTTTGGAATAACCAAGAAGAAATTAATAAAAAAGATATATCTCGAAGAAAGAATTTTTATTTGAGGAGATTTAAATGGACATGTTGGTAGAGAGGTAAATGATTTTAAAAATATTTATGGTGGCTATGACTTTGGGGCAACCGAGCGACTAATGGAGGCGGTAAGACACTACATGAAAATCGTCCATTATCGATGGATTTTTCTGGCGGAAAATTTTCCATCAAAATTTTTGGAGAATTTCCAATGGATTAAACGAAATGTTTCCATGAGATTTTTTCTGTGGGATTTTTTACGGATTTAATTTCTAGATGATTTTTAATAATTTAATTTAATGTTTTATTTTAAATAATTTTCAAATTTATTTTTTATTTTAATTAATTAGTAATTAAATTATTTATTTTATTTACTTATTTTTAATTCATTATTAATTTTTTATTTTATTTTAATTAATTCTAATTTTATTTTTTATTATAATAAATTTTGATTTTTTTTAATTTCGTATTTATATAGTTTAAGTATAATACAATCAAATTTTTAACACATTTTACATTGCAGCATAATGTTTGTTATGCACAAGAGGGAGGAACCAGAGTTTGAATCCCACGGTGGTCACTCGCGCGATCGGACAGCGCGGGCTGGTAGGCTAGGGAGGGCGGGAGCGACTGGGTAGTGTGGGAGGGAGGGCCATGCCGCGTGGGAGTCAACTAAGCAGTGTGATAGGCGACCAGGTAGGTGAGCAACACCTAGGCAGGGGGCAACGGGGTAGTCAGCTGGGTAGGTATTTTTTAAAATTATTCTAGTGATTTTTTACTGCTTGAAAATTTTACTGATCCACGTTTTACTATAGCAAAAATTTTCATAAAAAATCATTCAAATCCATAAAAAACTGAACAAAATTTTGCCAGAAAATCTGTCGATAATAGATAATTTTCCTACAGTGAGACCATATCAGTTTTTTCTTTAGCTTGTGGTTTTGTAATTGCTAATACTTTATTTAAGAAAGGAGATGAGCATCTCATCACTTATAAAAATGGATGCAGTAAAAAATAGATAATTTATTATCTTATAAGAAAAATAAATCTTTTAGATTGTAAAGATTGTAAAGTTATTTTAAGTGAATGTTTATGTATCCAACATAGCTTATTAGTTTTGGAATTTAAGAAGAAGGGGTAGAATATTAAAAATAAAGTAAATCATTATTCTAGGATTAGATAGGGGGATTTAAAGAATATTAATAAAAAAAATTATAATAAGATTCTAGATCTTAAGATTTTATATGTGCATGATGATGTTAATATATATGTGAAATAATAACTAATGATATTAAAGAATGTTGTAAAAGAAATACTTGGAGTATCAAAGAGAAAAGCTAGTTATAGTAAAAATTGTTGGTGGTAGAATCAAAATGTACAGGAAAAGATAAAAAATAAAAAAAATTGTTATAAAAATAGGTTTAGCTGTAAAAACTGATAATTGGGAAAGATATAAAGAGGTCTATAAGGAGTCTAAGAAAACAATTTATAATGCAAAGATTTTAACTTTTAATTATTTATATAATAGATTGGATACTAAGGAGGGCAAGAGATATATGTATAAATTAGCTAAACAAAGAGATATGAGTAGTAAGGTTTTAGTTCAAGTGAAGTGTATTAAGGATGATGATAAAAAAAGCTTTTATTAGAAAGGGATATTCAACAAAGGTGTATGAGAATGCGATTGACTTTAGTGATCGTAACCCCTTAAATGAAAATAAAGATTTTTATTTTTATTGACATATTAGTAAAATCGAAGTTAAAGAGGATTTAAAGAAAATGAAGAGTTGAAAAGCTGTTGAACCTGATGATATTCCAATAGAAGTGTGGAAATGTTTAGGAAATGAAGGAATTTCTAGGCTTACTAAACATTTTAATATTATTTTGAAGACTAAAAAGATGCTATATGAGTGGAGAATGAGTTTGTTAATTCCAATTTTTAAGAATAAAGGTAATGCACAAGATTGTGTGAATTATAGAGAAATTAAGTTAATGTGTCATACTTTAAAACTATGGGAGAGATTTATGGAGAATAGGTTGTAGTGTAACATTAATGTTTCTCAAAATTAATTTAGATTCATGTCATGTATGCATAATATATAAGCTATACATTTATTGAGATGTTTGATGGAGAAATATAAAGAGAATAAGGAGGATCTACATATGCTTTTTATTGATTTAGAGAAAGCATATGATAAAGTTCCAAGAGAAGTGCTATGAAGAGTTCTACATACTAAATGGGTTAATAATGCTTATATTCAAGTCATTAAGGATATGTATGCATGAGCTATTACTTGTGTTCAAGCACAAGGTGGTTTGACTAAGCATTTTTCCTATTTTAGTTGGATTACATCAAGGAACAACCTTAAGTTCATATCTTTTTTCTTTTGTTATGGATATGCTCATTAGACATTTGCAAGAGGTTGTATCCTGGTGTATGCTTTTCGTTGATGATATTCTTCTTGTTGATAAGACTAGAGAGAGAGTTGAAGGTAAACTTGAATTATGGAGGTCAACCTTAGAGTCTAAAGGCTTTTATTTGAGTAGATTTAAAATTGAATACATTGAGTGTAATTTTAGTAATGATGATCTAGTTTTTTTTTTTTTTTTTGGGGGGGGGGGGGGTTGTTACTTTAGGCAATCAAGTCATTAATAAGAGCTCTTGTTTTAGATATTTTGGGTATATTATTTAGAGTGATGGTGAAATATATGGGGATCTTACTAGTATAATTCAAGTTGGATGGTTCAAGTGGAGGAATGCATCAGGCTTGTTGTGTGATAGAAAAGTCACTCTCAAACTTAAGGAAAAATTCTATAAGATGGTAATGAGGCCTGTAATGCTTTATGGTGCAGAATGTTGGCCATTAAAAGAGAAGTATAATAATAAGTAAAGTGTTGCAAAGATGAGGATGCTCAAGTGGATGAGTGACTTTACTCTTAAAGACATAATACAAAATGAGCATATACATAAAAAGGTTGGAGTAGCTCCAGTGGAAGATAAGATTAGAGAGAGCCACCTTATATAACGACAATCATCCAATGACCCGATTAGCAAAGTAGATGTATTAGATTTGACTTATGTTAAGAAAGATAGAGGTAAACCTAAAAAGACTTGGTTGGAAAATATTATAAATGAACTTTCTTTTTTAGATTTAGAAGAGAATTTGACTCTTAACAAGACACAATGAATAAAATAGATTCATGTTTTTGTTGTATATATTAATTTGATCTAAAAAATAAAATATTATATACAAATATAAATATTTATATAGTAAATACATAAACATATATTAACCCTCTTTTTTAATTATTATTTTTTATTGAATGTACATTATATACAATTAACATAAAATATATTAATCTATTTAATATAATTATGAAATTTATCAGTATTAAAATTGATCTACATTAACAAAAATATTTAGAAGATTTATATATTATTAACTAAACTAAATTTTTTTGATAGAAATATATATATATATATATATATATATAATGATAACTATTTATATTGCTATATGAATAAAATAGTTAATGATAAGAGGGTTAATAATAATGAAAGGTTGGATGATTGGACCTTAGATTATTGATGTGACCAATTGGTGAATGAGGGGGAGGGGATACTCTTCTAATATAATTAGAAGAGTTAAAAGATCAATTTTAATAGAAGATTTATTTTGGAGCTGGGTGAAATTTGGAGGTAGGTAACAAGCTCTGTAATTTGTTCGGAGATGTAAATACAACTTAAGTGGTTTAAATGTGTTCTGGAAGAGATATAGGTTAATTATATTCAAAACATACCAATGTTAGGGATTTAAATGTTGTTTCATATAGATTGTTTGGAATTCAATAATTCCAATTGAAAATGGCCAAAAAACTTCTTAGATATCATATGAAAGTTTTAAGATTTTTTGTGGAGTTTTAGTATTTTTTGGGATTTTATATGTGACTGAAAATATATATAGGATAGAAATAATAAAAGAATTTGAGAATTAGGCCTGATTTGTTCTCCATAAAATTGACTTAGATAATCCAGAATAAATATGGGATTCTTAAAGTATGGGATGTGGGCTAATGATCTAGAGATTTTAGTAGAATTTAATGGATCTTTGGTTGGTCAAATAATAAGAGGAATAATACTAGTCCAGCAAGGATGGATTTCTTGGTTGGCCTAAGTAGGATTAAACTTGGAATTATAGGGTGAAAATTGGATTTTATTTTTTTTAATGATGGATTACAAATACGAGAACACAATAGTAGAAATTTGTAGTAAAAAGAAATTGCATAAAATTAAAACTTACTCATCAAAGTTAAGGGTTCATAGATTTGGATATGGCTAGCCATCAAGTCTTCTAACCATTTGAAATTCACTCCAAAACATGGAAGCACAATAATAATGACTTTATTTTAGTCTTAAAACACTTTTATACAACTAAAAACTTGATGAAAAGACACACCTCTTTATTTAAATTTGAAATAAAGAGAGAAAGTAGAGAGTGGCTAGCCCCTTTCTATTGGACCCACTAGCAACCACATATAACCATGGTTTTAAAAATCAGACCAAACTGACCAGTTCAAACAGGAATTGGTCCAATAACCGGTCTAATTACTTAATGAAAATCATTTACCACTGAGATCAGGGAAAAGTTAGCTTTTTTTGTTGAATCGGAGAACTGCTGAACCGTCCAATTTTAGAAGAATCTTCTGAATCTTATTGCATGAATCACAACTGTTTGTTATAGATCAGACGGGTAAATTTTTTGATGGAAATGTAATTTGTTAAATGAGTGCCCTGAGAAGCAAAACACATGCTTGAATTCCTCTCGCATAATGTGATGCATGTTTTCCAGCTCTCTGTCGTGAGCTTTTTGAAGGCAAGTACAACTTATAGCCTCGAAGGTGTCTATGGATTTGGTCAAATAATTACATAAGCTAGAAGGCATGCTCCATTCATGTACATCATGCTCCATTCTTTGAAGTAATTGTGAGAGGTCTGTTGAGTATTTTTGGTATATTTTTTAGATTTCAAAATTGTTGTTTGCTTATGTAAGTAGACCTAGGTATTGATGGATGTATAGAGATTGAATGAGTCGAATCCATATTGGCACTCCTTAGTAATCATAAAATCTAAAGAAACTAACTAGCTCTTTGATTCAAGGTTTTTTAGAGATAAGTGCTAGTTAGATGTTGCTATTATCTCTCAAATATTATGAGTTTGGTTCAATGTGATATATAAGAAGATGTGGTTAATATATTATAACTGTTTGGTTTAGTGTTACCTTTAGAATACATTATATTTAGAATATGATTACACAAAATCTTCTTTCACGTTAAACTGAAAATAAAATAGTGTCATTAGTTGTACCAAATAAAAAAATAAACATTAAAAAGTTAGGTAAATTATTTGGATATCAAAATAAATAATTGAAGATTTTGTTTTCAAAGTCCATCAATCTTTCAGTAAAATCAAAAAGGAGGGACACCTATAGTGGAAAAAGGAGGGACATTAACCTATTATATGGAAGAAGTTTTCTCATGAGCTTTAAGGAAGAGTTGTAAGCGATAGAATGTGTGGACGGGTGAAGAAATGGAATTGTAGGAGTTGGGCAACTTAAAATGTCATTGACATCTAGATTTTACTCAATTTAGTTATCATTTTGATATGATTGAATTTGGATATAAAGTTATCTTTTAAATTGGCATCTTCTAATAACATAGCATCACATTATAGATAGTAATGAATAAAAGAATACATTTGAATTGATAACAACACCTTTGCGGTGCTGATATCTAATGACAATCACTATATTACCAATCAAAATTGGTGATCTAGTGGGCTTATACCTTCTCTTGTGATTTCTAATTGACATGAACCTTTGTGGAATTCAACTAAAACTAGTTCTCTTATTCAAAATTTTAACTATATAATGATGAAGTATATCATTATTGATGATTGTTTTAAATTTAGTTGGCATTAATTTCATTGCTTTGTTTTAGAATGGATTCACTATTAGCTTCGGCTCATGGTGTGTGAAAAAGATAGACATTACTTGGAACCACTATAGTGAGTCTAAAGGACCAGATGGAAAAAATAATATAAGTGTTTGTATTGTTGGATCAGTTATGAAGGTGGAGACATTAAGAGGATGTAACAACATCTTGTATGAATCAAAGCAAACATTGCTTCATGCAAAAAAGTCTCACATGATGTTCGCCATTAGATGCAAGAGAATTTGAAAGAAATATTTAAAAAACAAAAGAAGAGTTAGGACAAAATACACATGTATTCATTGATGTCCCAACTGAAGAAGACAGGGGATCCTCATCACTTCCCAAGTTACAATCTTCAGATGCGCACCATAAAGAAATTAATAGAGAAAAGTTGAAATTAGATGATATAAAAAAGTTTTTGCACCAAGAACCAAACCTAGCTCACAACCTTCATTGAAAAGTGCTATGACATCAAAAGATGTTATACTTCATACTAATTTTACCTTGCAAAATGGGTTTTTGACAATTGCATCCCATTTAATTCTTTTAATTCTAGCTTTGCATAGAAGGAAATTAATAGATGCTATAACTACTATAGAACTTGGGTATAAACTACTTTCATACTATAAATTGAGAGCCAATCTTCTAAAGGATTATAAAGAAGAATGCCAACTACTGATTAACTCATACAAAATAAAATGAAAAGAAATAAGGGTGCATACTAATGGATGATGGTTAGACAGATAATAAAAACTACACTCTAAAAAAATTTCTTATATACCAATCTTCTAAAGGATTATAAAGAAGAATGCAAACTACTGATTAACTCATACAAAATAAAATGAAAAGAAATAAGGGTGCATACTAATGGATGATGGTTAGACAGATAATAAAAACTACACTATGAAAAAATTTCTTATATATTGTCCATGAGGTTTGGCTTTTCTTAAATTTGTTCATACATCAAATATTATTAAAGATGCAACCACTTTGTGCTCTTTATTCTGTGAGGTTTGTGGAGTGGATTGGGTCGGAGAATAATATGCAGCTTATTACTGATAATGCATCAAACTATAAGAAGGCATGCAAGTTATTACATGAAAGATTTGGAAATATATATTGCTCACCATATTCTATCTACTTATTGCTTAAACATAGTTCTTAAAGATATTGGGAATCTACTGCATATTCAGGAATTGGCAAGTTGAGCCTCAAATGTTACAATTTTAATATACAATCATATTTTCATCTTGACCTGCTTAAGAAAGAGATCTAGTTGGAAGGAAATTATAAGGCATGGAGTTACCAAATTTGCCATAATATTTATAATCTTAAAAAGTATGTATGAACATAAGCATCATTTGCAAGCATTTGTAACAAGTTAGGTTTATTTAAACTCAAATTCATTCAAAACAACAAAAGGCAATGAAGTGGCCTCTATCATTTTAGATACAAAGCTTTGGAATGACTGTTTACTTGCTTCCAAAATATATGGGCCCTTGATTAGGCTATTAAGAATTATAGATTTTGATGAGAAGCCTTCTTTAGGGTTTCCCTATGATGGCATGTATAAAGCAAGAAAAGTTATCAAGATAGTATTAAAAAATGTTAGGAGATTGTACAAACCATACTCCAAGATTATACAAAGAAAATGGGATATACAATTATGACAAGGTATACATTATGCAACATATTTTCTTAATCGCCATTTTCAATATGATAAAGAAAACTTTTGTCACCAGCCTAGCATGATGCAATGCTTAATTGAGTTGATTGGAAATAAAGAGATATGTCCTAAACCATCATCAATAATGACTGAAGTTAGATTTTTTTTTTTTGATAACTTAAGAAGTTTTGACAAGCCAATTGTATTGACAATGACAAAAGAAATACAACCTGGTAAGTTCAACAACATGCTCTTTTAATCTATATGTAATTCATATTTATGTGTATATCATTAATCTCTTGTGAACTTATAAATGTTTAACTATTTTCAAGATGAATGGAAAAAATTGGTTGGATCAAGTTCATCAAATTTATAAAAATTGGATATTAGTATTCTTTGCCAAATATCTTTATATTTAGAATGTAAAAAAAATTGGAGTATATTTGAACAAATTCATACAAAGAGACGAAGTCATCCTGAGCATTAAAGGCTCAATGATCTTGTATTTATTTGCTACAACCTCAATTTGAGGCATATGTATGATTTTAATTTATATTTATATCATTTTTTAATAGAAGGATGCATAATATACTTGACAATACTTATATTAGTTTTATAAGTTCCAAAATTAAAAAAAAGAAGAAGAAATTATGATAATTTGGACTGCTCAAGTATTGAGATTGTTAATTTTTGGTTTCTTGATGATGAACCTATTTTAGAGTTTGTTTTAGAGGATTTAAAGATAGCAATTTACACATAGGAGATTACTCACACTACTGAAGAATTGAATATTAGTTATACTAGAGAAGCTAAAAGTAAATTATCAATAAGATTAACTTATATTATTTGGGCAAAAATATCACAAATATATAAAATTTTATAATTTTGTTTAGTATGTGACGATATCTTAGAAAATATGGGAGATGATCACAATGACATACTGGAATTGATGAAGTCAAAGCATTTGGCTGGGAAGATTTTGATGGCGGAGGATTTGGAAGCTCAACTTTTGATAATATAAATCTAGGAGATAACTTTTAGATTTACTTAAATACTTTTCATTTTTTTTATGTTTGAAGTTTGAACTTTTAAAAGTAGTTAATTGAGAACTATTGTTTATTTTATCATTATTTCATAAATATGTGTTCCATTGTTTTCAAGAGTTTTATAGTGTATATGCATTTTTATAATTTTTCTTATTTTTATTTTAAAACTATTAATACTTTCTCCTTATTTTACTTAAACTTATATTATTTCTTTTTCATGTTATTTAGTTGCTATGAATTCCCAAATATTCATCTAAGTTTTAGAATTCCACCCATTGGAGGAAGAGACAAGAAGATTTGGTGCAAAAACTATATTTACTATTTAGAATCATGAAGAATAGCTCAGTTGCTCAAATAATTTATATTTTTTAATTTTAAAACACGTCCTTTTAATTAATTATGTGAGTTTTTTCTTTATATTTTTAATTGTGTTTAATTTTCATCTCATATTTAGAATCATAATATCATTATTATGTAATTTTTATTAATAAAATTAGTATTTATTGTGTCATGTGATTCAATCACAGTTGAATCCCAATTGAACTATCGAATCATGAGCCTCTCATTCTTTCGATTCGTTGTCCGATCTGATTTTCACAACATTGCCTATAATCACCTCCTTCTCTCATGCATACTAGCATGGCAAGCCCTAGCATTCTTTTCCATGACTTGGACCTGACATATAAAGTACTAATGAAATAAAATACATCAACATGAAGGCCACATAATACTCACAACACCAAATATATGAAAATACAGAAAATATTAGATTATATACATAGACTAATTCTTTTTGTTATCTTGCTATTGTTCTTGCTCTTCATATCTTGAGCTTTATATTTTCCTGCCCTTGACCTACTTATTAGGAGCATAACAAGAAACACATATAAGACTTCGTTTGAGAAATCTTTCTTACTGGCTTCTACAACTATTTTTTAGTTAAAAATTTTTAGAAAACAACGAAAAGTAGTGTTCAAAAGCAGTTACAAACTAAGTCTAAGACTAATTTTAAATAAAAAAACTAACAATAAAAGCTGTATTCTGCGTTTGAATAGTCCTATTGATTTTTACTTAAAAAACCATCATTGTAGCTTTTATGGCCTCAAGTGCCCAATGGGCCCTTTCGGGCCTGAATTGGGCACTTGAGCACGACATCACGACAATGAGTATACCACGTAACATCGTCCAAGATTTTACAACTGAATAATAGTTAAATAATTCATTGACCCTCTATCCTTCTTTTGCTTCCTTGAGCAAATTACATAGAAGAATCAGCTTGTGTTCATTAATCCAATGCTACATTTGATATTTGATAACTATTTTCTATCAGCTTTTACTTGAATTTCATACCATTTCTTTTGACTATTCAATAAATTTCTTTCCCATTCTTCATAATCTCAAAGATGCATTTCATCTTATTAGCTGTATGTTGCTGTAGTGTTACAGTCGTCACAGGCTCCTTGCATATCGTCATGCTAATTGCTAGCTTTTGCAAGTACTGCAACAAATTGGTTTTATAAACGAAACCAACTGGACTGAACAGCAATGGCATTGAACTAGTCTGTTTGCTTCTCCTTGTTTCGGAATCTGTTAAGCATTCAGATGAAAAGATGGATTTTGTAACTAAAGTGTTTATGTCAAGCATTGGCTTTGCTGTTTGTTTCCAGCTGCAGCTTCTGAAAAATTCCCTACAAGCAGGTGGTGACTGCTCAACTTGTCTCATCACCATCATCTAAGGTTCAATTTGGAATTGCAGTGTACAGATATTATGATAGAAATGGTATTTATAAGATACAAAATGATTCAAGCAAATCATTCATTTATGTCTCTTGTGTCTCTTTGTTAAAACAAATAATATCAAAATAATATATGATTAGTTCCTTTGAAGAGTTAAAACCAAGCAAGTATAAAAGGAGAACAGACAAAGAAATAATATATAATTAGTTTCTCTCTGCAACGTATTCTTATAATAATATTGTTCCTGTGGAACATCACGTCAATATGCTCTCATTCTATGATGACAAAGAACTGAAATCATACTAAACATGTGATGTTTATGTTGGCGGGGAAAGAGCAGACAATATATTGAACAGAAGAACAGCCTATTTTTGTTGGATTTTGTTATACTATTTGGTAGGGAAACATGTTTGGAGAAGGCAGCCCAACCACTCCAATTTTGTGAGTGATAGTTTTGTCTCTCATCGTGGAGGTCATAAATTTGTATTTATGTCTACGTTTTTATGTGAATTTATGATAAAATTTACTTAAAATGTCAACAAGAATAAAACATTTATAGTAATAGTACACTATTCAGTTCAAATCCCAATATATATCTTGATGCGTTAGCATGTCTACTTATCATAAATAACAAATTTAATACCCAATCATATTAGGATTGAACTTTATCTCTTCACGTATATCCTCTTTTTTAATTATTAGTAATAACTTATAAAAATTTTTTCGATCTTTGCTTTGAAAGAACATTGTACACTCTGATTTGAAAGACTCACCCTAACAGCAGTAACTCGCCAGAGGATCCCTCATCCAACCTACAGGAAATGTACACCAGCTCACCCACTATATTTGATTGAGTTACACCCTCCCTTAACTTTGGAGGTGGTGAAATTATAAATTTTGGAGAATCAGTCAAACATCATTTGGATACTCGGGAGATTGTAATGACCATGGTCAGATGACAAAAGTTTTGAGTTTGGAAGCAAGGTCTAGGAGGTCCAGTAGAGGTTAATAGCCGGGCGGAGGTCTGTCGGCAGTTGGTGGATGGCCAAGCAGAAGTCTAGTGGCGATCAGTAATTGGGAGGATGTCTAGAAGCAGTCAATGGCTGAGCAAAAGTTTAATGGCATTTTGGTAGATGGAAGGAGGTTCGGTGGAAGCTAGCCGATGGAAGTTTACTTGCGATGGTGCTTGGGCATGCTCTAGAATCTTAAAGCCTCATAGCTCTCTCTCTAATCTCTAGCCAAAGGCCCCCCTCATATACAGAGTGGGGGATCTATTTATAGATTTTGTGAGTGGCACGCTCTATAAATATGGAGAAAATTAAGGGAAAATTCAGAGTGCTCCATAGAATGGCCAATATTAATTTTGTTGATAATAGAGCATTCATTTAGCATTTAGTTACCTTTCTAATGTCAAAATTAAGTGATCATGGGTTCATTTAATATATCTCATTGAGCAGCTCAATTCATATATAAGTATGCTATATTTGAATATCATTTGGTCATCTAATTAATGCTATAAATCTTTCCAATATGCTTTAAGCTCTTGATTTGAGCCCATTTGGGCTTAGATTGGACTGATTTTGATTTTGTTGGTTTTGTCTTATTGAGACGTTCATTTTGATTATAAGTTTATTGAAATTAGTGTTTGGATGGTCCCAAATTTAATTTTGGAAGATGCAACCTAAATATGCCTTAATAGAGTCATCTGATTACATACAAGCACACCATGCCCATGCTATTGACATCAATTGTCACACATATTGTACAAATCAACATGCCAAATAAAATTATACAATTACTATAATTTATAGGAATAATAATAGCTTTGTTTAACAAAACTAAACTGTAAGAAATAAAATTCTCCATCATATGAATTTACTTAAATGAATAAGAACTAACGAACAATAAATCAAGATAGGGTTAGTTTCATTATATACTGATTTCATTATAAACAACAAAGCATATTTATTACATGTGTGTAATCATACTGAAGAATTTAATGCAGGACAACTTGTCAAAGCAATTATTATAGAGCCTAATTTCAAATAGCATGAATTATGCCTTTAATAAAGGGAGGGGGGTACCCCAAAATAAATAATAGTTACTTAACTTTTGGCAAGCGACATGAAACTCCAAGCCTAATTAATGCCAACAAAACTATGTGGGAAATGACTCGAAGGACTTACAAGAAATGACAAGAAAAATAATATTAAATATGCACTTTGAGACTTAAGTGTGGACATCGAAATCAATCTTAGCCTTTCCATGAACACCAAATTAATTATCAACTAATGCGATATACCATACGACCTAATAATTAGAACCTTATAGAGGCCAATATTATAACATACTCAATAAATAATCTTAAATTACTAGTAAATTTAAATCTTACATAATAATAATTTTGATCAAATTGAACATCAAAGTCAAATAAAATATCCTCCAAAAGAAAGTTAAAACTATTATGATAAGAAATTTAAGCCTATTAAAAACTTAATACAAATGAAATTTTGTCTCACAATAGAATTGAAAGGACTTTGAAGTAGCTGATTATAAACATAAGAAGAGTAAAAAGAGAAGGAAAGAGAAAAGGAGACAGACGAAGCTCACTGTAGAATGAGAAAAGATTGGGAAACATTCATCAATAATTGTTATTACGAGAAGGAAACAATAAATAAGGGTTTGACAGTTGTTGCATTATAGGAGTAAGGAAATATGATGCTCTCAGTTTTATGTTACACTTAAATGGCCAGAGGAAGACTCATGTATTAAATAATCATGAGAGGAGGCAGGATAGTCATGTGATTGTCATCCTTTGAGATAGAGAGAGGTCATGTACGTACAAGGGTGTTCAGTAGAGTTATGTGCGAAGAGGGGCATGATTAGTTATTCACTCAGTTGCTACTATGTGCGGGTCTATATGGGGTAACCTAAACCAATTTGGTCCAATTATAATATATTACTCCCCTTAAAAGAGTTTGGTCCTCAATTATATACCTTAGTTCTGGAACAGTTACAGGCACTTCGCGATCATCTCTTCAATCTCCTAAGTTACTTTTTATTCTGACTTGTTCTTCCAAAGTACTCTACTAAAGTAAATAGATCAATGATAAAGATGTTAAATATCATGTTCCAAAATGCACTGTTGTACCACTTCATTGCTCTTAAATGAATAGTGGCTTATTTTAAATAATATGAGAAATGTTATGCACATATCACTGCAAAAGAGAAGCATGAAAGACATTATGAACTTATGTAATACTTGAGGGAAGAGCCAATCTATAAAAAAAGCTTTGTTGAATCTCTTGATCACCTTGAATGGTCCAATAAAATGGGGCTAAAGCTATACACTTTTCCAAATATGATAATTCCATGCATGGGCAAAACCTTGAGAAATACGTGATAACTAACCTCAAATTGAATCTTTCTATACTTAGGGTCAAATTATCTTTTATGATGATCATGAATTTGAAAGTTCGAATAGGTTATCAAACCTAATACAACTGTCCCAAGTCAAACTAAGAGGGAAAGGGGGGGGGGGGGGGGGGGGGGGGGGGGGGAATGTGAATTGATAATTTAAAAATTCTTTTGGATTTTAGAATACCGATTTAAGATACTTAACACAATGATAGATTTTTTCAAAATATTTTTCAACCATAATAATTTAAAGTATGGAAAATAAAATAAAGTAAAATGCAGTAAAAGTAAAAGAATAGAAGAACATCAAATTTTATAGTAGTTTGGTCCAACTAGACCTACATCCACACCTTGAAGACTCCTTCTTCAGGTATTCAAGTAAATTAAAAGTGAATCTCTTTTTTCTTCCAAAACAAGGTGGAGAAGCCCTTACAAAACCTCTTTTCCACTAACTAAGATCAGTAGAGTATTGACGTCCTTTCTCACCCTCCTGGTGACAGTAGAGTACCAATGTCCTTTCTTACCCTCTTGGTGATGATAGAGTACCGATGTCCTATCTCACCCTCTTAGTGATGATAAAGTACCAACATCCTTTCTCACCCTCCTAGTGATGATAGAGTACCAAAATCCTTTCTCACCCTCCTAGTGACAGCAGAGTACTGCGATCTTCTTTAAATTCTTCTCTCAAATACCTCATGGAAGTAGGGAGAATTTTGAAGAATAAATAAGAGATCCTTACCTTTGGGCAATCTTGTGAATCCTCTTACAATTTTCTCTCAAAAGATCTCTCATTATTTACTCCTAAAACTCTCTCCCAAACACTCTCGTTATCCACTCTCAAAAGAAATTTGCAGTAATATTATTGGAGTGTTAGTTTTTAGGACACTTATATATGCAAGACATGAAAAATAATTCAGAAAACTAAAAATTTCAACTTGAACACACTCAAATCATATAGTATGATTGCACTTTATCTATATAAATAGTTTAAAAATCTATGTACGATCCCATACGAACATGATTTTTTTACTATGTCTATTATCTGTATGAACTGACATCATATTATACGAGTAGTTCAAAATTGAACTATTTTGTCTGGTATGATTATGTACGAACTCATTTCATACACTGTAAATCGTATGTATGAACCATACATCATATAATATGAACTATTTAAATAAATCATGTTTCATTTGGTACAAATATGGACGATCCCATTTCATATTCTTGGAGTTGTATGCACGAACTCTTCTTTGTATAGTACGAACAATTCAAAAAATGATGGGTTCATTTGGGATGAACTAGTACATCCCCAATTCATACTCTATGAGTCATCTTTTTGAAACATTATCGTACAATATGAACATTATAAAAATTTTTTTGGGCATGATTTGATTAACTTCATTTTGGAGGAACTACCATGATAAACCATCCAGTATGATTAGTTTTAAAATATAAAGATTTGACTCACTCTCCCAATGTGTATATGCATGGTTACTCAATTACAATTACACTCTCTCAAACTAAAAAAAAAATAATGATAGATTTTTTCAAAATATTTTTCAACCATAATAATTTAAAGTATGGAAAATAAAATAAAGTAAAATGCAGTAAAAGTAAAAGAATAGAAGAACATCAAATTTTATAGTAGTTTGGTCCAACTAGACCTACATCCACACCCTGAAGACTCCTTCTTCAGGTATTCAAGTAAATTAAAAGTGAATCTCTTTTTTCTTCCAAAACAAGGTGGAGAAGCCCTTACAAAACCTCTTTTCCACCAACTAAGATCGGTAGAGTATTGACGTCCTTTCTCACCCTCCTGGTGATAGTAGAGTACCAATATCCTTTCTTACCCTCTTGGTGATGATAGAGTACCGATGTCCTTTCTCACCCTCTTAGTGATGATAAAATACCAACATCCTTTCTCACCCTCCTAGTGATGATAGAGTACCAACATCCTTTCTCACCCTCCTAGTGACAGCAGAGTACTGTGATCTTCTTTAAATTTCTTCTCTCAAATACCTTCATGGAAGTAGGGAGAATTTTGAAGAATAAATAAGAGATGGGCAATCATGTGAATCCTCTTACAATTTTCTCTCAAAAGATCTCTCAGTCTTTACTCCTAAAACTCTCTCCCAAACACTCTCGTTATCCACTCTCAAAAGAAATTTGCTGTAATATTATTGGAGTGTCAGTTTTTAGGACACTTATATATGCAAGACATGAAAAATAATCCAGAAAACTAAAAATTTCAACTTGAACGTACTCAAATCATATAGTATGATTGCACTTTATCTATATAAATAGTTTAAAAATCTATGTACGATCCCATACGAACATGATTTTTTTACTATGTCTATTATCTGTATGAACTGACATCATATTATACGAGTAGTTCAAAATTGAACTATTTTGTCTGGTATGATTATTTACGAACTCATTTCATACACTGTAAATTGTATGTATGAACCATACATCATATAATATGAACTGTTTAAATAAATCATGTTTCGTTTGGTATAAATATGGACGATCCCATTTCATACTCTTGGAGTTGTATGTACGAACTCTTCTTTGTATAGTACGAACAATTCAAAAAATGATGGGTTCATTAGGGATGAACTAGTACATCCCCATTTCATACTCTATGAGTCATCTGTATGAAACATTATCGTACAGTATGAACATTATAAAAAATTTTCTGGGCATGATTTGATTAACTTCATTTTGGAGGAACTACCATGATAAACCATCCAGTATGATTAGTTTTAAAATATAAAGATTTGACTCACTCTCCCAATGTGTATATGCATGGTTACTCAATTACAATTACACTCTCTCAAACTAAAAAAAAAATAAAAAAATTACAGACTTCATTACAAGAAACCTTGATCTAATCTGTCTTAAAGTTTTTGAGAGTTTAGAGTATGATTTTCCTGAAATATTAGTACACACAAACAACACAAAGAAAATATATTCATTGTAAGTTATGAGAAAGAGTAATCATAACAATAATATTTTGGTATCATCAAAAAGTCACTTGATATAAAATTTAATCTTAAAATCTAAGTTGTAATAATCTCTCTCTTTTTTATGATGGTAAAATAATTATTATTTGAGTTAACACTAAAGGCAATTTTTCTTCTAAGTTCCCCTTAATGAATGATAAATTTAAAAATAAGGGATTCCAATAAAAATCAAAATAACAAAAAATTAAAAAAAACACACATTACAAATATCATGTAAATCACACAAAAAAAATCATACACACATCAAATAATAACTAATGAAAAATAGTCATACACACATCAAACAATAACTAACGAATCCCCCTTTTAACAACAATAAAAAGGGAAGTATCTCTTGAAAAGATAAGTTTCTATTGATAAATCAAATAGATGATAAAAAAAGATTTTAAACCATTTGGAAAGACAACATTAACATCCTAATGCGAAAAGGAAAGTCTCAAATTCTAAATCAAAGAATAATTAAGATAAGAAAATTCAATTCGGTCCACAGTTCATTCGAGACATATCAAATAAAAATAATTATTGTAAAAATGATGAAATAAAGATTAATTAGTTTATAATTGAATAGTGGGGATTATTGCTAATTATATAGATTTTTTTAAGAGATAGAAAGATAAAGGAAAGACCTGTATGAAATTTTCAATTGACGACATTGTGTATCTTTTTAATTTTTGGCACATTTTGTGCCTCTTTTCACTTTGAAGAACATTGCGCATCTTTTTTAACTTTTAGCACATTTTGTGCATCTTTTCAAGCCTTGCATGCTTTGTACATCTTTCTACATTTTTGGTCTTTCCAATATTAATAAATCTTAAAATAAATTACAATAATTAATAAAAATAAACATTAGAAAAGAAATGTAATAAAAAAAGATATCTATTTTGCAACAATTATAGCTAAATAATATTTTTATGTAAGAACATAAAAATGATCTTCTAATCTATATCTAACCATAATTTAATTTAAAATTTTGATAAATTAAATTTTACAAAGAAATTAATTTATAAAGAAAAGTATTTTAAGATTTTATTCTATAAATCACTACATTTGATTAGTCTATAAAAACTTAAAATAACTTAACAAGAATAATATCTACATTAGAAAAAAACATCATTTCATTAAATACTTGTAACACATACAACCAATACATTATATCAGAAAAGGAAAAAAAAAACACAACATAGCAAAGCCATCACATGAGATTAAAAGAAACAACACAACAATAAATACAACAAAAAATTCACAACTAAAATCCTGAAGGACCCTGGTTTGGAGGTTGCTGAGGGGTGAACATTATAAAGTAGTTATGGATCGTAGCTACTTGAGTGTTGACAGAGTCGAATTGTCCTCTAATCCACCCCATGTCTTCATTGTACCTCACATACTGCTGGTTTAGGCGAGTCTCAATTTGATCAAAATATTGATTAAAATGAGATTCTATTCTATCGAAACACTGAACCATTTCTTGACAAAAATGTTGATCAGGTCGAGGAGCAAGTGCTCCTTCTACGTCAAATTCTTCTCCTTCAGTTTCTTGGTCTCGGTTGAAAAGTGTAAAAAAAAAAAGCATTGGTAAAATAAATAGGAAGTTGAGTAGATGGATCAGGATGAATCAAGTTGTATTTCTTTTCTAAAATGTATGCTACCAAATGTCCTAAAATCAAATTTTCATTTCTCCTACTATGAGGAAGTCTAATATAAGAAAGTTTATAGATATTATCTATAATCAGTTAAGCTTTGTCTATAGGAGAGTTTGTCATGATAAGATATGTGACTAGGTTGATACTATTACCAGCTTTAGGTATAATAGAAGTTCACAATACAGGCTAGATGATTCTAGCATTTTGGTTTAGGGTGTATACACAAGATAGGTGATTTACTTGAGCTGAACCTCTAAGAGTTTTGTTAATTTTAGACCAGTCGAAATCAGATCTAGAGATCATTATGTGTGCCTCCTTCAGTATTAAGAAGTAGGAAGGCGCCTAAATCTTCCTAGGTTATTTCTACTCGCTGCTTAAAGACATATGAAGTCATCCTAGTGTGATCTTCATTCACTCTTATGTTTGCAAGGATAAAATGGAATGTGTCATAATGATAGGCATACATCAGAGTAAGGATAAAACATAATTGAGTTGAAGCAAAAAGAGGCATAACTGGAAAGTTAATGTCTCTTTGGATTAGGAGACAAGATGGGGTAATCCTAGCTTCAAAGAAATGACCGTAGGCTTCCTCAATATCTTTTGAGAGAAAGTTTTTATTGAGTCTACCAGAATGAGAAGAAGAAGACTTATAAGTTCGTGGGCGCTTACTACTGCTAGCCATTTCTAGAGTTAGGATATGAGATGGTTTGAGGTTGAAGAAGATTGTGAAGAAAAACTATCAAATACCTTCCAATTTAAAGAAAAAATGATATATCATACAATATGAAAATTTAGTCATACGTATGATTTTAAAATCATACGGGACGAAAAAAATTTTGTATATACAAATGAAAACTGCCAAAAATGAAAATGACTTTTCATAAATTGCCATTCCCAAGGAGTCATTTTATACAGCTTTTTGCTCATAAAATCGTATAGATGAACACCTATTTGTCCGATATGATCAGAATAATAATGATCATTTATAGCGGTAAGGTTTGTTTACATGAAAAATGATAACAAGATCGTACATATGAAATAAGATTTTATACATACGATCTTCAAAAAATAATTGACATTAGAAAACATCCCCATTCATACTAAAAAAGAATTAAATGATTGTATAGTACGATAGGCTTCATACAATATAATAGGCTTAAAAAACTCATTTTTGTTTGTTCAACTCAGGAAAAAAACATCATGTATAGTCTATAAAATTCATACAAATTAAAAGTGATTCGTACAGTACGAAAAAAATTAACTCAAGACATGATAATTAAAAACTCTTTTCAAAATCAAATCACCTAAGATCCATGATATGTAATAATAAAAATAAAATAAAAAATAACACTAATGAAAAACAAATAAACACAAACTATAGAAACAAACAATCACTAAAAAATAAATAAAGAAACAAACCATACACATCAAAATACATGAAATTCATTATAAATCTATTTTACAGAATTACAATTTTAAGCATTAATATCAATCACACCTAATTTGGTTCTTAAGGTGCTAAATATTTCAAAAGCTAGTGGTTTTGTGAAAATATCTGCAAGTTGATTCTCAGTAGAAATATGGGGTAATTTAATTTCTCCTTTAGCCGTATGATCTCTAATGAAGTGATACCTTATATATAAATGATTGGTTCTAGAATATTGAATAGGATTCTTTGAAATGCACATGACACTTGTATTTTCATAGAAAATTAGAATTGTGTCAATAAAAAACCCTAAATCAATTAGTTATTATTTTAACCAAAGAACCTGTGCCACACAACTACCTAAGGCAATATATTCTGGTTCAGAAGTAGAAAGGGATACTAAATTCTATTTTTACTAGACTAAGAAACCAAAGAGTTTTTTATGAATTGATAAGTTCTAAAAGTACTTTTTCAATCAACCTTATATGCTGTAAAATCTAAATTAGAATATCCAATGATTTTAAAAGAAGATATGTGATTATGATACTAAATCCCTAAGTTTTGAGTTCCCAAGAAATATCTCAAAATTCTTTTAATAGCAGTCAAATGTGATTCCTTGAGATCAGCTTAAATCTAGCACATAAATAAATACTAAACATGATATTTTGTTTGCTAGAAGTTAAGTAAAGTAATGATCCAATTATTTCTCTAATTCTTTTATCAATAGATTTTTCTTTATAGTCCTTATCTAACTGTATTGAGGAACTCATTAGTGTACTCACTAGTTTAACATTATCCATTTCATATTTATTGAGGATGTCCTTAATATATTTTGATTGATTAAGAAATATTCTATCCTCATTCTACTTTATACTAAAACCAAGAAAGTATCCCATCAAACTCATTTCAAATTCACTATTCATAATTCTTTAAAAATCATCATAAAGATTTTTATTGGTGAATCCAAAGAAGATATCATTAACATATATTTAAATATTGAGTATGTCATCTCCTATCCTTTTAAGAAGAGAGTGCTGTCCACACTTTCTTTAACAAATGACCTTTTTAGTAGGAAAGTGTATAGCCTCTCATATAAAGCCCTAGGTGTCTCTTTTAATCCATATAATACCTTTTTTAATTAAACATATAATTAGAGAATTTTGAATTTTTAAAACCTAGAAATTACTCAACATAAACATCCTCTTATATCATCCCATTAAGAAAGATACTCTTAACATCCATTTGTTATAAGTTAAAACCTTTTAAATAGGTAAATACTAGTAACACCCTTATCGCTTCAAGTCTGGCAACAGGGGTAAAAGTTTCTTCAAAATCAATTCCTTCTATTTCATTATAATCCTTAGCCACCAATATTGCCTTATTTCTAACCACTACACATGAATCATTCATTTTATTTTTGAACACCCACTTAGTTTAAACAACACTTTGATCTTTAAGCCTTTCAATCAATTCCCAAACATTATTTTTAACAAATTGATTCACTTTTTCTTACATGGCCAAAATTCAAAATTTATTAAAAAGTGCTTGATTTATATTAGTGGGCTCAATCATTGATATAAATGCTAAGTGGTTCACTTCTTTATTAAGACCATGCCTAGTTATAACACCCTCACTTAGTTTACCTAAAATCAATTCTTTAGGATGACTCTTAACAAATTTCCATTCTCTTGACAATGTATTTTATATTCCAACATTCTCTTTAAGATTTGTGTTTTTAATTCCTTGGGAAATATCTTGTATATATTCTTCCTCCAATCTTAGCTCTTAGGAAATACCAGATTCATAAAAAATTATATGCTTGGTCTCCTCAACTACTAAAGTCCACTTGTTAAAAAACTCTATAGGATTTTCCAACATTAGAATATCCTAAAAAAAATCATTCATCATATTTAGGATCAAATTTTCCTAATGGAATTTTACCATTATTATGAATGAACACCTTATATCCAAAGGCATGCAAATATGAAAGATTAGGTGTTCTCCCCTTAAAAAGTTCATAGGGTGTCTTATTCAACTTAGATCTAATGTTCACCCTATTCAAAATATAAAAAAATTTTATTAACCGCTTCAGCCCAAAAATATTTTGGAAGCGAATATTCAACCAACATAGCTTTAGCGGCTTCTATCAAAGTTCAATTCTTTCTTTCCATAACCCCATTGTGCTAAGGGGTCCTAGGTGCTAAAAAGTTGTGATAAATTCTTTACTCTTTATAAAAATCTTCAAATTTTTTATTTTCAAACTCTCCTCCATGATCACTTTGAATTAATAAAATTTTAAACCCTAGTTTCCTCTGTATCCAAGTAGAAAAATTTCTAAATTCATCATATGATTCACTCTTATGAGATAAGAATTTGACCCAAATGAATCTTAAAATTCATCAACAATTATATACCCAAAAACTTAACCTCCTAGACTTATAGTACTAACTAGTCCAAAAATATTTATGTGCATGACTTCTAGTGGTTTGCAAGTTCTAAGATCTTTAATTGAATGAAAGGATAACTTCACCTATTTTTCTAATTGACATGCATCACAAAGGGGTGATCTTTAGTGAAGACTAGTTTAGATATCACTTTAACTAACTCTTTTTGGATAATCTTCCTAACATTTTTCATGCTTGCATGACAAAGTCTTCTATACCGTAACCATGATTCATTAGTGATTATTTTGAGATAAAAAGTATTAGAAGATTTAATAAAGTTTAAATCAAGCTTGTATACATTATTTATCCTATTTCCATGCAACACATCAATTCTATTTTGGATTATAATGCAGCTTATAGAAAAAAAATAACATTATAACCCTTATCACAAAGTTGACTAATACTCAATAAGTTATGTTTTAAGCCTTCAACCAAAAATACATTCTCAATAAAAAAATTAATTTTGTTTCCAATCATATATATACCTACCACTTTCCTAGTGGTATTATCTCCTAGTGTCACTTTGCCTCCATTTTTGGCTTCTAGTGATATGAATTGATTTGTATCTCCAGTCATATACTTATAACATCTATTCAGGTACCAAATGTTCTCACGAGGAATCTTATAAGAGCGTTTCTACAAAATTATCAAATGTTAGACTTGGGAACCCAAATGAATTTGGGTTCTTCTCTTGGCAATGATAATCTAGATGTATGTTTGATATGCTATGATTTATGTATCTCAGGTCTCCATATTGGATGTGTTCTACTATAAATTATACAAATGTGAGAGATATTTCTTATCATTCTGCATGAAAAATATTTAACTGCAAGAAAAGGATCTACCAATTTATGTGAATTATAATATATTTTCCTAAGTTTTGAAATTTTATGCTTCTATTTAAGATTGGATAATTGTTGAAGTGTAAGGGGTGTCCTGTTTTCCTCAAAAGCTCTCAGTTTTTTGTTTAAGATATGAGTTTGCACTTTCTAAAATAGCGTTATCAACTCTCAAATTATGCTCTCTTTTATTCATTTTATTTATAAACACCTTCCATTCATTCTCATGATCACTATATAACATTTTCAATAAATCATGTTTCTTATTCAAATCATCAAATTCATCCACCAATGCTATATGGTTGCTATCAATGGATGTGTAATCATTCCTAAGGATTTCATGCTCTTTTTATAAATTTAAAAATTATATATTAAGTTTAGCTTGTAGTTTCTTGAGTTTCCTATATGCAGTATGCATTTTCTCAGAAACTTCAAATAATTCATCATAGGATAAATCACATACCTCCTCTATATCCGACTGATCAAGTTTGTTTTCCATCAATCACAAGTTCGTGACTTCCTCTTCTGCTTCTATTTTTGAGGAGTTTGAAGCTGAGTCAGCCTAGAAAGCTCTCTGTAGTCTTTTCTTTCCCTTCCTAACATTGTTTTTTTCCTCAACTTTCTCCTTGCTAGGATTAGCTTAGAGATTCGGGCAATGAATTTTAATATATTTAGGCTTCCTACATTCATAATAAATTCCATTTTAAACTTTTGCATTCTTGTGAGACTTACCCCTGTTCAACTACTAGCATCTTTATTACATTTTTCTTGGTAAACTTATGAACTGCATTGTTATGAGTAAAATATCTTCTTTATCCTCAGGCTGTGATTGATCACTTTCTAAGTCATCCACTTTCAACATGATATTTTTCTCCTTTCACTTGTCACTTGCATCAATATGTCTTTGTGTCACTCCTTGCTAGTAAATAATAATCGATCCAAATAAATTATCAATTGAATAAATAGTTAGGTCTTTTGAATTAATTATGGCAGTTATCTTTACATCATAAGCAATAAGTAAATAGCATAGGATTTTATTAACTTTCTCATAATTTGTTAGTTCCCTACTTAAAGCATGCAATGAGGTGGTTATTTGTGTGAAACGAATATACATGTCAGTGATTGATTCATTCAGTCTCATGGAAAAAAGTTTATAGTTATATAATAGAATGTTCAATCTGGATTATTTTACTTCATTAGTTCCTTCATACATTATGAAAATTCTATCCCAAATTTCTTTTCCAATTTTATGGGTTGAAACACGCATATAGTCCTCAAATTTCATGGCATAGAAAAAATAGTTTAAACTTTTTGCATTTAACTGAGCTAGTTCTTTTTTCTCTAATGTCCAATAATTAAAAGGTGTTTCAGTTCTAATGCCATCAATAAATCTAGTGGGTCTAGTGTAACCTTTATGTTTTAAAATCCACATGTCATAATCAACTGATTGTAGAAAAGTAGACATACAAGCTTTCCAAAAGTCAAAACAAATGTTATAAAAAATTGTGGTCTAGTGATTGAATATCCTTCCGCATTATTATGGTTTTTAAAAATAGCCATGATATATTTTCAAAAAGTTGTCTAATCTTAATTTTTTAAGTAGGTTCTAATACCACTTAAAAGTTCAAGTAGGTAGTTAAATCTAATATAACTGTCCCAAGGAAGGAGAGTGAATTGGTAATTTAAAAATTCTCTTAGATTTTAGAAAACTGATTTAAGATATTTAACACAATGATAGGTTTTCTCAAAATATTTTTCAACCATAATGATTTAAAGTGTGGAACATAAAATAAAATAAAATGCAATAAAAATAAAAGAATAGAAGAACATCAAATTTTATAGTGGTTTGGTCCAACTAGACCTACATCCACTCCCTGAAGCTCCTTCTTCAGGTATTACACTAAATCAAAAGTGACTCTCCTTTTACTCCCACAGCAAGGTAGAGAAGCCCTTACAAAACCTCTCTTCCATCATCCCGGTGCAGCAGAGTACCGATATCCTTTCTCACTCTCTTGGTGATGGTAGAGTACCAATGTCTTTTCTAACCCTCTTAGTGATGGCAGAGTACTAAAGTCCTTTCTCATCCTCCTTTTGATAATAAAGTACTAATATCCTTTCTCATTCTCCTGGTGATGGTAGAGTATTAATATCCTTTCTCATCCTCCTGGTGATGGTAGAGTATTAATATCCTTTCTCATCCTCCTGGTAATGACAGAGTACCAACTTCCTTTCTCACCATACTAGTGATGGTAGAGTACCGTGATCTTCTTTAAAATTCTTCTCTCAAGAGTCTTCAAGAAAGTAGGGAGAATCTTTAAGAATAAATAAGAGATCATTACATTTGGGAAACCTTGTTAATCCCCTTACAATTTCCTCTCAAAAGATCTCTCACTCTTCAGTCCTAAAACTCTCTCCCAAATACTCTACTTATCCACTCTCAAAAGAAATTCGTAGCAAGATTATTGGAGTGTGAGTTTTTAGGACACTTAAATATAAAAGATAAGAAAAATCATCTAGAAAATTAAAAATTTTAACTTGAACGTACTCACATCGTTCAGTACCATCGCACTTTGTCTGTACGAATAGTTCAAAAATCCATGTACGACCATGTATGAACCTGATTTCATACTATGTCAGTTGTCTATATGAGCTGGCATAGTATTGTGCGAACAGTTAAAAACTTAACTATTTCATCTAGTATGATTATGTACAAACTCATTTTCTATACTATGAATTGTCTGTATGAATCATACATCATACAATATGAACTATTTAAATAAATTATGCTTCATTTGGTACGAACATGGATGATCCCATTTCATACTCTAGGAGTCATTTGCATGAAATCTTCTTTATGTAATATGAATAATTCAAAAAAAGATGGGTTTGTTTGGGATGAACTGGTATGTCCCCATTTCGTACTATGTGAGTCGTCTATACGAAACATTATCATATAGTATGAGCAGTACAAAAATTTTTTTGGGCATGATTTGATTAACTTCATTTTGGAGGAACTACCATTACAAACTATCCAGTACGATTTAAAAATCATACAATATGATTAGTTTTAAAATATTAAGATATAACTCAATCCCCCAATGTGTGTGCATGGTTACCCAATTACAATCACACTCTCTTAGACTCAAGAAAAATAAAAAAAATTTCTAACTTCATTACAAGAAACCCTAATCTAATATGTCTTGAAGTCTTTGAGAGTCTTGAGTATGATTTCCCTGAAACAAATAACACAAAGAAAATATATCCAATATATGTTAGGAGAAATAATAATCATAACAATAATATTTTGGTATCATTAAAAAATCACATGATATAAAACTTAATCTTGAAATCTAAGTTGTAACAGAATTGAATGAAGTCTTTCTCAAATCTAATGAATCTTCTCATTAGATTAATCAACTAGTTGAGGTCCTAAGAGTTTCCTCTCACCCACCTAAAACCAGTATAGTGGAGGTCCATACTTTCTATTAGAAGGTCATATAGTATCGTGCTACTGCTAACTTGAAAGTTATTATTGAAAGCAAACTCCACCAGTGGAATGTAGTCATCTTAGCTTCCTCCAAATTCAAGAATGTGGAATTGATCAAATCTTCTAGTTTATGAATGGTGCACTCTGATTGACCATATATATAAGGTTGAAACACAATATTAAATTCTAACCTTGTACCTAAGGTTTCTTGCACTTTCTTTCATGATCATGAAGTGAATCATCCATCTCTATCTAACATAATGATGAGAGGAATCTTATGCATTTGAATGATATTATCCATATAGATCATTACTATCTTTTCAGTAAGCGATTCTTCATGATCAGTAGAAAGTGAGCTATCTTGGTGAATCTATCAATTATGACCCAAACTGCATCATGAACTTATTTTGATCTCAGCAAGCCAACTATAAAGTTTATAGCAATCCCCTCCCACTTTAATTCTAGAATATGAAGAGGTTTAAATAAAGCACCAAGACTTTGATATTCTTCATAGACCATTTGATATGTTGAGCACTTGGTTACGAACTCCACCACATCTTTCTTGATACTAGGCCATTAGAACATCTTCTGGAGATCTTGATACATTTTTATGCTAGCTAGGTGAATTGAGTATAGAGTAGTGTGAACCTCTTGAATAATCTAATGTCAAAGTTTTACATGATATAGAACACAGTCTATCTTTAAATTTTATTGAACCTATCTGATCAATAGAAAAATCTAGTTTCAATACATTATAAACTTGCTCGTTTATCTACACAAAAATCCATATCTTTAAAGTGAGCTTCGTAATTTTGATCAATAATCATCAATTGAATAGACATGTGATAAATAATAAAGTTGCCTCCATATGGAATTATCTCAATCTGAAGTTTCTCTATTTCATGTTACTAACATTTTCTCCTAAATGATCATTCATACTATATAAGATGAAGACTTATTGTTTAAAGCATTTGCCACCACATTAGCTTTGCCATATGGTATTAAATCTATAAATTGTAATGAATGCCATAAAGGTAATGCCTCCAAATCTTTAGTGTGCAAATAATTGCAGCAAGCTCCAAGATATTGTAAGATAATTCTTCTCCCACACCTTGAGTTATTTGGATGTGTAAGATAACCTTACCATATTATAGTAAGACACATCCCAAGCCTTGATGTGAAGCATCACTATAAATCTAAAATCCATCAGTACCATAAGAAATGGTGAGAATTAGAGCAAACACTAAGCATTTCTTGAGCTTCTAAAAACTTTGCTCATAACTTGGCCTGATATGACACGATACCATATAGGTCATACCGTGCACGATATTGTCAAGACTAACCCCAAGATCTAGTTAGAGATGTAATGAAATAAAATTTTAATTTATATACTATACAAAACCACTATTGAATGTAATATAAAGAAAAAAACTACTGAATCTCAATAATAATTTATATATATATATATATACAATATGAGGTATCTACAATAATGCTTGGCTATAGATAATATAAATAAATAAAATTCAAACACAAAACTAACAAAACTAAAAGGTATACCTACAACAAAGATCATAGCCTGATATCCAAAACTACTCTCCTCACTTCTTACCCTTTTCCCTAGCCTAATAAATAAAAGCAAAAGTAGAAATGAGCTGACACACTTTAGTAGGGTATCATAGCCTAAAATAGAAAACAATACTTTAATTAAAAGAATTGAAGTACTCTGATGTAATAATAAACTAAAGCGTTGTATAAAAAATTAAAACTAAAATGTATATTAATATTTAATTCATTTATATAATTATTGAATTGTACTAAAATTGAAATAAATAAATACATTATAAAAAAAATTTAGAATAGCCCTCATCTAAAAATTTCTTATCAAATTTATTAGTTAGTAAAATCCCTCCTTGGTAGCCCTCAGGCTCCAAAACCATAACAATAGAATCTCACCTCAATAGTGAAAGTTCGTTAGGGATGTTAAGCTCTTATGAACTAGCTAAAGGCCAATCAAGATGGGGGCTGAATTGGTGTTTTAAAAATTCTCAAACAGAAATCACGATCTAAAAAAACCAATCATTCACTAGAAAATAAAGTGTAGAAATTAAATGTGAGAAATGCAATAAGAAAGAACACACCAAATTTTATAGTGGTTCAGTCAACTTAATCTACGTTCACTCCCCAGAGCCTCTTCTCTAGGTATTACACTAAACTTAGTGACTCTCCTTTTGCTCCCACAGTAAGGCAGAAAAGTTTATACAAATCGGTGAGGAAGAGAATCCAACTTCTTTCACTTCCTCCTAAAGCAGGAAGAGAATCAGACTCCTTTCGTTTCATCCTGAAGCAGACATAGAACCTTAATTAATCACTGAATTAGACCTCTCTAGAATGTCTAAGGACTAGGGATGAAACCTGGAGAATATGACTCGGATCCTTGCTTGGAGTAACCTTTATAAAACCCTTATAAACGCCCCCTCACAAGATCATCTCTCTCTCCCAAGCTCTCCCTCTCATCTTAGCTTTCTTGGGTCAGGACAATAGCAAAAGATCTCCTCTTCAGTAAATAAATGATCTTATATAGAAGGGCTTCAAATTTACCCTAAATTGTAATTAATCATCAAAGGTCATCCAGGATGATCAACGGATCATCTTGTATGATCAGTACAAATTCTACGATCAGTACAAATTCAACTCAATCAGCTAGGACGATTTAGGGTAGGATGGACGATTAGAAGGCTTGTTTGTTCTAATCATCCAGGACAATCAAACATCGTCCTGTATGATTAGTTCAAGACACCGAATATCATCCATACAATCACTCTGTTCAGCCGAACTTTACCTTTCTGGACGATGAAAAAATAATTGATCGTTCAGGATAATTTTATGATAGTTCTATACGATTAGTTTAAGATATTGAATATCATCTAGACTATTACTCTATTTGGCCAGACTTTAGTGGTTTAGATGATAAGAAATAACTGATTGGCTGGACATATTTTTAGATCATCATATACGATTTGTTTAAATGAATACACATCATCTAGATTATCATTCTGATTATCTAGTAAGAAACTAAGGTTTGTATAACTGATCATCCTCGATGATCCTGTGATCATCCAAGATGATATGATTGATCAATAAAACCTTAATTACTTTCCTTGATCATCTAACAAATTTAGGCATAATTGTAATGCATCATCCAAGATAATATCCTGGATAATGTCTAAAAATAATAACATGCCTAAAAGAGTTGGTGGCTGATTCTTTCTTATTTGAGCATATTATCCAAGATGATGATAATATTGTCCAGAATGATTTACTTAATTTCAGCAGCCTTAACCAGTGATCATCAAGGATGATTTGGGATCGTCCCAGATGATATGATCAAAAATAAAAAAACTCTAAAAATAGATAGAATTTTCCCCCCTGAGTGTGTGTGTGCAAGGTTACTTTAGCATCAGGACTCACTTTATTACATTTGAATCAAGAAAAGGTAAAAATACTTAACAAATGCATACAAACTGACTCCATAATCTACCCAATCTTAAGTTGGCTTGATTTGCAGTTGACCTTATGGACCTAAAAAGTTAGTAAGTAGCATAATCATAAAAAAACGTAAGTGTCAGAAATGTTTGCTATCATCAAAATTATTGTGGACCTCCAAAAGGATACTGCTCAGCTACAGAGTGCAGAGGGGTATACGACCGCAGCTACCATGAGGGATAAAGATGATCGCAGGCCTCTGTTCTTCTCACAAACGGGCCAATGAAAGGGCATATTAGATCGTACATACGACTAATCATTGAGGATAGCGGCTCTCGCTGGCGCACCTCGATGGGTAGTAATATAGATGACCTGAATCATAACAATGGGTTTCCCCCACAAGATACATCAGCTTGAATGGTGTTTATTAGATGTGGGATTTAGTTTCCCACGGGCATAAGGCCCTGTGGTTAATTATATCTCAGGTTGGAGCTTGAGAAGACTCTCGATTAAGGATCATACATTATCCTTTCCAAAATAGAATTGTCACATAGGGCTAAGACTAGGAAGTCCTACTTAAAGGGAAGAAAGGTCTCGGATGGCTTAGTTAGCATACGAGATTCACACCAGCATTCGGAGGGACTAAGGTAGTGAGAAGAAACTGAAGAAAATAAAGTCAAGCAAGTGATACATGCTTGAGAGAAAAGATGGAGGTGGCGTCATTCTATGACACAAATAAGTAAGATTTATAGTCCTTGAAGAGAAGGAACCTATCCACTATTTAGGCATACCACGGGACCAAATGTTGTAGCCTTAAATCCTAAATCTAAGTTGCATTTAGTGTTCTATGAACAACACTGATACCCGTGTCCTAACTAATACAGTGCAAAACCTGGACTTACCCCAGCCTGGATTGGGGAGCCAACTAACCACCTAATCGATTTAAAATAATGTCGTCAAGTTATTTATGAAAGATGGATGGGTGGTTCAGTTTTAGAAGTTAAGGCCGACGTCTAGAGAGTTTCTTAATTGGCCTTGTACTTATGAAGGGTGAATGCTCCCAGCTAATGCAATTAAATTTTAATTAAATTTATTTCTAATGCAATGCATACTAGTTGAAAGGTATGAATCATGTATTCATTAGATTTTAAAAAATAGGCTTTTATAAAAATATTTTTTAGAAGGAGACTAGACTTCTCCAAGTCTGACACCTCATCCTCATTGGCTAGATTATCCGGACTCTACTCACAAGCTTGGAAGTGTCTCAAAATAAGGAGAGAGAAGAAATGCATTAATATGAATACGACACCGGATGATTCTGGTAATTCCCTAGATTCGTTAAGTTTATGTGTTATTTAAATATTAAAATATTAGATTTTTAATTATGAGTAGAAAAAGTTTTTAGCCCTTAAAGAGCCTAACGAAATCCAGACTAAAATAAAATCAGCGTACAGATCGCCAATAAACTAAAAAAAGCAGGCAACCCTAGAGGCATATAATTATGAATGAAATACATCTAGATAATCAAACTAATTAATAAATATCTATAGGCCAACTATCCTTAATTAAAATCCAGGATCTGTAGAGAAGTAAAGTGGCCTGGCACCACTGCCAACAACCCGAATTTATAAACCTAGAAGTGACGCAAATGACTTTGAGTGGGATATTGGGTCCTTAGTTCTTCAACCTTCTTAAACTTCTTCTCCTTGGACTTCTTGGATCTCTCCTCCTTAGATTCCTTGGATCTCTCCTCCTTGGACTCCTTGGATTCATCGTGGCTTGAATATCCAAACGAAGAGACAATCCCTCTTTAGAGGGGTATTTCTTTTTCTATTTTCATATTTAAAAGCCATCAAAACTCTATTTTCATCGTGGCTTGAATATCCAAACGAAGAGACAATCCCCCTTTGAGGAAGCATTCTTCCTTTGGAATTTGAGTTGGATAAGAATATCTCAACTCAAATATCATTTTCACAACTCAAACATATATTACAAATATTACATTAATGAAAAGAAATAAAAATCTAGACTCTCCTACAAGGTTATCCTAAAATTCCCAAGCAGTTATAATCATCTCAAGCAGCTTATATTAAAATAAAAAGTACTCATCACAGCCATCCTTGGTCATAATCTTAATTATGAGGGCTAAGCAGTCCACCTATAATAGTTATTATTTAATAATTTTAGCCCTCATTACTTAAGGGGGCTGAGCAAATTTTGAAGCACCTGCACGAAACACTATTAGAAATCATGACATTTGCCCCCCTTTTTATTTAGCGTTGCATGAGCATGGCCACATGTATAAAATATTATTAGTATGAAAATATCATTCCTTAATCTAGGGGTAATCTATCGCGCATCACATCAATTCATAGAGTGCAGTAAGAGTAAGCAAATGCAACAATCAATTTTCATAACATGCAATGAAATCTCAGAAGACCTAGCACACAGCAGAAAAGTAAATACCGACCTAGCCTAAGTCTAAAAGTGATGCCCTAGAAAATAATTCTATGTGTGTATAAGGCTTGTGTGGTTTTGGATAAGTCCTATGTAGGATGATTTAGTTTGAGTTGCCTATGGTTATAATTTGTTGAAGGCTAGAAATAAAAACTTTAATTAAAGTTTAAATATTAGTTAATTATGATCCATTTTAGTTAATTTAGTTTGTTAATTCAATTTTAATGCTTAGGGTAATAATAATTGAAGTTTAAGTTGTATTAGCCAATTTTGGAAAGTTTCGGGTCCTCCTTGGTGCTAGGCTGAGGGGGTCCAAAAGGTCACTATGAGAAATATGCTAAGCTTGAGATTCCTAACATTTTAGGTAAATAATATGGCTTAAAATGAGTAGTTAGGCTTTGTGTTTGTTGGATTTGGAGTTTTCTATGCAAAGTTATGATTTTTCAAAGTTTTGGGCAATTAAGGGAATTATTAAAACTGCCTAATTAGGGGTGATTTTACGATTGTGATCCAAATCAGCTCAAAACTAATTGGAATCACTCCCAAAGATCATTAATGACTTAAGTAGGTGTTTCCAAGTGTTTGGGAAAAGTTTAAAATTTTTTATAATTTTTTAATTATCTAAAATGGGCAAAATAGTAATTTTAGTCAAAGTTGAATTAAGTATCAGATTAAGGTCAAACTAAGGAGCCCTATTTATCTAAGGTTAATGGTTAAATGCCGGAGAATTAAAGCTATTATATGTATTTTTTGAGTTAAAATGGATATATTATAATTTTATGAATTTATTGGGCCCTAATTACCGGGTAAATTAGGGTTTGTTAGTTAAGAGTTCTAAAAAGTCCTAAAAATTCCAAGAAAATTTTGGGATATTCAAGATGTCACTAAGTTCAAATGTTGAAGTTTTAATGTCAATAAGTGATCTACCCTAGCTCCTAAAAATTTTTTAAGTTTGCTAGATGGGTCCTTAATTATTGTCCTTAGAGTGTCACCACGTTGAGTATGTTAAATCAAGTTCTGAACTAACCCTTGGATTCATAATGCAGGGAGTATGCAAACAAATAAACACACTATGTCTTTAGATATAGGAGAGCCTAAACTAGGTGCTCGTGCATCCTACACATGCAAGAAAATTTAAACAACACATAAACATGATTAACAATGTGATTAGTGAATGATTGGGACTCAACCATTCACTAATTCACTCCCCCATGAATGCTATTCATATATAAAACATATGTTTAAAATTTCATGAAGTGGATATCCCAAAATTAGGATTTAATAATATAAGTAAATTTTTAAAAAATTTAAAATACTTATAAATACATAAATTTTAAAAAATAATGTATTTAAAAATAAATCAATTTGTAATAAATACATATAGGGGAGATCCACTGGCTGCCCTAACGAGATTTTAAAAAGGTTTGAAAATAGCTTTAAGTTTTAAAATAATTATTATAGTAATTATTTAAATAATAATCAAATAATAGGAAAAATCAAATATCCAAAAAATAATCAAGAAAAATAGATTATAGCTATGTTGACCTCCTTTTTGTATGAGGTCATTAATGACCCACCAAGACTCTAGATTAATCCTGACCCCAGGTCAATTTAATCTAAAGACCAATCTAGACTCTAGGATCCTCCTAGAATTTAGACCTTAGGATCTATTCTAGATCCTAGGATCCCTCTAGACTCCAAATTAATCCAGACCCTAGGATTCTTCCAGATCAACCTAAACTCTAGGATTCTCCTAGATCCATATCTTAGGACCTATTTTAGATCCTAGGATTCTTCTAGAACCCAGGCCCTGAAACTTCTAGATTCTAGACCCTAGAGTCCCTCTAGAATCTAGGACCAAATCAGATTCAAATTAATCCAAACACTATATTAATTTAAATCTCAAACCAATCTATACTTCAAATCAATCTTGATCTTAAGCCAATCAAGATATCAATTCCATTCAAACTTCAATTAAATCCAGATTTCAGACATATTCAGACTTTGAACTTTAAACTCCTCCTGATCCAAACTCAAGTTCAAACCTTAATCCTACCTTTGATATAGTTCAACCCTACCCTATCACTTATGATCATCCAAATAATCATAAATGATATGGATAGTTCAAATCCAAAATCCAACTCAAACCCAAAAATCCAGAGCCAAATTCCAAGTCCAAAGGTTAAGTCCTAAAAGCCTTTTTTAATGGATCTTCAAACACTTCAAAACCCAATCAAATGACCTCCGATTCAGAGTCTGTTAGTTGCATATTGATATGATATGTCTCTAGAGGTAACCCTCCGAATTTGAGCCCATTCTGAGGTCTCTAACCCCAAAAAATTGAATTAATTTTGAAAGGCTATAAAACCTTCAAATATTTATGGCCTATGACTCTTGACTTGCCACCTAGTGGATCTGACCTTAGAGCTTTCTCCAAAGCTTATAATCACTTCCAAACCCTTAATCCTGAATCATTGAGTATTAAACTACATTTTTTTGGATTCATTTCAGCACCCAGTGGACTTGAGGTCAAAATGACCAAAATACCCTTTGGTGTGTGAATAGTCATTTTGGATCAAATAAACTCCAAATCGCTTACAACCACTTCCAGCAAGTTTTAAATGTCAAACCAAACCTGTTGGACCCAAACCCATATTCTTGGTCAACTTGGTTGACCAAGTCAACCTAGGTTGACCAACTAGGCCCTTAAGGACCAAAACTAGCATTTTAACTAATTTGACTTCTCCAGACCTGGAGACCAGCTCCAATAGTCTCCAAATGTCATTTCAAATTGATTGTGCCCCTTTCTAGACCCTAGGTCAACTTAGTTGATCAAGTCAACCTAGGTTGACCAAAACAGGCATTTTGACCAAATTAACCTTTCCAAACCATAGAACCACCTCCAAAAGACTCAAAACATCAAACCAAATTTGTTGAGCCCAAATTCGGGTCCTAGGCCAACCTGGTTGACCAAGTCAACCTAGGTTAACCTAAATACCCTTTAATGTTTAAATAGGTTATTTTAACATATTCAAACCATTTAACCTCTAATCATACTCTAATGCTTGGCCAATCAAACTCAAATCAAAGTTGACCAAGTCAACTATAAGATTTGGTCAAACCCCTTTAAAACCACTCTCTAACTCTGCCAAATTCTAATCCTCAAACTTTAAATCTCTCTCAAGCCATCAAACCCAACACTCAAATCTCTCTCCAATGCCACCTCAGCAGCCATGTGGCATGGGGACCAATTAAATGGTCAAATCAAGGGTTTAGAGGGGTCAAACTTAGTCAAACTCCCTCTTAAACCTAATCTACCTTAATCCAAATCTCCTCAACTGTTAAGACTCCCTCTAGAACATTCCTAGAGATATTTTAAGCCATTAGATCAAGATACAATGGCTCTTATCAGTTCCATATGCTTTAGTAAGGATAAAGGCACATTTCCACCTCATTGTCCTTTTGGTCCTTTGATTTCCTGCTCCCATCAACTCCATGGACACTTGGAAGGCATCTAAGAGTTCACCCATTTAATCTCAGCCACCAATTTCATCAGGAAATGATTCAATGGGGAAAAATATCTTAATTAAGCATATATGAACCTTAAGCCTCTCTCACCAAATTCCTCTCATCCAAGATCTATCCTGAAAGTTCGTTAGGGATGTTAGGCCCTATGAACTAGTCCCGAGGCTAACCAAGAGAGGGGGGGGGGGGAGGGGGGTGAATTGGTATTTTAAAAAATTCTTTAAAACCAAGAGAACAAATATCACAAACCAAGATCACCACGAAAAAAACAAATGCAGAAAAATTAAAGTGCGGAAGCAGTTAAAAGAACACAAAGGTTTATAGTGGTTCAGTCAACTTGACCTATGTCCACTCTCCGGAGGTGTCCTCTGAGTATTGTACTACAAACGTGACTCTCCTTTAGCCCCCACAGCTAGGCGAAAAAGCCCTTACAAAAACACCTCCTTTTTGCCACACCCGGCAAGGCAGAGAACCTAACTCATTTTGCTTCCTCCTGAAGCAGGCAGAGAACCACGATCACTTGTTGAAATTTACCTCTCCCAACCCTTCCAAGGATAAGAGACTCTATGGAAGAAGAAGTAGGACAATTCTTGGAGCAACCCTTGTGAACCCCCTCACAAGCTCCCCCTCACAAGATCCTCTCTTTCTCTCTCTCTCTCTCTCTCTCTCTCTCTACTTTAGGTTTTCTCAGGTCAAGATAGTAGCCAAGAATGTTAAAAAATGTTGAACAAGCGCTCTTAAACAGAAGAGCTTCAAAGGAGCTCATTAATTTTAAGTTACCGACTTTATCGTCCAGGACGATATGGACATCGGCCTGGCCGATCAGTACAAATCTCATAAGATCGGCCAAAGCATCGCTATGAATGAAAACTGGATGATTAAAAATTTTCTTGATCGTCCCGGACGATCTCAAGATTGACCCGGCTGATCAGTTCAAATCAGAGGAAAATCATCCAGAGCATTGTCCTGAATTTGTACTGTCCGATCCAAATCGGCCAGAAGCAACCAAGGGTTTTTAAATGGATCGTCTCGGTCAATTTTACGATCGTATAGGATGATGTGATCGTATCAATCATCCTTAATTACTCCCATGATTGCTGGATCAATTTAGGCATAATTATACAATATCATCCAGGCCGATAAAAGAATCGTCCTGGCCGATTTCCAAAAATACAGAATACCTAAATAGATCATGGTGACAATTTTTTTCTGTATTGAGCATATCGTCCTGGCCGATACAGGTATCGTCCAAGCTGATCAGTTAATTACGGTTGTCTTAACTAAGAAATCCTGATTATATCTTCTGTTTTGAACTAGATCGTCCAGGACGATATAAATATCGTCCGGGCCGATGTGAGTAAAAACACAAGTTCTAAATCTCTCAAGTGTGTGTATGTAGGGTTACTTAACATCAGTCACTTTAAATAATTACAATTGACTCAAAAAAGAAAAAAGAAAATTACAGACTGACTCAACCCTAATCTACCCAATCTTGAGCTGATTCCATTTTCCGTTCGATCTTTGAATCCTGAAAATGTTAGTAGTAAAGGCAGAGTGTTTGCTAATCATCAAAACATAATTCATGAAATCTGCAATAATCTCTCCCTTTTTTATGATGGCAAACACTTTTACAATTAATCCAAAAATAGTAGTGTAAAACATGGAATTGAAAGTGCAAGCATACAAAAGAACTCCTCTCCCCCTTTTGACATATCAAAAAGGAGGAGGAAACTAAGAAACAAATCAAAAGATTTTTTTTTAACCAAGACATGAACTTGATGTAGTACTCAATATGATTGATTTGTAAAAATTTTGTGAACTAATGAATCAACATAAAAAAAAAATCCATAAAACGGTATAATATTCGATCATGATTACCCTTAGCTCAAGCTTTCTTTTAGGGTAGAATTGTCTTTGGAAATCAATGACCTAACTCAAAGAATTCGATTGGATAGAAAAAAATGATCCATTCATTACTTGTTTCCAGAAAAAAATCTCTTATAGAATAATGAACCAAAGTGAATTTGTCACAATCGCAAAGTAATCGAAATCAAGCATTTGATATATGAAATCTTCTAAGTTTTAAAAGATTTGAAAGGAGAGGAGAGCTTGCTTTTGGTGGGCTCATTTTATGCCTCTTGTTAATTGAATGACGCTTTGCACATCTTTTGATTTTTGATATACTTTGTGTATATATATTTTTTTTAAATTTTGGTGTCATTGCGCATCTTTTGTTGGCATCATTGGCCAATTTTTTTTATTTTTGCAAGCTTCATTCTCTTTCAAAAACACTTAAAAATCATCTTAGTTGTGAGTATATCTTCTAGATATTAGAGAATAGGAGCTCTTTCTCTAACATAGGGAAGAATAATTCACAAAACAGAATCAATAACTAATGACAAGAGTAACGAGGAATCTTGATGTGCCAAAAAGACTTTGATCATTATAAATACAAGATATATTTGCTTTGGCAAGGTTAGAAAAGATCTTAATTTCACACACAATTGTTAATTTGAATTAGATTTTTGATTAGAAAAGAAAACTGTGCCACAGAATTAACTATATATTTTTACCATTTAATAGATTAAGAGATGTAAAACATTGACTACAAATTTTCAAAACCAAGGACAAGGCATACGATATCATTTCAGCGATGATTTTGAAAACCAAATTAAAAGAACATGAAATTAAAATAAATCAAACAAAAAACTGAAAGTAAAGAAAAAAGAAGAAAAGAACAACAAAGAGTAAAAAGGAAAAGCAAATCAAAAATAAAAAGAATAAAAGAAAAATGAAGAAAGTAAAAACATCAAGTTCATCATTTATGTCAATCACACCCAATCTGGTCCTTAAAGAGCTGAAAGTGTCGAAGGCCAGTGGTTTAGTAAAGATGCTAGACAGTTGACTTTCAGTTGTCACATGGTGTAAATCAATATCTCTCTTAGTCACATAATCTCTAATAAAGTGATGCCTGATGTCAATATGCTTAGTCCTTGAATGTTGGATAGGATTTTTAGAAATGCATATGGCACTAATGTTGTCACAAAAGATTAAGATGGTGCCTACAGGTAATCCTAAATCCAATACCTGTTGTTCCAACCAATAGACTTGGGCCACACAACTCCCCAAGGCAATGTACTCAGCTTCAGCAGTGGAAAGTGCAATAAAGTTTTGCTTTCTACTAGACCATGAGATCAAAGATTGTCCTATAAATTGATAAGTTCCTGAAGTACTTTTTCTATCCACCTTGCATCCTACAAAATCAGAGTCAGAAATTCCAATTATCTCAAAAAAAGTGATGTTCCTCGGATACGAAATCCCTAAGCTTTGGGTTCTCAAAAGGTATCTAAAAATTCTCTTAACAGCAGTCAGGTGGGACTCCTTGGGTTTAGCTTGAAACCTAGCACAAAGGCAAACACTAAACATAATATCAGGTCAGATAGAAGTCAAGTAAAGTAAGGGTCCAATCATGCCTCTATACATCTTTTAATCAACAGACTTACCACTTGGGTCCCTATCCAATGGAATACTAGAAGTCATGGGAGTATTAATTGGCTTAGATTTATCCATCTCATACTTCTTCAAAATGTCCTTAATGTATTTTGTTTGATTTAGAAAGATTCCATCATCCAATTGTTTTATGCTAAACCACAAAAAGTAGGACAACTCTCCCATCAAACTCATCTCAAACTCTTTACTCATTGTTTTAGAGAACTCATCACAAAGTTTTTTATTAGAAGATCCAAAAAGTATATCATCCACATAAATCTAAACAAAGAGCAAGTCATCTCCAACTTTCCTAAGAAAAAGGGTGGTGGCTCCCCTTAACAAACTCCCTTTCTAGTAAAAATGTGATAAGCCTCTCATACCAAGCTCTTGGTGCCTGCTTTAACCCATATAAAGCCTTTTTTAATTTAAAAACATGATTTGGATATTGTGAGCTCTCAAAACCTAGGGATTGTTCTACAAACACATCCTCTTTTATTTCCCCATTTAAAAAAGCACTCTTAACATCCATTTGAAAAAACTTAAATCCTTTATAATAGGCAAAGGCTAATAGCACTCTAATGGCTTCCAATCTAGCTACAGAGGCAAAAGTCTAGTCCTAACTCCAACAGAAAGGTCTCTTAAGATCAAATCCTTGGGGTGACTTATAGAGTATCTCCAATTTCTAGGCAAGGTGTGAGACGGTCCAACCCTTTCCTCCAGATCTATATTTTTTACTCCTTGGGTGACATCTCCTACTCCTTCAATGTTTTGGTGATCTACTCCCTTCTCCAAATTTTTTACTCCAGTGGTAATCTCTCCAACATCATCATTATCATCAACTCTAGTCTTTTAGGATCAGACTCATCAAATACTATATGTGTAGTCTCTTCCACCATCAAAGTCCTTTTATTAAATACCCTAAAAGACTTCCCAACACTAGAATATCCCAAGAACACTCATTCATCAGATTTATGATCAAATTTGCCCAAGTGAGTCTTCCCATTATTGTGAATGAAAACCTTACAACCAAAGACATGAAGGTGGAAAAGATTGGGTGTCCTACCCTTAAGGATCTCATAGGGTGTCTTATCTAGTTTGGCTTTAACATTCACCCTATTCAACACATAACAAGCTGTGTTAATCGCTTCAACCCAAAATTATTTTGGAAGTGAATACTCAACAAGCATGGCTCTAGCGGCTTCCACTAAGGTCTGGTTCTTCCCTTCAGCTACCCTGTTCTGCTGAGGGGTCCTAGGAGTTGAGAAGTTGTGGCTAATCCTCTTATCCTCACAAAAATATCCAAATCTTTCATTCTCAAACTCTCCTCTATAGTCACTATGGATGGTCAAGATCTCACAACCTAGATTTTTCTGAATCCAAGTAGAAAATGTTCTAAACTCCTCAAAAGACTCATGTTTATGTGAAAGAAATCTAGTCCAAGTGAACCTCGAGTAGTCATCAACAATCACCAAACCATAGACTTTCCCTCCCAAGATGGCAGTGCTAATGGGTCCAAACAAATCCATGTGAAGGACTTCTAAAGGTTTAGAGGTGCTAATGTCCTTAATGGGGTGAAAGGTGGAGTGGACTTGCTTTACTAGTTGGTAGGCATCACAAAGGTGGTATTTTGAAAACTTGAGTTTGGGGACACCTCTAACTAGGTATTTTTGGGTCACTTTCCTAAGGGTTTTAATACTTGCATGACATAGTCTCCGGTACCATAAACATGAATCATCAATAATAGTTTTTAAACAAAATGATGCAGCACATTCAATATTATTTAAATCAAGCATGTACATGTTGTTGATCCTTTTTCCCTACAAAATAGTGTTGTTACTTAAACTTACAATGCATGAATTTGCAAAAAATTGCATGATGAAGCCTTTGTCATAGAGTTGACTGATGCTGAGCAGGTTGTGCTTTAATCCATCTAAAAGCAAAACATTTTCAATCATAAGGTTCTTGGAATTACCAATTATACCTGAGCCTACCACCTTCCTGGTGGTGTTGTCTTCAAGAGTAACATTGCCTCCAGTCCTGGACTCCAGCGAAATAAATTAATTGGTATCACCAGTCATATGTCGAGAGCATCTGTTGTCTAAGTACCACATACTCTCACGAGGCCTTTTGTGAGAGCCCACCTACAAAATTATCAAATGTTAGATATAGGAACCCAAATAGGTTTGGGTCCCTTCTTATGAAAAGTAGAATGCAATACATGTGTGGTATGCTATTAATCATGCACCTTTGGTCTCCACACTCAACGTGTACTATGGTGAACAGTGCAAGTGTGTGAGATGTGTCCTAGCATGCCACATGAAAAACATCTAACACCTAGAAAAGGATTTCTTAAATGGTTTGAGTTATAATGCCTCTTCCTAGGTTTTGGCTTTTGATCAAGTGTTGGTGTCATCCTAGTTTTCTTAAATGTATCTAATTCATTTTGAATCCTGAAGTTAGTACTTTTTAAGGCATCATTATCAATCCTCAAATTTTTCTCCATCTCTTTAGAATTTTTAAAATCAAATTCAAGTGAGGTGTGTGTGACTTTAAGTGACTCATGCTCTTCAATTAATTCATAATGCTTTTTGTTTAACTCATCAAATTCATCAAGTAGAATCATGTGATTTGAATCAAACGTAGAATGATCTTTTAGAATAACTTCACGCTCTTTTTGTAAATTCAAAAATTCCAATTTCAAGCTAGCATGTGCTTTCTTAAGTTTCCTATATGATGCATGAATATTTTCAGAAACTTCAAGAAGTTGATCGTAGGAAAGTTCATATTGTTGAGTCTAGTGAGTAGGTTGTTAGACCTAAGTTAATGTCCCAAGCCTACCAAGAGGGGGGGGGGGTGAATTGGTATTTTTAAAACTTAACCCTCTTTAAAGTTTTGTTGAACCGAAATGAAAATTTTTAACGAAATTTTTATAGAAAAGCTTTTCAACCACAGAGTTTTTTTAAACAAAAGTAAAATGCAGAAAATAAAAACAGTAAAGTAAAAGACACAAGATTTATAGTGGTTCGGTCTAAACCAGACCTACATCCACTTCCTAGAGGCACCCTCTGAGTATTGCACTAATACCAATAGTATCTCTCCTTTTGCACCCACAGCAAGACGGAGCAGCCTTTACAAACAATCTTTTCACCACTACCCGGTGCGGCAGAGAACTGTTGTCCTTTTACACAATCCCCAGTGTTGGCAGAGAACCGTCTGTCCTTTCACACTCTCCTAGTGTGGGAAGAGAACCCTCCGTCCTTTCACACTCTCTTAGTGTGGACAGAGAACCCTTCGTCCTTTCACACTCTCCTAGTGTGGGCAGAGAACCCTTAGGCTGTTCACACTCTCCAAGTGTCGGCAGAGAATCAGATCTCCTTGACAGATATTCTCACAAAAAATCTAGAAGGAAGAAAGAAAAGAGTGAAGTATTCGCAATTCACAAGTAGAGATTCTTACCTTTAAACACCAAGTGAAGCCTTCACGCTCTAGTGGTAGGAATCCTCCTTTGAATGCTCTCTCACACTCTCTCCTTGACTTTTCTCTCAATAGGCACGAAGATCAAATGTCAAAAAGATTGGGTGGCAGTCTAATTTGGACTATATATATACAAAAGACAGGAAAAACTGCCCAAAAACTGCAAGTTTTCAATTCTGTACACAGTGGATCGTCCCATACGATCGTGGATCGTCCTGGACGATATTAATTAAAAGCCTTGAAACGAACCTGTTTGTATATGTGTACAAAATGTTTTTGTACAAGCTGATAGTCCCGTACGAACCAAGTTCGTCCGGTACGAACGGTTATAACAAGGTTGGTTCCAAAAACTGTAGAATGAATATAGAAAAATTGTCCTAAGTCGGTTATATCGTCTGGACAAAAATATGTTCGTCAGGACGAAAATCTTACAGAGAACAAATTGTCCCTGACGATAATTAATTTCGTCTGGAAAAAATTCTTACAAGGCCCAAATCGTCCCTGACGATAATTCTTTTCGTCTGTACGAAATTCTTACAGAGAGAAAATCGTTCCGAACGATATTTAATTTCGTACCAATTACAATCACTCCCTCTCAATTCAAATGATAATTTAAGCTTCAAAAATTAAAAGTATTTCTTACTGAATTTGATTTGAAGACTTCGTGTTTGAGAGTTTGATTCACCTAAAAGGTTAGTAGTCACAAGAGCAAATACAAATCTTCTAAAATTATTAGGAGATAACTACACATTTGAACAATAATATTTGGAATCATTAAAACTATACAAGTTGTAAAAATATAAAACATGCAAATAACAACTATCTTAATAATCTTCCCCTTTTTGATGATGACAAAACAATTATTGTTTGTATGATTTCAATTTAAAAAATCTCCTAAACTCCCCCTGAAATGATGAATACATGAAAATAAGGAGGCATTTTGAACTAAAGAACACAATTTTTGTTTTTCAATTTTTTTTTTAAAAAAAACAAACAAACAAAAAATTACAAAAAAAAAATACAAGACAATACTAAGACAATAATAATAACACAAGCCAAATGACAGAAAACCAAAATACAAACATACAAACACAATAATTTCTCCCCCTTTTTGACAACAACAAAAAGTGAAGAATAAATAGACAAGAAATGTAAGTAATTATATGAAATCCATTTGAAAATTTAATCTAAAAAGTGATTGACATAAGGTATGCAAATTAAAACTAATAACATTAGGTAAATTATAGAAATTCATAGAATTTAAGAAGTGATATAATATTATAAGTAAGAAGAATTTATCAAAGACATGATTAAATTTAGACATTTGAGATAAAGAAAATCATTACAAGAGAGATGAATAAAAATTATATATTTCAAAGTTCAATAGAAATATAAATGAACATAAGATCAATTTGAATTAAGAGTTTGAAAGAATCTGGAAAGAAGAGAATTACCACATGTGGCGCTTTGCGCATCTTTTTCAAGTATTTGACACATTTTTGTGCATCTTTTTCAAACTTTTGGCACATTTTTGTGCATCTTTTTACATTAAGCTTATTTTGTGCCTCTTTTTCACATTTGCGAACATTTGCGCATTCCTTTTGATTTTTATACTTTTTGTATAATTTTTTTTCAAAGAGTAATTGATACCAACTCTTTCCAAGATCAATAATATAAAATTTCAAATTTTTCTAAGTGCATAAATATCACTTGAACAAAGAAATATAAAATAAGAAAATATCTAAATTGCAATAATAATATTAAATTTAATGTAGTCTAAATGAATAGACATGAAATTAAAAATTCTAATTATAACAAGTTATAAACAAATTTTAAATTTAGAAAGACTAGATTTTCTAATGAAATTAATCTCAAATTACAATCTAATTTAAGCAAAATTAAGATTAAAAAGACTAATGAAATTCATAAAGACTAAATACATTTCAAAAACAAATAATACTAAAGCAAAACACAAAAACATATATTGATATTAATAAAAGGATTACATGATCAATTTGTAATATCAATACAACTTGAAAAGAAAATACATAGAACTCTAAAAACAAACATATAACTAAAGATAAGATACATGAAACCATATAATACTCAAAACCCAAATTTCTATTCTTCTGGAGGAGGAGGAGGAACACCCCCAAATAAGTTGAAGTAGGAATTTATCAACATAACATTGGTATTAATTTCATGAACTTCATTTCTTATATTACCAATGTCCTGTTGCTGCTGCTGAAGTTGAGCATCAATTTGATCAAATCGTTGATCAAAATGAGTCTCAAGTCTATCAAATTTCTCAATCAAATTCTGATAATTTGGTTGAGGTGCAGATGTTTGTGCTCCTTCTTCTTCTTCTTCTTCAGAATCACTGGCATGTGATTTCTCTTTGTCCTCCTTGAAGATCGCTCTAAAAGAAGCATCGTTGTAGTAGACTGGCTCTTCATACTCTTCATCAGGATGTACTAAATTGTATTTCTTTTCCAAAATAAAGGTAACTAAGTGACCTAATGAAATATTCCTTTTTCTTTTCTGATCAGCATGCCCAATTTTGGAAAGCCCATAAAGATAGTCTAAGATAAGTTGGGCTTCATCAATAGGACTCTTTTTCATAATAAAAAATATCACAATAGAAAGGAGTGGAGTAATGTTGATTCTATCACCAGCTTTTGGAATAATAGAAGATCTAAGAATGTGCTGGATGATTCGAGCATTTTTGGTCATTCCAGAAACTCTAGCAATATGATAATCTAGGCTATTTCCTCTAATCACCCAATTGATTTCAAACCACTTGAAGGTGTTATCGTTCATAAGGGTGTGGGATCTAAAACCTTCAGTTCTTAAGTTGAGAAAAGCACCTAAGTCATGCTTTGTGATTTCAACCTTTTGTTTAAAAACAAAAGAACTGACAGAAGAGTGGTCGGAGTTGAAACTCATATTTGCTAGGAAGTAAAGAAAGGTCTGTTTGTTGTAGAGGTGGATAAGAGTTAGGATAAATTCAAACAGAGTGGAAGCAAAAAGATGCATTACCTTGAAGTTTATCTCACTCTAGATCAGAATGCGAGATGGAGTGATTTTTGCAGAGGCAAATCGAGGAAAGGATTCCTCATTTGCTTTTGAAAGAAAGTTCTCAGAAGAATTCCTATGGGGTTTCTTTGTTAAAACCTTTTGTTGCTTGCTAGAGGAGGCCATTATTGATCTAGAAATTGAAAGGGATTGAAAGAGATGTTTGGAAATGTGATTGTTGAGTTAGAAAGCCATCGTATTTAAAGAAAACGATACGTTTATCCTGGACGAAAAATGTTCGTCCTGGACGAAAATTATCGTTCGTCTGGACGAAACAGTTTCGTACAGACGATCAAATTCGTCCAAAATGTAACGGCTTTTCATAATCAACACAACTTACGATACATCCTTTCATACAGACTTTTGACTTGACCGATCGTACAGACGATTAATGTTCGTCCAGACAATCACACTTGTGATCGTTTTAATGACAGTTTTAAAATCGTCCCCTACATTGAACCGCCATGTTTTCGTCCAGACGAAGTTCAGGTTCGTACAGATGAAGTTCATAATAAAAATAGTCTTATCCTTTCAACTGCTCCAATTAATCGTCCCGACGTTTGAGAGAGAAAAAAAGTTTCATCCCGGACGATCGTGCAGATCGTACAGACGAACTACATTAAAAACTGCTCTCAAGAAGGTTTGAAATCACGCAGATTGACATTTTACACACATCGTCTCGTACGAAAATATTTCGTCCCGGACGATTAAAACAAATTTTTAAATTTTTGTATTTTCATCAAAGAAACTAAATGAACATACAAAACACAATAAACAAAGATAAATGTATATACTCTAAATATAAAGTCACTAAAAAACAAACAAAAATCACAAAAACAAAATCATAAAAATATAAACTACGAAAACAGAAACATCAATGTTGCAAAAACATTTTTATTTAAGCATTTAAATATATTACACCAAGCCTTGTTCTTAATGTACTGAAAGTATCAAAGGCTAATGGTTTTGTAAAAATATCTGCAAGTTGATTTTCAGTTGAAACATGGGTAAGTTTAATTTCTCCCTTGGATACATGATCCCTTATGAAATGATGCCTTATGTTAATGTGTTTGGTTATAGAATGTTGAATAGGATTTTTGGAAATACAAATAGCACTAGTATTATCACAATAAATTGGAATAGTGCCTATAGTTAATCCTAAATCAATCAACTATTATTTTAATCAAAGTACTTATGCCACACAACTTCCTAATGTAATGTATTCTGCTTCTGCAGTAGATAGGGCCACTGAATTTTGTTTTCTACTAGACCATGAAACTAATGAATTTCTAATGAATTGACATGTTCCAGAAGTGCTTTTCCTATCCACTCTACAGCCTGCAAAGTCAGAATCTGAATAACCAATAATTTCAAATGAAGAGCTAAACTTAGGATACCAAATTCCTAAGTTTTGAGTTCCTAGTAAGTATCTTAATATCCTTTTCACTGGTGTCAAATGTGATTCTTTTGGATATAATTGAAATCTAGCACATAAGCAAACACTGAACATAATATCTGGTCGGCTAGCAGTCAAGTAAAGTAAAGATCCAATAATCCCTCTAAATTTCTTTTGATCAACAGATTTTCCCTTAAGGTCCTTATCCAACTGAACTGAGGAACTCATTGGTGTACTAACAGGTTTAGCATTATCCATTTTATATTTTTTAAGGATGTCCTTAACATATTTAGTTTGACTAAGAAATGTACCTTCCTCAAGGTTCTTAATGCTAAAACCTAGAAAGTAATTTAAATCTCCCAGTAGACTCATTTCAAATTCACTACTCATTGTTTTAGAAAAATCATCACAAAGATTTTTATTTGAAGATCCAAAAATGATATCATCCACATAAATTTGAACAACGAGTATATCCTTTCCAAATTTCTTTAAAAAGAGAGTTGTATCCACACTTTCTTTTTCAAAAGATCTTTCAAGTAGGAAGGTGCTCAACCTCTCATATCAAGCCCTAGGTATCTGTTTCAATCCATATAATGTCTTTTTTAACTTGAAAACATGATTTGGGTATTTAAAATTTCCAAAACCTGGAGGTTGTTCTACAAAAACATCTTCTTCAATTATCCCATTTAAAAAGGCACTTTTGACATCCATTTGAAATAATTTAAATCCTTTAAAACAGGCAAATGCTAGTAAAACCCTAATTTCTTCAAGTCTAGCTACAGGGGCAAAAGTCTCCTCAAAATCAATTCCTTCAATTTTATTATACCCCTTAGCAACTAATCTAACCTTATTTCTAATAACTACTCCTGAGTCATTCATTTTATTTTTAAAAACCCACTTGGTTCCAACAACACTTTGATCTTTTGGCCTTGAAGTTAATTCCCAAACTTTATTTCTTACAAATTAATTCAATTCTTCTTGCATGGCCAATATCCAAAATTTATCAAAAAGTGTTTGATCAATATTAGTGGGTTCTATAGTTGAAATAAAGGCTGAATGATTGACTTCTTTGTTTAATCTACGCCTAGTTCTAACACCCTCACTAGGTTCACCTATAATCAATTCCCTTGGGTGGTTTTTAGAAAATCTCAAATCTCTAGGCAAAGGGTTTTCTGTTTCCAAATTCTCTTCCACATTTTCTTCCAAATTTATTTTATCAATCTTTTGGGAGTTTTCCTCAATCTCATCTTCAACAATATTTGGCTCTTCCAAATTTCCAGATTCATCAAATACAACATGTGTGGTTTCTTCAATGACCAAAATTCTTTTGTTGAATACCCTATAAGATTTTCCAACACTTGAATATCCAACAAAAATTCCTTCATCTGATTTTGGATCAAATTTTCCTAAGGTAGATTTTCCATTATTATGAATGAACACCTTGCAACGAAAAATATGCAAATGAGACCAATTAGGTGTTCTACCTTTTAGCAACTCATAGGGTGCTTTATTTAAATTCGATCTCACATTCACCCTATTCAGAATATAACATGCAGTGCTAACCGCCTCAGGCCAAAAATATCTAGGAAGTGAGTATTCTGCCAACATTGCTCAGACGGCTTCTATTAATGTCTGTTTTTCCTTTCGACTACTCCATTTTGTTGAGGGGTTCTAGGTGCACAAAAATTGTGATCAATCCCTCTTTTTACAAAAATTTTTAAATCTTTCATTTTCAAATTCTCCTCCATGATCACTTTGTATAGAAATTATTTCACACCCTAATTTCCTTTGAATCCAAGTCAAAAAATTTCTAAATTCTTCAAATGATTCACTCTTATGAAATAGAAATCTAACCCAAGTGAATCTTGAATAATCATCCACTATAACAAATCCATATACCTTCCCTCATAGACTTACAGTTCCTATAGGTCCAAAAAGATCCATGTGTAAACATTCCAATGGTTTACTAGTCCTAAGATCCTTATTGGACTTAAAAGAGGACTTCACTTGTTTTCCTAATTTACATGCATCACAAAGGTGATCCTTAGTAAAGTCTAGTTTTGGTATACCTCTCACTAAGTTCTTTTGGATAATTCTCCTAAGGTTTTTCATACTAGAATGACAAAGTCTCCTATGCCAAAGCCATGATTCATCAGAAACATTTTTCAAACAAAAAGCAATAGGAGATTGAATACAATTTAAATCTAGCATGTAAACATTGTTTACCCTTTTTCCATTTAAAACAATTTTCCCATTTAGGCTTAATATGTAGCTAGTAGGTAAAATTTTACATTATAACTCTTATCACATAGCTGATTTATACTTAACAAATTATGCTTTAAACCTTAAACCAATAACACATTGTCTATAAAAAAGTTTTTTAAATTTCCAATCATACCTGATCCAACCACTTTCTTTGTGGTATTATCTCCAAGTGTAACCTTGCCTCCACTCCTGGCTTCCAGTGTTATGAATTGAGCAGTATCTTCAGTCATATGCTTTGAACATCCGCTATCCAGGTACCATATGCTCTCACGAGGTCTTGTGTGAGAGCAACCCTGCAAAAATATCAAATGTTAGACCTGGGAACCCAAACAAGTTTGGGTTCACCTTTTAGAAATTTATAATCATATGCATGTATGATATGTCTAGGTTTATGCATCTTAGGTCTCCACACCAAATTAGATTTTATCTTTAAAGTACAGGTGTGAGCTATATGTCCAAATTATCCATAATTATTACATTAACATTAGGAAAAGTATTCCTAAGTTTTCTTCCATTTATTTGTCTTCTAAGGGATTCCATATATTTAGGATAATATTTAGGATTTGTAAAATCTTCAAGTTTGGGGGGTATCCTATTATCCTCAAGAGCTCTTATTTTTTATTTATAAAATGAATTCATATCTTCTAAGATTCGATTTGTATAATTGATTCGATATGTTTTGGTTTCAGATTCATCCTTAAATATTTTAAAATCTCTTTCAAGATCAGCATAGGATGATTTTAAATTCTCAAAATTCTTATTCAAGTCATCATATTCGTCAAGTAACTTCATGTGGTTGTCATCTATTAATGCATGATCTTTTCTAAGGATTTTATGTTCCTTCTTAAGCTCTTCCAATTCTAAACTTATACTAGCATGCATCTTTTTTCATTTTCCTATATGCATCATGCATGTGTTTAGAAACTTCAAACAATTCATCATAGATTAAGTCACATACCTCTTCTTGATCTAATTGATTAACATTATCTACCATCAAGCAAAGATTGGTGACTTCTTCTTCTTTTTCAGTCTCAAATGAGTCTGAAGCTGAGTCCGCCCAGAAAGCTCTTTGAAACTTCTTATTGCCCTTCTTTATAATTGGTTTCTCCTCTACCTTCTCATTGCTAGGAGTGGCTTTGAGTTTTGGGCAATCAGTCTTGATATGACATGGTTTCCTGCATTCATAACAAATCACTTCATTAGAAACCTTGTCATTTTTGTTAAACTTACCTCTATTCCATTGCTGGCGTCTCTTCTGCTTCCTCTTTAGAAAGCTTCTGAATTGTCTAGTCATTAATGCAATATCGTCTTCATCCTCAGGTTGTGAGTGTTCACTCTCTAACTCTTCCACTTTTAGTGCTATATTCTTCTCCTTTCGTGGTTCACCTGTATTAATCTTTCTTTGGCTTACTCCTTGCTCATAAGCAATAAGTGAACCAAGAAGATTGTCAATAGAATAAATGTTTATATCTTTAGACTCTGTAATTTCAGTTATTTTAGCATCGTAAGAAGTAGGTAAACAATGAAGAATCTTATTAACCATTTCAGCATTAGTTAATTCCCTACCAAGTGCATGCAAAGAAGTGACAATTTGTGTGAATCTTGTGTACATGTTAGAAATAGATTCATTTGGTTTCATGCGAAACAACTCATAATCATGTAACAAGATATTCAATCTTGATTGCTTAACCTCATTAGTCCCTTCATAAGTTATACAAAGTCTATCCCATATGTTATTTCCACTTTTATAAGTGGAAACCCGCATGTAGTCTTTAAATTTTAAAGCACAAAAGAAGCTATTTAAACATTTGGCATTTAGTTGAACTAAGTCATGTTCTTCTATAGTCTAATCAGTAAAAGGTGTTTCTACTCTAACTCCATCGACTAATCTAGTTGGTTTTGTATAACCTTCCTGGACTAGGATCCACATACGATAATCAAGTGACTGTAAGAAAGTAGACATGCGTGTTTTCCAAAGAATCAAAAGGTATATTGTCAAACAGTGGAGGTCTAGTAATAGAGTAACCCTCAGGTGTATTTCAATTTTCGAATGTAGCCATCTACGTTAATCAAAATGTAGTTTAAACTTATGATTTTGAAACAAAGCTCTAATACCACTTGTTGAGTCTAGTGAATATGTTGTTAGACCTAAGTTAATGTCCCAAGGCTACCAAGTGGGGGGGGGGGGGGTGAATTGGTATTTTTAAAACTTAACCCTCTTTGAAGTTTTGTTGAACCGAAATGAAATTTTTTAATGAAATTTTTATAGAAAAGTTTTTCAACCACAGAGTTTTTAAACAAAAATAAAATGCAGAAAATAAAAACAGTAAAGTAAAAGACACAAGATTTATGGTGGTTTGGTCTAAACCAGACATACATCCACTCCCTAGAGGCACCCTTTGAGTATTGCACTAATACCAATAGTGTCTCTCCTTTTGCACCCACAGCAAGGCAGAGAAGCCTTTACAAACACTCTTTTCACCACTACCCGGTGCGGCAGAGAACCGTTGTCCTTTTACACAATCCCCAGTGTTGGCAGAGAACGGTCCGTCCTTTCACACTCTCCTAGTGTGGGCAGAGAACCCTTTGTCCTTTCACACTCTCCTAGTGTGGGCAAAGAACCCTTCGTCCTTTCACACTCTCCTAGTGTGGGTAGAGAACCCTTAGGGTTTTCACACTCTCCAAGTGTCGGCACATAACCGGATCTCCTTGACAGATCTTCTCACTAGAAATCTAGAAGGAAGAAAGAAAAGAGTGAAGTATTCCCAATTCACAAGTAGAGATTCTTACCTTTAAACACCAAGTGAAGCCTTCACGCTACAGTGGTAGGAATCCTCCTTTGAATGCTCTCTCACACTCTCTCCTTGACTTTTCTCTCAATAGGTACGAAGATCAAATGACAAAAAGATTGGGTGGCAGTCTAATTTGGACTATATATACAAAAGACAGGAAAAACCGCCCAAAAAATGCAAGTTTTCAATTCTGTACACAGTGGATCGTCCCGTACAATCGTGGATCGTCCTGGACGATATTACTTAAAATCCTTGAAATGAACATGTTTGTATATGTGTACGAAATGTTTTTGTACAAGCTGATCATCCCGTACGAACCAAGTTCGTCCGGTACGAACGGTTATAACAAGGTTGGTTCCAAAAACTGCAGAATGAATATAGAAAAACTATCATAAGTTGGTTATATAGTCTAGACGAAAATATGTTCGTCAGGATGAAAATATTACAGATAAAAAATCGTCCCAGACGATAATTAATTTCGTCTGGATGAAATTCTTACAGAACCCAAATTGTCCCTGACGATAATTATTTTTGTCTGTACGAAATTCTTACAGAGAGAAAATCATCCCGGACGATATTTAATTTCGTACCGGACGAATAGGACTTAGAAAATTTTTCTAGCCAGTTCCTATTCGTTCCATGTGATCTTAATAGGAGATAACTGTCTGATCATCCCGTACGAACTGATATCGTCTCGTATGATCATTATAAATTTTATATGATCTCTTTATGTGTGTGTGTGTGTATGTTTTTATTCACTCAATTACAATCACTCCCTCTCAATTCAAATGATAATTTTAAGCTTCAAAAACTAAAAGTATTTCATGCTGAATTTGATTTGAAGAGTTCGTGTTTGAGAGTTTGATTCACCTGAAATGTTAGTACACACAAGAGCAAATACAAATATTCTAAAATTTTTAGGAGATAACTACACATTTGAACAATAATATTTGGAATCATCAAAACTATACAAGTTGTAAAAATGTAAAACATGCAAATAGCAACTATCTTAACGCACATACCTCTTCTTTATCAAGATGGTCATCTGCCATTAAGCACAAGTTTGTTGTCTCATTTTCTGGTTCTGTCTCCGATGAATCTGATCAGAATCAGCCCAAAACGCCTTTTGAAGTCTCTTTTTATCTTTTCTAAACTTGGATTTCTCCTTATCCTTTTCTTTGCTTGTGTGATCTTGAAGTGTAGGACAATCCGCTCTGACATGTCCAGGCTTCCTGCATTCAAAGCAAACATCATTAGAAGATATTTTAGAATATTTATTATCCTTACCTTTTCTCCAACTTTGATGATGCTAGTGTTTCTCCCTTAGACAGTTTTTGAATTGCCTTATGATAAAGGCAAAGTCATCGCTTTCAGACTCGGAAGAGTCAGAGTCTGATTTGTGTGCTTTCAATGCCACTATTTTCTCTTTCTTTTTCTCACATGCATCAAGATTTCTTTGATTCACCCCTTGCTCGTAAGCAATGAGTGAGCCAAGTAAGTTATCAATTGAATAGGTGTTTAAATCTTTAGATTCAGTTATAGTAGTAATTTTAGCATCAAAAGAGGAAGGAAAGCATCGTAAGATTTTGTTTACTTTTTCATAGTTTGAAAGTTCTCTTCCTAGGGCATGCAAAGAAGTTACAATTTGAGTAAACCGTGTATACATATCAGAAAGATATTCAGAAGGTTTCATATGAAAAACTTCGTAGTCATGCAAGAGAATATTCAAACGAGATTATTTCACTTCATTGGTTCCTTCATAAGTAATTTACAACTTATCCAAAATCTCTTTTCCAGTAGAGCAAATAGAAACACGCATGTAATCCTCAGACTTTAAAGTACAAAAAAAAACATTTCAAAAACTTCGCATTCAATTGAGCTAAATTTCTTTCATCGGTAGTCCATTCAGAAAAAGCAACTTTAGTTTTAATTCCATTAATTTCATGAGTAGGTGGAGAATATCCTTCTTTAATAAGCATCCACATACGATAGTCAGTTGATTGCAAAAAAGTAGACATGCGAGTTTTCGAAAAATCAAAAGTAAGGTTGTCAAACAAGGGAGGTCGTGTAATCAAATATCCTTCAGTTGTATTACGATTTCCAAAGTTAGCTATGGATAAAAATTCAAAAATTTTTCAAACTTTGTTTTTATGAATCTCACTCTGATACCACTTAAAAGTTTGTTAGGGATGTTAGGGCCTATGAACTAGTCCTGAGGCTAACCAAGAGGGGGGGGGGGGGGGGGGGGGGGGGGGGGGGGGGGGGGGGGGGGGTGAATTGGTATTTTAAAAAATTCTTTAAAACTAAGAGAACAAATATAATAAACCAAAATTACCATAAAAGAATAAGTGCGGAAGCAGTAAAAAGAACACAAGGGTTTATAGTGGTTCGGTCAACTTGACCTACGTCCACTCCCTGGAGGCGCCCTCCGAGTATTGCACTACCAACGCGACTCTCCTTTCGCCCCCATAGCTAGGCGGAGAAGCCCTTATAAAAACACCTCCTTTTTTACCACACCCGACAAGGCAGAGAACCTAACTCCTTTTGCTTCCTCCTGAAGCAGGCAGAGAACCACGATCACTTGCTAAAACTTACCTCTCCCAACCCTTCGAAGGACAAGAGACTCTAGGGAAGAAGAAGTGGAATAATGCTTGGAGCAACCCTTGTGAACCCCCTCACAAGCTCCCCCTAACAAGATCCTCTCTCTCTGTCTCTCTCTCTCTCTCTCTCTCTCTCCCTCTCTCTCTCTCCTTTAGGTTTTCTCAGGTCAAGACAGTAGCCAAGGATGTTAAAAAAAGTTAAACAAGAGCTCTTAAATAGAAGAGCTTCAAAGGAGCTCATTAATTATAAGTTGCCGACATTATCTTCCAGGACGATATGGACATCGCCTTGGCCGATCAGTACAAATCTCATATGATCGGTCAGAGCATTGCCCTAAATGCAAACTGGACGATTGAAAATTTTCTTGATTGTCCCGGACGATCTCAAGATTTTCCTGTCCAATCAGTTCAAATCAGAGGAAAATTGTTCAGAGCATCGCCCTGAATTTGTACTATCCGATCCAAATCTGCCAGAAGCAACCTAGGGTTTTTGAATGGATCGTCCAGGTTGATCTTGCAATCGTCCAGGATGATGTGATCGTATCAGTCATCCTTAATTACTCCCATGATTGCCATATCAATTTAGGCATAATTATACAATATCGTCCAGGCCGATAAAAGAATCGTCCTGACCGATTTCCAAAAATACAGAATACCTAAATAGATCATTGCAGCAATTTCTTTCTGTATTGAGCTTATCGTCCTGGCCGATACAGGTATCGTCCAGGCCAATCAATTAGTTATGGCTGCCTTAACTAAGAAATCATAATTAGATCTTCTATTTTGAACTCGATCGTCAAGGATGATATAAATATCGTCCGGGCTGATGTGAGTAAAAACACAAATTCTAAATCTCTCAAGTGAGTGTGTGTAGGGTTTACTTAACATTAGTCACTTCAAATAATTACAATTGACTCAAGAAAGAAAAAAAAATTATAGAATGACTCAACCCTAATCTACCTAGTCTTGAGCTGATTCCGATTTTCGTTCGATCTTTGAATCCTAAAAATGTCAGTTGTGAAGGAAGAGTGTTTGCTAATCATAAAAATATAATTCATGGAATCTGTAACATATCCCAGCCTCCAAAACCCTCTAAAACCTTCTCCAAGCTTTTCCATAGCCTTCCCAAGCGAAGCCCCACCAGATCTTGGCCTCAAAAACTCAAATTAGAGAAGAGAGATAGTTTAGAGAGAGAATCAAGAAATTCCAGAATAACATCAAATCCAACGAGATCCAACTCCTGCGGTCTTCCATAAAGTTGAAGAGGATCTTAGCAGCTTTCCAACAAGCCCAAGAACTCTAAAATCCGACTGAAGGATTGTATGTTATGCCCATTTGACGTTTAAATTTAACTTTGAAACTGTGGCAAATCTACAATGCATGGAGCCTCCAAACTCCAGGTTCAAATTTTGTGCACTTTCGTTGAGTATTTTGAAAGTTATGGGCATTTGAAATTCCTTAATTTTGGCTAAACCTGAGCCGTCCCACCGCGTGTTTAGCGCGATCAGACGGCCCAGAAACGACCACATGGCCTCTCCCCGAATGCAGCGTCTTCCCCTGGATTCGAACTCGCGCCGTTTCGGACCGCGGTTGATGATGTGGCGCCATTTGGACAGTCCATTCTACCCGCGGTCGATCGGACGGCTGATCCAGCCGTCCGACGTGGTTATGTGGTGGGCCCCAGCCCACCACGTGGCGCGTTCCTATTGGGCGCCGCCGATCCAGCGCCAATTATTGGCGCAGGTGGTTAATTTGACCCAAAAAATAAAAAAAATTAAAAAATGCCTAGATCTTCTAAAATTCATAGAAAATCGAATTGTTCACCAATTTGAACATTCTTAGGCTCATTGGAAAGGAAATTTAATGTAGTATTTATTAAAGTTAAAATTAAGTTTATTTGGCCTCTATATGGTGAGATATTTACATTTGTTTGAAATATGTTTTTCATAATTTTCTCAAAATCCAGTAGTCAACTAGAGTCCAAATTTTGGATAAAGATTATTGGGTATCTTAGGAATGTTGACTGATTTTTCTAGGGTCAGATACCCAATGGATTTCTATGATGGGAATTTTCAAGGTAAATGGGTCCATTTTGGTCCCTAAATTTTGAAAATTCATAAATCCTTAAATTCTTTGTTTTTTGCTGTGAAATTTCTTTGGTGTGAATGCATGTATACCAGGGTTAGACACACCGAGTTTCAAGCCAATTGGAATAGTAGAGAAACCTAAAAAAAATATTTACAAAAATATCTATAAAACTTAAAAAATTCATAGGGCATTGTACACACACCCAATAGAGGTGAAACTTGAACACAGTAAATATAGTGACATTTTAAACCTTATGTTCAAATTTCACCCAATTTGGAGCTCATTAGGTCAGAAAATTAAGCAAGTCAAAGTTAACCGCTTAATTTAAAACTTTTAAAAATTACAATAAATCAAGTTTAAATCCAAAAAATATAAACAACCCTTATAACTGACCAAAATTAAGCCATTAATTAAAAAAATTGAAACCAACTCAATTTGACAGCAAATCTGGCTTTAATTTAATTTTAAGTGAAGTTTATTATTTAATTAATTTAATTAATTAACAAATATTTAAAATTCCAAAAAAATTTCAAACACTTGAGAATCTCTTCTTAGGTCATTCTTGGCCTTTGGAGTTGATTTCAAGGATTTTGGTGTTCATTTGGAACAAAATCATTAAAACCCCTTTAATTAAACAATTTTAATAATTCTAAAAAATACAAAATTTTGAAAAATCATAACTAAGTTAAGAAAACTCCAAATTGACCAAACTCAATTGCATTCAACTCAAAATTAAGTCTAGTATTTATTAAAATCTTCAAACCTTAAAAAATCAGTCAAAGTAAAAAAGTCAATAAAACTGTCAACCTAAGTCAAAATCAGTTTAAAACTTCAAACCTTCGTAATAAAATCTAGAAAAATCCAATTTCAATGTACTTATAGTCTAGCTGATCGTATTAAGGTCTAGTATTTTAATAAAATATTAATTTACTAGAAAACACTCTTAATCAAAAAGTCAACTTTTGACCCCTTAATTAAATAATTAAAATAATCCAGAAAATTCCTAAAATTTGAAAATTGTCTTAAAATTCCAGAAATCATTAATCAACCTTAAAATCAATTTCAAATCATTAATACTTAAACTCAAATTTAAATCTTCCCTTAAGCCTTTCAACCAACTAGAATTTCAAACAACTTTAATAAATTTCCATCCATAGGACATATCCAAACCACACGGCCTACCTCACACACTTTAGATGGTTTGCTAAGACAACCAACTCTAGTTTTAGGCTAGGCCAGTGTTTACTTTTCTTTTGTGTGCCAGGTTTTAAAGCTTTCACTGCATGCTGTTTGATAGCTTAGAATTGATTGATTATTTATTTATTTATTGCACTTTATTGAGCATTTAAATTTCAAATATATCAACTACTTGAGATCAAATATTAACATATTGGGATTATATATAATTGTTGATTATTAGGATAATGCTGTAGGATCGAGTCTAGAATTTTATCTTTTTAAATGTAATTTGATTATATAATGGTTGTAATATATTCAAAGTGTTTTGAGTTTGAGATATTAATATCTAACTTGAATTCCAAAGAGGAGAAGACATCCATAAAGGGGAGAGTCTTCTTCCATTTGGAAGATCAAGTTAGGATACTTTTTCAAATATCCAAAGGAGAAAGATAACACCCCGTTCAAGGGGGAGTTTCTTTCATTTGGATTTTCAAAACTGACGAATCAAGATGTTCGTGAGAAGATGAAGAAGTGGATAATGAGAAGAATCCAAAATCTCAAAATCACTTAGTCTTAGGATTAGAAATCCGGGTTATTGTCAGTGGCGCCCTGCCACTTTACTTTCTGTAATTATGAGATGTAATATTAAAGGCACTTGCCTATGGACTATCAGTTTGAATATTAATTTAATTGATTTGATTAATGTTTGAGGTTGATTGCGATAAAGGATTACCTGCTTTTTATAGTTTTTTGTCGATTCTTGCATGTTGATTTTGATTTAGCCTGGAACCCGATCGTAAGCTCTTAAGGACTCATTAAAATTTTTCTACTTAAATCAAGTTAAAAATTTTAAGTTCACATAGAAACTTTAACCCTTTAAGAAGTAAGCCTGGGACCGCCGGGAGTTCTCATTTCAAAAGTCTTCATTCAAATTCAAGCATTTAATCGAGTCAATCAGCATGCATCGTATTAGCAACAAATTTAAAAATCTCTAAAACTTTAATTGTATTAGCTTAAGCATCAAACACCCAACATAAGTCAAAGGGCCAATTAGGATCTTCTCGAGATGTCAGCCCTATTCTCAAAAACTTATCTTAAATAACATCCCTACCACTCAACATTAAAATACCAGATACATGTTTTTAAAGTTCCTAGGTGGTTTCACTGGCTCCCCAATCCAATCTGGGGTAAGTCCATATTTGCATTGCACTAGCTAGGTTAGGGCCACTTTTAAGTGCCCAATTTAGACTTAGGTTCTGAGGAAAGCTTGGGCTATAAGACCTCAACCTTCAAGAATTGAATCCTAAACTTCTAATAAATTTGACCATTAAAACTACATATCTCTTTCAATCAAATTCAAGCCAAACACTTAGGATAAGCTGGAGTGTTTTATGAATTGTTTCAGAATCTCAAAATACTCCCTACTCCTCTTCCTTTGACTCCAGAAACAACTGTTCAAATTTGATCCAATCCATATTCAAATTCCAAACTTTACCCTCTTTTGATATCGAACCTTGAAATCTTAAATAAAATTTTTACCGCTATTTTAATTGAGAGTATTCGTAGAAAATTCTTATTTCCTACGATGTAATTAACTATGAGGACTTACGCTCGTAGGAGATTTAGAAATCCAGACCTGATTTAAAAAAAATAAACTTTTCAAAATCTTCAATTAATTATCTTTGGGAAACTTAAATTTTATAATCATTATTATCGTTTTCAAATTATTAATAATAAGCGTTATCCTCATTACCAGAAATAATATGTCGTTCTATTATTATTCTAACTATAAAATTAATGATCCCCTATCCCAATCATTATAGTTAAATATTTGAACAAACATCATTTTGATCCTTTGGGATCATATTTTATCTCCTCTTGAGTTTGATTATAATAATTGGGATGAATTTAAAACTTTGAGATTTGAACCCATTAAAGAATGATATGTTCACCTTTCGAGGTGATATATCATTCATAATGAGAGTTCAATTTTAGAATTTAAAATCCCAGAAATTAAATCTTTTCCAAAGAAAATTAATTCTTTTCAAAAATAATATGTTTCAATCAAACAAGCTACTAAAAATAATTTAAAATAAAAGCTCATAATTTTTTGAAAAGAACGAGATGCCACACGCCAAAATCTGAATTAAAATGAATAAGATACAAATTTGTGAAGTTTTAAGTAATTAAGGGAAAATTTAAAAGAATTAGTATTTAAAAATGATAATTAAATAAAATTAAATTAAAATAAAAAAGTTTCTAAAATTTGATGTTATTTATTAAAATAAAAATGATAATATTTTTAAAATAATAATAATAACCATAATAATAATGAAAAATAATAGTAAAAAAAAAAATGATAGTAAATTTAAAATTATAAAGTAATTTAAATAATAATAATAATAATAACCATAATAATATAATAATTATAAGAATAATAATGAAAATAATTTTAAATTAAAATAATAATAATAATAATAATAATAATAATCATTACTTTTAAAATAATAATTATAATAATAATAATTTTAAAATAAAAATGTTAACAACTTTAAAATAATAGTAATAATAATAACAAATACCATTGAAAAAACTTTTTAACTTTAAAATAATAATAATAAAAATAAACATAAGTTAAATAATAATAATAATAATAATAATAAAGTAATAAAATATAATTAGGAATTTTAGAGTAATATCATTTTGAAATAAATGAAAATAATTTTTTAAAAAAATTAATATAATTTTTTTTTAGTTTTAATTAATTTATAATATTTTTTTAAAGAAATTAGATTTAAAAATAGGTTTAAAAAGAAATTAAAAATAATTATTTTGCTTAAAACTGTGGCGGCGGCGCTAGTGGACACGTGGCTGGCTTTGGTTCGCTCCCTGGAATCACGGGCAATCATTTATGGCAGCACGATGATTGCGCCACCAACCAATGATTGCGGCAATCTTGCCGAAATAAGGAACCACGGGCAGAATCCACTGATCTATGTTAGCTCTAGATTCTGGCCATTGGATCCTCATATTTCAAAATGGGCGGTCGAGCTCTCGCTGGATGGGAGATCTAACCGCGGGCACGATTCTGTAGTTCGGATGAAATCACGGACCGATGGGATTTGCACCGTTGATCAGATGATCGACGGTGAAGATCTCGTACCGTCAAGGCTAGGGCAAACTCGAAGACCAAAATAATAATCCATCTCATTTGATCGATTAGATCAATCAAATCAAATGAAATTTTAACCACATGCTGTGCATGTGAAAAACAATGATGGGGAAGAATGATTACACCTTAAAATGTACTATGTATAAAGTTACCTCAATCCAATGGATGGATTCGAGAGTTCTTTATACGATTGAGCTTGTAGACTATCCTCGTACAATTCTCCTGTTGTACTCGAGCCTTAAAATGCTCTTGATCGACGAGAAAACTCTTTCGAAGTTTCCTAGCCTCGGCTCGTCGGAGATCTCGCCTCCGATGAGTTTTCAACAGTGGCTTTAGGTCGGGAAGGGTGAGAGAAGTCTCTAAGAGTCTTCACACAAAGTCTCAGGGCTTTTAGTGTCCTAAAGAGAGGGATTGCAAAAAGTCCCCCTCAAAACCTAATTTTTCCTATTTAAAGGCTCCTAACTCCAAGGGGACGGCTAGGATTAGATCTAGGGTTTCTTAGGAAGGAAAATAAGCTGAATTAGTCGTGGTTTGAATCCCAAGGCATTAAGAGGGCTTTAAAAGGCACTTAATGGGCTTAAATAGTTTATTTTGACCTATTAAAGACTTGAGTTGACCAAGTCAATGGTTGACCTGGTCAACCTAGTCAAATAGGTCAAAGGGGATGAGTTGAATCCAAGAATAGGGTTTGATTTGGATTTAAAATCAAATTGGGCTCAAATAGGCTAAATGAGTCAACCTGTGTTGACCGGGTCAACCTGGTTTGACCTGGTCTACCAGGTTGACCCAGATCATAGGTTTGGGCCCTATGGGTTGGGTCTAACCCACTAAGTCTAATGGAGGTGAGAGATTGAGCCAAGGAGCTCTGAAATTGATTTTAGATCAAATAGAAGGGAATTAGGGTCAATTTGGGTCAACCTGGTCAACTAGGTTGACCCAGGACTTGGGTCTGAGCTTAGTAGTCTCAGTTTGACCCACTAAAATGGATAGGAGGGATCTTAGGTTCTGGCTTGGTCAGTTTGACCAAGTCAACCCCTTTTGATCTAAGAGTTTGATAAAATCCATGTTAACAATTATAATCTATGAATCTAGATTCGTAATAATCTCCTCTTTTTTATGATGATAAATATTTAGTAGAAGAATTAATTTAAGCAGTTTAATTAAAACATCAGAATGAAAAAATAATGTGAATCAAGAAATTTAAATTTTACTAAAATCAAATATATGGTACAAACACTAAATAATAACCAGCACAATAAAATAATATAAACACTACCACTACTCCCCCTTTGACATCTTAAAAAGGAGGAGAAAATAACGAAAAAGATTAGAAAAATAATAAAAAGAATGAAAATAATTTTTTTTTATTAAAGTAATATGATAAATTTTTTATATGATTGAATTAAAAATTCATAAGAATCAATGAGTTAACATCGTCGAAATTAGAAAAATAGTAGAATAATCGATCCTATTAGCCCTAGCTCAGACTTCTTATTAGGCAAACCATCTTTTGAAAATAAAGATCGAACTAAAAAAAAATCAATTGGATAAGAAAAATAGATCCGTTCAACACTTGGTTCAAGAAAAATATCTTATAAAATAATATATTAAAGTAATTAGTTACAATCATGAATTTTGAAAATAGGCCTTTAAAATATCATGTGACACATGAATTCTTCTAAGATTTAAAGGTTTGAAAGAAAAGGAAGCTTTCTTTCTTGTGGTATCATTTTGTACTTCTTGTCAATTGGTTGGTGCTCCTTTCACATCCTTTGATTTTTATGATACACTTTGTGTATCTTTTAAACTTTTGGCGGTCATTGTGCATCATTTCAATTTTTCTTCTTTTCGAGCTCATTTTATGCCTCTTGTCATTTTTGCAAGCTAGATCCCTTTTGAAACTTTTAATACTCTCAATTGTGAGAATATCTTCCAGATATTAGAGAAGAAAAACTTACTTTCTAATATAAGGAAGAGTAAATCACAAAGTAGAATCAAATTCATATGATAAATATAATGACAAGATTATGAAAACTTGAAAGTGATTTAATGAATTTGAATATTATATATATAAGATAGATTATTATAGTAGAAAAGATCTTAATCACAAAGTCTAGTTATTAATTTCAGATAGACTTTTATTTAGAAAATAAAATTATACCGCTAAAAGAAGTTAGAGGAAGGGAAACAATCAATTGTATTTCTCTCTTTAGCTTATTTAGGGTTGTCAAACATTGACCATAAACTTTTAAAAACAAAAATAAAGCATAAAATTTCATTTCAGTAGTGACAAAAAAAAAGAAGAAAACTAAAACAATAGAAATGAAAAACACAAAAAATAATAACAAATAAAAAGAAAAAAAGTTAGAATCAAAAGAAAAAGTAGAAAACAACAACAAATAATTGAACATAAAATTCAAAATTTAGTAAACATTATGTTCATGCATTTATATCAATCACACACAATCTGGTCCTTAAGATGTTAAATGTATCAAATGCCAGTGGTTTAGTAAAGATCTCAGCTAGTTGATTCTCAGTTGTTACATGGTGTAACTCAATATCTCCTTTAGTCACATGGTCTCTAATTAAGTGATGCCTTATGTCAATGTGTTTAGTCATTGAATATTAGATATGATTTTTAGAGATGTAGATGACACTAATATTATCACGAAGGATTGAAATTGTGCCTACATGTAATCTTAAATCTAGAATTTATTGTTTCAACTAAAGGACTTGGGCCACACAACTTCCTAAAGCAATGTACTCAGCTTCAATAGTGGAAAGTATAATAGAATTTTGTTTTCTACTGGACTAAGAGACTACAGACTATCCTATAAATTCACAAGTCCCTGAAGTGCTATTTCTATCCATCATACATCCTCCAAAATTAGAATTAGAATATCTAATAATTTCAAAAGAAGTGCTATGAATAGGATACTATATTCCTAAGTTTTGGGTCCCTGAGAGATATCTAAGAATTCTCTTAACTGCAGACAAGTGAGATTCTTTAGGATTAGCTTGAAATTTAGCACAGGGACAAACACTAAATATTATATTAGGTTGGCTAGTAGTAAGGTAAAGCAGTGATCCAATCATTCCTCTGTACTCTTTTGATCAACGGATTTTCCATTTAGGTCCTTATCCAACTAAACATTGGAGGTCATGAGAGTTTTTATTAGCTTGGCTTTATCTATGTCATATTTCTTCAAGATGTACTTAATGTACTTTGATTAATTTTTAAAGATTTTATAATTAAATTATCTTATGATAAACCCCAAAAAGTAGGACAACTCTCCCATCATAGTCATCTCAAATTCTTTACTCATTATTTTAGAAAATTTATCACATATATTTTTATCAAAAGATCTAAAAAATATATCATCAATATATATATGAACAATGAGTAACTCATCTCTTACTTTCCTCAAAAAAAGGGCAGTGTTTATGTTCCCCTTAACAAACTATCTCTCTAGTAAGAAGGTGCTAAGCCTCTCATGCCAAGCTCTAGGTGCCTATTTTAATCAATATAAGGCCTTTTTTAATTAGTAAATATGATTTGGAAATTAGGAACTCTCAAAACCTGGGGATTGCTCTACAAACACATCCTCTTTTATTATACCATTTAAAAGGCACTATTGACGTCAATTTGGAAAAACTTAAATCCTTTATAATAAGCAAAGGCTAGTATCACTCTAATGACTTCCAATCTAGCTACATAGGCAAAGGTCTTCTCAAAATTAATCCCTTTTATTGAGTTATACCTCTTAGCCACCAATCTCACCTTATTCCTAACCACCACACCATAATCATTCATCTTATTCTTAAAGACCAAATTTATTCCAACTACACTTTATCCTTTTAGTCTTTATATAAGATCGTAAACATCATTCCTAACAAATTGATTTAATTCCTCTTGTATGGCTAAGATCCAAAACTCATCAGACAGGGCTTGATTGGTTTTGGTGGGTTCAATCATTGAGATAAAGAAGAGTGGTTCACTTCCTTCTTTTGTTCATGCATAGTTCTAACACCTTCAAAAGGTCTCCTAAAATTAGTTCTTTAGGATGACTCAAAGAATATCTTCATTCTCTAGGCAAAGTGTATCAAGGTTCTACCCTTTCTTCCAGATTTACATTTTTACTCCTTAGGTAATCTCACATACTCCTTTAGTGTTTTGAGGCTTTACCATTATCTCTAAATTTTTAACTCCTTGGGTAATCTCTCTAACTTCATTTTCATCCTTAACTCTAGAATTATTAGGATCAAATTCATCAAACACTATATGAGTAGTCTCCTCCACCACCAATATCCTCTTGTTAAACACTTTAAAGAATTTCCTCACACTTGAATATCCTAAGAACACTCCTTCAGATTTTGGGTCAAATTTTCCTAAGGGTAACTTCCCATTATTAAGAATAAAAACCTTAAAGCCAAAGATATGGAGGTGGGAAAGGTTGTGTATCCTATCCTTAATGATCTCATAGGATGTCTTATCTAGTTTGGCTCTAACATTCATCCTGTTTATCACATAATAAGCTGTGTTTATCGCTTCATCCTACACGTATTTTGAAAGTGAATACTCAGAAACCATGGCTCTAGCGACCTCAACTAAGGTCCTATTCTTTCTTTCAACTACCCCGTATTGTTGAGAGAACCTAGGAGCTGAGAAGTTGTGACTAATCCCTTTATCCTCATAAAAGTCTCCAAATCTCTCATTTTCAAACTCTCCACCATGGTCATTATGGATGATCAAGATCTCATAACCTAGCTTTTTCTGAATCTAAGTGAATAAGGATCTAAATTTATCAAAAGACTCACTCTTATGTTACAAAAAATTAATCCAAGTAAACTTCGAGTAGTCATCAACAATCACAAATCCATAGACTTTTCCCCCTAAGTTGGCAGTGCTAATGGGTCCAAACAAATTCATGTGAAGGACTTCTAAATGTCTAGAGGTACTAATATCCTTAATGGAATGGAAAGAGGATTGGACTTGGTTCCCTAGTTAATAAGCATCATACATGTGGTCTTGAGTGAACTTAAGCTTGGGGATACCTCTAACTAGGTCTTTTTGGGTCACTCTTTTAAGGGTTTTCATACTGGCATGACATAACCACTTGTGCCATAACCAAGACTCATCAGTGACAATTTTTTAGTAAAATGAAACAGCACATTCAATGTTATTTAAATCAAACATGTAAATATTGTTAATATGCTTTTTCATACAAAATAGTGGTGTTATTCAAGCTAATAATACATGTATTTGCCAAAAATTTTATGATAAAGCTCTTATCACAAAGTTAACTGATATTGAGCAAGTTGTGTTTCTGTCAATCTACAAGTAAAATATTTTCAATCAAAAGGTTCTTAGAGTTTCTGATTATTCCTGCAAACACCATATTCATAGTGGTGTTGTTTCCAAGAGAGACCTTGCCTCCAACCCTGACCTCTAGCAAAACAAATTGATCGGCATCTCCAATTATGTGTCACGAGTATCTGCTATCCAGGTACCACATACGCTCATGAGATCTTTGGTGAGATCACACCTATAAAATCATGAAATGTTAGATTTAGGAACCCAAACAAGTTTGGGCCCCTTCTTATAGAAATAAGAATGCAATATATATGTGTTATGCTGTGAATTATATAATTTAGGTCTCTACACTCAATGTGTACTATGGTGAATAGTGCAAGTGTGAGAGATGTATCCTAGCATACCACATGAAAAATATCTAACACCAAGAAAAGAGTTAATTAATTTATTTGAGTTATAATGCATCTTCATAGGTTTCAAAACTTTTGGCTTTGGATCAGGATTGAAAAACTGTTTAAGTGTGGGTAGAATCTCATTTTTCTCAAGTACTTTCAATTTAGCATTAAAAAATGAGTTAACACTTTCTAAAACAACATTATCAACTTTTAAATAGTGCTCCCAACTCTTAGATTTATCAATATATGTTTTAAAATCATTTTCAAGTGCAGTGTGGGATGTTTTCAATGAATTATGCTTAATGACCAACTCAGAATTCCTTTTATTTAACTCATCGAACTCATCAAGTAGTGACATGTGATTGCCATTAAATGTAGAGTTATCTTTAAGTAAAACTTCATGCTCTTTTTGTAAATTTAAAAATTCTAATTTCAGGCTAGCATATAATTTCTTAAGTTTCCTATATGACGCATGAATTTATTCAAAAACTTTAAGTAATTGACTTTAGGTTAGTTTACATACCTCTTCTTGGTTAGACTAACCAAGATGATCATTTGCCATCAAGCACAGGTTTATTGTCTCCTCTTTAGCTTTAGCTCAGAGAAGTCATATATAGAATCCGCCCAAAATGTCTTTTGGAACCGCTTCTTATCCTTCTTGAACTTGGGTTTCTCCTCACCATTCTTCTTATTTGGGTGAGTTTTAAGTGTTTGACAATCAACTTTAACATATCTCAGCTTCCTACATTCAAAATAAATAATATCAGTAAAATTTTTAATTTTTTTGTTACCCTTACCTTTGTTTCATTTTTTATGGTACTTTTGTTTCTTCCTTAGAAAGTTTTTGAATTGCCTAGTGATTAAGGCAACATCATCACTTTCATACCCAAAAGAATAAGTATTTATATCATTAGCCTTCAGCGCCACAGTTTTCTCCTTCTTTTTCTCACTTGCATCAAGTTGTCTTTGACTCCTTGCTCGTAAGTAATGAGGTATTCAAGTAAGTTATCAATAGAATAAGTGTTCAAATTCTTGAATTCATTTATTGAAGTAATCTTAGCATCAAAGAAAGAAGGCGAGCATCTCAAATTTTTGTTAACTTTTTTATAGTTAGTTGGCTCTCTTCCTAAGGCATACAATCAGATAATAATTTGAGTAAACCTAGTATATATTTCATATATTGATTCACTAGGTTTCATACAAAAAAGTTCATAGTCATGCAATAAGATATTCAACCTAAATTTTTTAACATCACTTGTGCCTTTATAAGTAATATATAATCTATCCCATATTTCCTTACCAGTAGTTTAAGTTGAGACACATATGTAATCTTCTAAATTCAAAGCACAGAAAAAATAGTTTAAACATTTTTTATTTAGTTGTACTAAATCCCTACATCAAATGTCCATTTAGAAAAAGGAAGTTAAGTTTTGATGCCATTAATTTCATGTGACGGAGGTGAATAACCTTCTTTAACAAGCATCCACATACGATAGTCAATTGATTATAAAAACATGGACAAGCGAGTTTTCAAAAAATCAAAAGGTATGTTATCAAACAAAGGTGGTCGGGTAATAGAATACCCTTCCACAATATTTCAATTTGTAAAGTTATTTCTAGATCAAAATTCAAAAGTTTTCAAAAACACAATTTTATGAATCCCACTCTAATACCACTTGAAAGTTTGTTAGGGATGTTAAATCCTTATGAACTATCCTGAGGCAAACTAAGAGGGGGCGGGGGGTGGTGAATTAGTGTTTTAAAAATTTTCAAATAGAAATCACGATCTAAACAAACCAATTATTCATCAAAAAATAAAGTGTAGAAATTAAATGTAGAAAATGTAATAAGAAAGAACACACCAAATTTTATAGTAGTTCGGTCAATTTGACCTACATACACTCCTAGAGCGTCTCCTCTAGGTATTTTACTAAACTCAGCGACTCTCTTTTTGCTCCCACAACAAGGAGGTGAAGCCTATACAAAACTCCTATCAATCGACCCTTGTGAGGCAGAGAACCCAACTTGTTTTTCTTCCTCCTAAAGCAAGCAGAGAACCCAACTCCTTTCACTTCCTCTTACAGGAAGCAAAGAACCTCGATTAATCACTGAAGTAGACCTCTCTAGAACCTCCAAGGATCATGGATGATTACTAGAGAAGATGACTCGAATCCTTGCTTGGAGCAACATTTATGAAACCATCATAAACTCCCCCTCACAAGATGCTCTCTCTCTCCTAAGCTTTCCCTCTCCTCTTGGCTCTCTCAAGTTAGGACAATAGAAAAGGATCTCCTCTTGAGTAAATAAGAGGTGTTATATATAAGAGATTCAAATTTATCCTAAATCATAATTAATCGTCATAGGTCGCCTAGGATGATCAACAGATTGTCCTATATAATCTGTACAAATTCAGCTCAATCATCAAAGATGATCTGGGGTAGGCTGGACAATTAAAAGGTTTATTTGTTCTAATTATCCAGGATGATCCTGTACGATTAGTTCAAGACATCAAATATCATCCAGACCATCGCTCTATTCGGCCAGACTTCAATCTCGATGATGAAAAAATAACTAATCGTCCAGGATGATTTCACGGTCATCTTGTATGATTAGTTCAAGATGTTGAATATCATCCAGACCATCACTATGTTTGGCTAGACATTAGTAATTTGGATGATAAAAAATAACTAATCGACCGGGCCAATTTTTGAATCTTCCCATATAATTAGTTCTAATAAATACACACCATCCATAATATCGTTCTGGTCATCTAAGAATAAACTAAGGTTTGTATAAGGATCGCCTCGAATGATCCTGTGATTGTCCCGAATGATATGATTAATTAATCAAACATTAATTAATTTCCTTAATAATCTGACTAATTTAGGCATATATGTAATGCATCATCTAGATGATATCCTGGATAATGTCCAAAAATAATAACATGCCTAAAAGAGTTGGCGACTGATTCTTTCTTATTTGAGCATATCATCCAGGATGATGATAATATCGTCAAGAATGTTTTGCTTAATTTCAACAGCCTTAACCAGGATGCCTTAATTAGGATTTCTTTTTTTAACTAATCGTTCAGGATGATTTGGGATTGCTGCGGATGATATGATCAAAAATAGATATAATTTTTCCCCTGAGTGTGTGTGCACAAGGTTACTTTAGCATCAGGACCCACTTTATTACATTTGACTCAAGATAAGGTATAAATACTTAACGAATGCTTACAAATTGACTCAGTCCTAATCTACCCAATCTTGAGCTTTTTTATTTTTAATTGACCTTATGGATCTGAAACGTTAGTAGGCAGGATAATCGTGGAAAAATTAAAGTGTCAAAAATGTTTGTTGTCATCAAAATTATAATCTCTGTATTCAGATTCGCAATAGATAGCTCACTAACTTTGGCATAAAACAATCCCACCTCAATAGTTCACTAGCTCCAGCATAATAAAATCCTACCTAGGTAGACCACTACTCCAGTATAACAGAATACCAACTCCATTACCCACTAACTTGGGTATAATAGAAACCCACCTCATTAGCCCACTAGCACCGACATAATAGACTCTCATTTTGGTGTCCCACTGACTTTAACATAATATAATTCCACCTCAGTGGCACACTGACTCTAGAATAACAGAATTGCACCTCAGTAACCCACATGTTCTTGCTTAACATAATTATTTCTCGCTTCTAGAATGTCATATTTCTTTTAATATTACTATACATATTCAATGCATTTCATTAAATAAACAATAATTAAACTTAATGCACAAATTATTAAAATGCCTTAATGGTAAGCAATATAAACACTACCAAACAAAATTTCACAGTATTTACTAGAGATTCTGTAAAATATTATTTTAAGACTTTAATCATACTATGATAATAATTTTTAGAGTTTAAATTATTTTTTATTTAATAAAAATTACATGAATTATAAAATGATCTAGGGATATTTCTAAAAATATTCAAAATATTTAGAATCTAAATCTCAGTAACATATAAAAAATTACATGGTGAAAGTTTTATGAATACAAATTTATCCTCTTTTTTTGGTAAAAAAAATATAAATTTTATGAGAAAATCCCAAAAATATCAAATTATTAAAAATTGAGATATATAAAATATAGCATATTGAAATCCAAACAACTTTCTTAACTAGGTGGATATCTAAAAATGACTTAAAGTGGCTCACAATAGAGTTTCTCTCTCTCTCTCTCTCTCTCTCTCTCTCTCTCTCTCTCTCTCTCTCTATCTCTATCTCAAAATCCTCTCCTCCCTCCTATTTTGGATGGCATGACATTTGAATATAATGGAATACTAAATTTAAAATATATTTAAAGTGCAGTTAGTGGCCTAGCAATGCGATGTAGTTTATTTTACAAAAAATGAGACTACAAAATTGAAATGTTATGAGTTGGCATCTTTATGCTCAAACATCAAAATTATCGTGCTCAAATAGTAAAATTTTAAAAATTTTGTCAAAATGCATTCTAACCTCTTGAAACTCAATCTAGAACATATGTAAACCTTTTCCACACACCAAAACACTTCCAAATACATGCAAATGGGTTTAAAAATATAAAATTTCAAATATTTACCTTTTTCCTTTTTCCATTCAGGTCAAATTGGTATGAACTGTTATATAATCCTAGAGGTCTCACACAAGCATCAAAACACATAAACTTTATAGACCTTTGAGTCAGCCTATTTAGAGATGTAGCAATACTGGAAAAGCCTTGCAAAGAGTATCTATAATGAAAAGCTAGGCCAAGAAAAATTATAAATCTTAGTGATGGTGCTTTACCTCAGGCAATCCATTACAGTTTTCATCTTAGCAAGATCCATAGAAATTCTAGCTTCACTGACAATGTGACCAAGGAATGCCTCCTCATAAAGACAAAACTTATACTTCAAGAATTTTACATAAAGCTTATTCTTACGAATACTATTCAATTTTATTCAAAGATGTTGGACATGCTCATCATTAATTTTGGAATAAATTAAAATATTATAAATGAATACTATTAGAAATCAATCTATGCATGACCTGAAAACTATGTTCATCAAATCCATAAAAGTAGCATGAGTGTTAGTCAACCCAAAAGAAATGACTAAAAATTCATAGTGACCATTTTGAGATGGAAATGAGATATTTGGCACATCTTCTTTCTTGATCTTTAGTAGATGATACCCCAAATGAAGGTCAATATTTACGAAAAAAAAAGCCCGCAACATATCAAATAGATCATCAATGTGAGGTAGAAAATTTTGCAAAAACTGAGGGAACTTATCGGCTATCATAGAGAGAGAGTCTGAGTTTTCAAAATTCTGTTATTTTGAAAGTGCTATTTTCGCGGCTTCGTCGTCGGCTCAATGACGACGAACGGTCGCCGGCCTTCATCGGCTGTCGTCGGCATGGAGGATTGACGTTCATCTGGACGAGAAAGTTATGGAGGATTGCGTGATGTGTCATCGTCACCACCGGCATTTGGAGACGTAAGATCGTTGGTGTTCACGGGATTGAAAATAGCTTCGATGGTGAACAAGCCATTAATCATTAATGAAGGAGGTCAATTGATGAAGAAACAAGTTATTGAAGTTCCTGGCAAGGGGAAAGGAAAAATCATGGAAGAAACTCTGGAGAAGACAGTATGGCAATCAAAGGTTTTTAACGAAAAGAATAACTCTATGGTGACTAGAGTTGTCTCAGACAATAACACCATGAAAGAGGTGCTGCATAATGAAGACAAGGGTAATTTCATCAATCTGCTGAAGGAAGCTATGGAAGTAAAAATTATGATTCTGTCAAATATGAAGGAAGGCGAAACAGAGCCTGTTAATAAGAATAAATCATATCTTGATGAAGTCCGTGTATGTTCTGACGGGGATCTTGCAAACTGTCATGAGATGTATGAAGAATTGCCCAAAAGAACTAACTCAGGTTCTTATTCGAATGTTTGGTCAAAAAGTAAAAAAACATAAAAGTCTCAGATTTGGACTTTGGCAATTGCATAGTTGAAGATGGCAAAACTGTGAAAATTCATGTGGAGAAAGCTGCTGAAAATTCTAAAAAGTTGAACAAATCACTGGTATTAAAAATTTTTGGAGGAGATGCCCCTCTCTCTTCAATCAGCTATGAATTGAGGAGACAATGGGAACAATATGGAAAATTTCATATCACTATTTTGGGAAAAGGTTGGATCTTATGTTCTTTTTTTTTAAAGAAGAACATATGGAAGCAGTTCTCACCAATGGACCTTGGTTCGTGAATGGCAATATAGTTGGAATAGATAGATGGTCTCAAAGGTTTGATCCTAATTCTCTAAAAGGACTCTCAGCTCCAATATGGATCAGATTACCGAATTTACCTATTTTTTGTTGGGATGAATTGAATATATGTCGTATTGCTTCAATGGTGAGAAAACCTTACCTTATAGATGGTAATATGTTCCAATGGTCAAGAAGGGAATTCAGACGTGTTTGTGTCCGAATTGATCTAGATGCCAAACTTCCGACTGGAGTTTGGGTTGAAGGAGAAGAAAACAGATTTTTTCAGAAAATTGAGTATGAAAGACTTCTCAATCTATGATTTGAGTGTGGAAAGATTGGCCATTTAAAAGAGATCTGTCCAAACAACTTTCACATGAAGACTTCAGATCAACCAGTGAAAGATTCTGTTATTTACAAAACATATAAGAATGAGGAGGCTGGAGAAACATCTGTGGAGAAGGAAGAATATGATCCTTGGTTGATAGTGAACCATGGGAGAAAATTTGTTAAAAAAAACTGGAATAACAAATCTTCAAATCATTTTGAAAAGAGAAGTTCTACAATTCCATCAAAACAATATGTTGCCATTGGAAAGATAGCTCCAGAAGTTAAAACTAGTGCTAATCAGAACAAGGAAAATCAAGAAGTTGCTGAAACAATTGCTAAAGAAGGAGATTCTATAGTTAAATCTAGAATGTTGGTTGAACAAAATAAGTTTCAAGCATTAGCAGACATGGAGGAAGGAGAAATAAACCAAGACAGTTCAGAAGTTACCATGAACGGTGGTAGAACTGATATAGAATCTAGTAAAGTACCTGAGAAGACAGTTATTATCCATGAACCAGAAGAGATTAATGCTGAATCAACAGAAAAAGACGGTATTGGAATCATTGTGAATGTGGAATCTGCAGTCAACAGCAAGAAGAAAAAATCCAAGCAGCTCAAGGAATTGGGACCAATAAAATCTTCTACTAGAAGTCGAAGATTGGAGATAGAAGGGAAAGGTACTATGGGGAGCAATCCTCTCAATCTTTTTTAATTGTATACAATGGCATTTTGGAATTGTAGGGGAGCAAGGAAGAGGAATGCTTCCCTCTATTTGAAAGAGTTTGTAAAAAACAATGGCATTTGTTTTATTGGTTTAGTAGAAACTAAACTTTCTGTAATTGATTGAAGTATTGTTGATGAAATGATTGGAAGCAATTGGGATTTTTTTTATGTCCCGTCCAGTGGGCTTTCAGGAGGAATTTTACTTCTTTGGAACACTAATTCAACATTGTTTATGGTGGAAGATTCATCCTCACAGATGGTGATCGGAGATCTGAATGTTATTAATAATGAAAAGTGGAAGGTTGCTACAATCTATGGGAGTACAAATGTGATAAAAAGGAGGGAATTGTGGAATATGCTAGATATGTATTCCAAGAGTGATCAACCAATGATCATTGGTGGAGATTTTAATTGCTTATTGAGAAGGGAAGACAATTGGGAGGAAGAAGATTCATTTATTCCCAAGGATCAAGGGAAATGGAGGAATGCTTAATCAATAATGATTTACACGAAATTGGGTTTATAGGCCCTAAATTTACTTGGTGCAATAACAAAATTGGAATGGCTAGAATCCTTGAAAGATTGGATAGGTGTTTTGTTAACACCATTGCATTGAGTTCTCCAATTCAATTGATAGAAAGACACTTGGCAAGAATAGCATCGGATCATTGTCCAATTCTTTTACAATTCAAGAACTTCAACACTATTCCTAACAAGTTGATCAAATTTGAAAATTGTTGGGCTTCATACCAAGCTTCTTATGGAATAGTAAGGAAGGAATGGAACAATAATTATCAAGGTAGCTTATCTCAAGTTCTCACCAAAAAATTTAAAAGGTCCTTAAAATTATTATTCTTTTGGAGAAAAGCTAAACACAAAGAGTTGAATTATTTGAAAGATGCTCTCATCCAGGAAATCACGGTAATACAAGAAAAAGAGACTTCTTTGGGGAGTCTATCGGAGCAAGATCAATGGAACCTCAAAACCAAAGTTTTGGAACTTAATGCTACTATGGCTAGGCTTAATATGTGGTGGAAGCGAAGGGCCAAGGTCAAATGGTTATCGAAAGGGGATGGAAATTCAAAATTTTTTCATTCTTATGCAAGTTCTAGAAGGAATGCTAATAGAATTATCAAGGTCAAAGATGAAGAAGGAAGGTTAGTAGAAGAACAAAGCCAAATTGAGGAGGTCTTTACACGGTTCTTTCAAAAGAAATGGGAAGCTAGAAAAAGCAATCTGGAAGGATGGCCAACAAACTTCATTTCTTTGAATTCTTCAGAAAAGAACGGTCTTGAATTAGATTTATCTATGAATGAAGTGGAAGAGGTTGTACAGCAGCTAGAAGGGAATACCTCCCCGGGCAAAGATGGTATATCCCATTCTTTCTTAAAAGTCTATTGGGGAATAATCAAAGAAGATCTCTGGAAAGATATAAATTTCTTTTTCAAACATGGAGAACTTGATAAGGATTGGAAAGAAACGCTTATTGTTTTAATTCCAAAGGTGGATAACCCCATTTTTCCTTCTAATTATAGATCTATAAGTCTATGCAATACGGTCTACAAAGTTGTGGCTAGAATTATTTTGAATAGAATAAACTTGGTTATTCCAAATCTTATTTCTATGGAGCAAGCGGCTTTCATCAAAGGGAGATCTCTATCCGATCATATCTTAGTGGCTCAAGAAGTTTTCCATAAGCTTCGGGTTTCTAAAGCTTCCAAAGGCTTTGTTTCTTTCAAAGTGGACATGGAACAAGCTTATGATTCCATGGCTTGGTCTTCTCTTAAGAAGGTATTAGAGTACTTCAACTTTCCTCTCAGATTTTCTAAATTAATAATGGATTGTGTAGAAGATCCCAAATTCTCTATCATCATCAATGGAAAATGCACAAATTGGATTTTAGCTAAAAGTGGATTTCGTCAAGGATGTCCATTATCCCCCATCCTTTTTATTCTATCCTCTCAACTCCTATCCAATGCATTTCATCAAAGCTCATGTGGTATCAAGGTAAATTCGAATGGTCTTAGAATTTCCCATTTATTATATGCTGATGACGTGGTCATGTTCTCTAAAGCTAATAGAAAAGAAGTGGTGGAAGTAAAGCAAATTCTTCACAAGTTCTGTGAATGGACAGGACAAAAAAATAATTATGAAAAATCAATGTGTTTATTTGGGAAGCATGTAAAGAGAAGAAACAAGAGAAGAATATCAAATATCATGGGTTTTAAACAAGTGAAGGAGTTCAATTATCTTGGGATAAAGTTGGCACTAAGAAGATTGAGAAGGGAGGATTTCCAATTCATTATTGACAAATCCATGAGGAAACTCAATCAATGGGGGAATAAAAACTTATCTATTCCTGGGAAGATTACTTTGGTAAAATCAGTTTTATTAGCTCTTCCTTCTTATCATGCTACTCACTCTTTAATACCAAAAATGTTGCTGGAAGAACTTGATAGAATTTGTAAGAATTTCATCTGGAACAAGAAGAATGGTAGAAAAGGATTGCATTACATAAGCTAGCCAGATTTGTGTTAACCAGTTGAAATCGAAGGACGTGGTTTACACTCTAACATCTCTAAAACTCCGGCTTTGAGAGCTAGAATTGTCTAGAGATTCATAAATAATAAGCATTCCTTGTTACATATGATCATGGCTTCAAAATATGGTGAAAAACTGGAAAGAGGATATTCAAATTGCTGCAGATCCACAACTTTTAAACTACTGAAAGAAGGGATCAAAATGCTAAAACCAATTGTAAGATGGAAGATAGCTAAAGGAGAATCAGTAGATGCTTTTGAAGACACATGGATTATGGACAAATCTATAAACAAATGGCCAACATTTGTTACTCCACATGATGGCAGCTCGGTTCGGGTCAAAGACCTCATTCTGAATAACCAATGGAATGATCTAGAATTAAACAAATACTTTGGCAATGATCTAATCAATTTGATAAAACAAATTGATATCAAACATGAAAGCTTAGAAGACAATCTAGAATTGATAAAATAGAATTCTGGATTGATAATTCCTGGATTAATCTGTAAAGTCGAAGCTGAACATTTAGAAGATGATTTAAAATGGAGATGGATCATAAAAGCTAATCTGAACAATAGGGTAGAGTTTTTCTGGTGGAGGTTGAACAGAAATGCCATTCCAACTCTCCAATTTCTTTGCTATAGAGGATTAATACAGAATTCAAATTTCCCAAGGGGATGTGATGCTAGAGAAGATGTAGAACACATAATCTGTGGCTGCAGCAAATTGAGGGAAATTATCCAGATTTTAAATAATTGGGGGTTCTACATTCCTTCATTTGAAGTAAAGAATCAATGTATTAACTGGATTGAATCCAACATTACGAAGAAAGGATTAATGGTGAGCTTATATTGTAATATAGTGTTTCTTGCTTGGAAAAGTAGAAACAAGTTTATTCATGATGGAGTTGAGGACAATTCAAATTTCTTAGCTTCTAATGGTATTTGCCAATCCATGGTTTCTCTGAAATTTAATCAATTCAACTTGGGCTTTTGGGATGTTAACCAGTCGGCAAGACTGTCTAAAACTTGGCATCCTCCTCCACCTAATTGGCTAAAAGTTAACGTTGATGCATCTCTTTTATCCTCTTACAAAGCTGGAATTGCCGCTGTATTTCGTGATAGTTATGGAAGATTCTTATTTGCTTATAGGAAATCTATTCAACATTATGATAAAGCTCAATTGGAAATGCTTGCCATTCATTCTCTAAAGGAGGAAATAAAAGATTGGATGTTCAAATACAAAGGAATTATCATAGAAGGGGACAATTCAAATATCATGTCCTACTTCAAAAATGCTTGGAAAACAGGAATATTCAAAGACGATGGTATGGAATATCTATTAAGCTTTAATTTTGTCTTTTTTAATGGAATAAGTAGAGATTGCAATAAGTTAGCAAATTATTGTGCTAACTATGCTCTTTATAGTAGCTTTGAGTGGATAGAATGCTTACAGAATAAGATTCCTCCTTCATTCTTTAAAATTTTGAAGGAGGAATCATGCTTGTAGTTTCTTCTCCTTTTTAATTCAATAGCTTCGGCTTATTTTCAAAAAAAAAAAAGAGGTAGAAAATTCTTGTTCGTCATGGTGGCATTTTTTAACTCATTATAATCTATGTAAAGTCTCATGTATATTGACCTTTTTTCTATATGAGACCATCAGGATCCATCCAGACTTCTGCGTATTGATCTGATAGTTGATAATCAACCAATTATTAATCATCTAGAGCTCAATAAAATTCCAATCTACACTTTAATTCAACCTTCTATCCAACGTCCAATCAACCTTCAATCATTTTTCAATTAAACCTCAATCCATACATCAATCCAACCTTCAATCAATATTCAATCAATATTCAATCAAGCTTCAAGCATATCCAATCATAAAAAATCATCCAATTTATTTTGATTGAGATGGATAAATCAAACATAATCAACCAAATCCAAAATCAAGTTCAAATCCAGAATTTCAAACCAAAATTTAAGGTTAAGGGCTCTTATCCTATAACCCTTTCTGGATGATTCTTCAATCACTTTGAAACCCAGTCAAATTACCCATGATTCATGATTTATCAATTATATATTGATTAGGTATGTCCATTGGGACAACCCTCCAAATTTGAGTCAAATAGGACATTTCTAACAAAAAAAACTCAATTTAAATCCAAAGGCTATAAAACCTTCAAATATTTAGACCCTATGCCATTAGACCTTCCACATTATAGAATTTGACCTTGGAACCTTCCCCAAAACCCTTGATCAAGTCCATAGAATTTATTGTGGCATACTAAACCCAAAATTAGATTTTTTTTGGATTTAGTTTGACCCACAATTGACAAGGGGTCCAAATTATCAAAATACCCTTTAAGTGGAAATTGTCCAAACTTCAACATGGCCAACTCAAATCAAATCTTGAAACCTCTTATAATGCATCCTAAATGCCATTATAAGTGCATTCCAATTAAATTCAAGCCTTGGTCATGCATGGTTGACCAATTTAACTCTTGTTGACCAAATTTCCCCTTAAGGGTCTAAATGATCATTTCAACTCAAATTACCATCCTAATGCATGAGACTACCTCCATTGGTCTCTAATTTAACTTGGTTAACCATGTCAATCATGGTTGACTAGATTAACCATAAACTTCCATCCACTCTCATTCAAACTTCAAATCCACTCTAGACTTCATCAAAACCTCTTGATCACCTCACCTAATGGTTTGGGCTAGATTGGTCACTTTAACCTAGTCAATAGTTGACTTGGTTAATTGGGCCCATAGTTAGTCAAAATTGGTCCATATAGCTTGATTCAATTTCCTCAATCCAATCAACCTATTCAACTTTCATCAAACCCTCAATCTCACTCCAATTAATGGTATGAATACACCCAGGCCTATCATCAGCTAACCATTAACTAATTTGACTTGGTCAACCATTTAGCTTAAATCAAATCATACATATACACTTATCAAATGCTCAAACATCAATATCATTGCATCAAACCCATTCAACTTCATCCAATCAATGGTCTAATATTTTTTAAACATAATCTAAATCAATAGTTTACTTGGTCAACTAGACCCATGTCTTATTAAAGCCAGTCAACAAGGGGCCAGATCACCACATACAATCAAATTCATTCAACTCTTAAAATCTACCTTAAAATCAACATCAAAACATCAATACTTAAAGTAAAATCCCATTTGAATTTCAACGAATTAAAACACCAGCCAACTTCAACCAATTACCTAATATAGGACATATCCAAGTTATATAATCTAACACACACACTTCAGATGGTTTGCTATGATAACCAACTATAGCTTTAGGCTAGACTATAATTTCTTTTCTCATTATTATGTATTGAGTTTTCTATGAGTTTTACTGCATACTTGTTGCCATATTTGATTGATGCAATGCTTTAACTGATGTTCTAATTTTATTATGCAATATAAAAATTAATTTGATGGGCATTATATTACCCCTAAGTAAGGAACGATCTGGATGCTCACAAAATTTTATATAAGTAGCCATGCTCATGTAGGGCTAAATCAAGGGGGGCAAAATTAAAGTTTAAATAAACAAAATTTTTAAAGGTGCTAAAATTCTAAACCCCTTTTAAATTAAAAGAGCATGGCCAAATGTGATTTTATTTCAAAGTTGATCATATATATAATTGTTTGGGATTGTTAATGATTTTAATTACAATTGCATAGGATAATCGTGCATACTATTTTGAATTATAGCCTTTTAAATTTTATATATGTAATTTAATATAATGGAGTTGTAAAAGTTGATCTTTGAGGTGGGATATTAACCATCCTACTTGAAATCCATAGAAGAGGGAATATCCCTTAGGGGAAAGTTCCCTTTCATTTGGAGATTCAAGCTAGGATAATTTAAAAATTTAAAGATAAAAGAAACACCCCTTCGCAGAGGAGTTATTTTCATTTGGATAATTGGACCTGATGAATTTAAGGAGCTTGCAGAAGGGAAGAAGAAGAAGAAGAACTGAAGATACAAGGATATCCTTAAAGTTTGTGAGGGTTGTGAAACTCTAAAGAACTAGTCCTGAGACTAACCAAGAGGGGGCGAGGTGAATTTGTATTTAAAAAAACATTCTTTCAATAAAAAGAAAATTTCCCTTTTTAAAAATTTTTCAATATCTAAAAATATATAATCAATACAACATAATATCAATCACAAATTTTCAACCAAGTAGTTATATCCAAAAATAAATGCAAAAAATAAAGTGCATAAATAATAAAAGAAATGACATATTTATAGTGGTTCGGTCCAACCTGACCTACGTCTACTCCTTGGAACCTCCTATTATAGGTATTACACAAAACTTTTAGTGACTCTCTTTTAGCCCCAAAGCTAGGCGAAGAAGCCCTAACAAAATCATTTCCCTCTTCCCTAATGCGATGGAGTACCCAGGTCGTTTGACACCAAAGATATCTTCTTCTTCCCAAAACTTTCCTCAAGATGAATCTTGAATCTGATGATACTAAGGTGCAAGTTTGTAGAAGCAACTATGTAAGTCCCTCCACACTCCCTTAAAACCCCCTCCAAGGATCTTCTCCCTCTCAAACTCCACCCTTTCTTCTCTCCCTTTCAAGTTCTCTCTTCACATTTTCTCTAGAAGAACGAAGAAAAAATGGCTACTAAAGACACTTACCAAATGTGTTGACAAATTTTAAATAGAGGGCTTCAAAAACCCTAAAAAAATTCAATTCTAATAACAAGGATCAGCTAGTACGATCGTAGGATCGTTCAGTACGATGTGTAGAATTTGACCTCATAGTCATGGATTATCTTCGGATAGTCTAGTACGATCAGTTCAAATTTGTATAGATCATCTGATATGATATTGAGATCATCTGATATGATTAGTTCAATTAAAATTTAATTCATCTAGGATGAATTATGGGATGACCAAAATTTATCTTTATTTATCATAAAGTATGATCTAGATTGTATAATATGATTAGAATATCAAAATTAAGTAGATTCAATTGATTGATCACATGATTAGTTTAGGCATTATTTTTATAGATCATATAGTATGATGTAGATCATCTTGGACGATTAAAACAAAATTTAAAATTCAAAAATTTACCCAAATTATAATGTTGGCTATTTTTCATGATCATAACTGATCATCCTAAACGATCCAAATCATCCAGTATGATTTGTTAGATGAATGAATCATACAATATGATATAAATCATATAGTATTATTAGTTCAAAAATTAAACTTTTGGTTTTGACTCAATCTCACTTACCATTAGTGTGTGTGTGTGTGTCTGTGTGTGTGTGTGTGTGTGTGCATGATCACCATGCTAGTATACACCCTTATAAGACTTGACTCAAGAAATAAAAAAAAATACATCAATGAATATAACAAAAAATGTTTACAATATAACTTATTCTACCTAATCTTAAGCCTAAAATCATCATTGGATGGTGATGGTATTCCTGAGATATTAATATATACACAAATAAATATATATTACAAATATAATTAGACATAAGGATATGAGTCACCATATTTGTTATCTTCAAAAATATAACTCGTAAGGTTGAGTTGAAACATATCCCATCCTCAAAATTACTTAAGTCATTTTTAGGTTTAGAATATGGGTTATTGTGAATGGTACATGACAACTTTTAATTTTTGCAGACCCTAGATAATAATTAAGTGGCATTTATTACATAGACTTTAAATTTATTTAATGTTAATTTATTGCTTGTTTACATTGCTTATGACTTACAAATAACATGTTTCTTTAGGTTTCTTTTTTGCATGTTGATTTTTTATTTAGCCTGAAAAATCCTCAAAGGCTTGTGAGGGAATATTAAAATTGTTTTCTACTCAATTAAATAAAAAATATCAGTCTCTTATTGAAATTTAATCAATTTTAAGAAGTAAGACTTGGAATGACCTTGAAGTTTACATGCATTCATTTTGAACCTTCTCTACCTTTTTAGGCACCTCCCCACTTATGGATTATGACAGACTACCTAACCTTTTATGGTGGAGCTCTATAAAGTAGATGTTGTGTAATCTCTAGGGAAAAAATTTATTTTTAAGCATTTTTAAAATTTTATTAGAAACTATTTAAAGAGTAAAAACTTTTAATTGCATTCGAAGCATAATTACTCTACATAAGTCAAGGAGCCAATTTGGGCTGACACTTATCCAATTAAAACTTGCTATAGGTGTCAGCCCTAATTCTTTAAAAAATTAAATAACATCCCCTCCCATCTTTCATAAAATATCATACTCATTATTTTGAAGTGCTAAGTGGTTAGCTAGCTCCCCAATCTAGGCCAGAGTAAGCCCAAATTTATATTGTATTAGCTAGTTTCGCGCCACTGTGGTTTAGTGCCCAAAATAGACTTAGGATTTGAGGCAGACTCAAAATTATAAGACCCCAAACTTGAGGAATGTAATCCCAACTTTCTAATAAATTGATAACTAAAATTATATTTCTCTCAAAAATAAGATTTAAAACCCAACACATTGGATAAATAGGGGTGTTTCTGAAATATTTAAGAATCTCAAAACATCTCTACCTTTCATCCTTTGGCTACCAAAATAAGTGCTCTAATTTGATCCAATCCCAGTTGAAATTTAAACATCACTCCTTTGATATCAATCATTGAGAATTCTAAATAAATTTTTTTGCCAACATTTTAATTTTGAGTTTTCATAAAAAACTTATGTTTCTTATGATGTAATTAACTACAAGATCTTGCAGTCATAGGAGATTTAAAGACCACATATCAATTTTAAAAATTCAATTAATTCTCTTTAAGAAAATCAAAATCAATGATGATCATTATCATCATATTCAAACCATGGATAATAAGTGATGTTTTCTTTCCCAGGAAAGATATATCATTTATTAACATGCCTTCAAATACAAAATTAATGATGCTTTATCTACATTATTATAGCTAAATACTCAATTAAACATCATTTTGACCCTTCGAGGCAATATGAAGTTATTCCTTTAATTTAACTCTCATAATCAGGATGAGACTTAAAATTTTATTATATGAACCCATTATGGAATGGTATTTTTACTTAATGAGGTGATATATCATTCATAATAATGTGTCCAATTTTAAAAAGGAAGTTCCATAAATTAGTATTTTTCCAAAGAAATTAAAATTTCAGTTTGTTTTTTTTTTAAATCTTTTTAAAGCAAAGTAAAGCTTTTATTAAACAAACATCATGATTCCATATATCTTTTTTACAAATAACAACCTATGATAAAATGTTAGGTTTGATGAATCCTTCATTAAGTAATTCTTGTAGCTACACTTTGAGTTCTTGAAGCTTGATCATTTCATGTGATACAGTGCTTTTGAAATTGTAGTAATGTAAATAGAGTATATAGTGAACTAGATCTCACAATCAAGAAAGAAGCCAAGAAAATCATCAAGAAATACATCAACAAATCCTTGAATTATTGGAACACTTTCTAAGCTGAGGTTTAATTTATTAGTATCCACCACATGATAAAGATACCTAACATAACCATGATAAATCATTTTTGGATTTTATTTATGATATGAGAAAAGATAATTCTCTTCTTATACCATTAATACTAAAGACTCACACACCATATATATAGTGTACCCTTCTCTTATAATAATCTACTATTACATGATATCTAGATAGACATTCCATTCTCAATATTACATCAAATTTAGGTAGTGGAAATACAATAAGTGTTGTAGGCATATGTATATTATTGATTATAATATCACATTCTTGAATACATTGAGTAACTATCATAAATGCTCCATATGGCATATTAATAGATAAAAGATATTATAATTGATACACTAATACTTTTGATGTAAACTTATTTGATATGAATAAATGTAATGTGATGTCCCAGAATAAAAAAAAATCTTTATCGATTGCTTATAAATAGAAATTATACCAGTCACCAAATTAGGAGTTTTAATAGGCCTCCTACTGAGTCATGCAAAAAAATTAGGAGGAATAGTCTATCTAGGCTAATCTGTCACTTGAGATTATGGTGTCTTATATTGCATAACTTATTATTATTGTTGATATGGCATCAGATGTTATTGTTGTTGGTAAAGTGGAATAGGGCATTATTGATTAAATTGAGATGTAGGAATTTATTGTGATTTTTTTAAGGCTGATAATAATATCATTTACCCTTCCCTTTGCTAGTATGCTTGTGGTAGCATCCTCCCTATGATTTCTTTGACCCATTCTTATAGGGATGTTTATAGTTATCCTGTGCAGATGATGGATTTGATTGATCTTGAGTCTTATGTGAGCAATCCTTACTCTTATTCTTAGTGCTATAATAGTTAAAACACTTTCTGATAAACAAAATACGATTCCCTTAATGATATTTATCACAGTGCAGATAATAAGGATTATTGTTTGACTTCTACCCTTGATGGTTTTTATGCTGCTTCTTTTATGAATCTACTTGTGTTAGATTATTTAACAGTTTTGTTTTCTAAAAACTTTTTATTCACAAGAATTTATCTCTATCTTTGTGTGAATTACTCGATCAACTAGCTCTTTGAATATAGTACACTTTATTATAGATATGGATCTCCCGCTGTCTTATCTCAGACTAAAAGAAAGTTGTTGAGTTTTTCTTCATGTTGGCTAATGGATGGTATAAATCTGATAATTTTGGCAAACTCTATCTCATATTCTTAGACTGTCTTTATTCCTTGTTTTAGCTTCCTAAAATAATTTATTAGTTTTGATTGGACCGCCATGGGAAAATATTACTTCAGGAATATTCTTTTAAATTATGCCCATGGAATTATTGCACCTGCCCCAAAATTATTATGTCAGTGGTTCTTCCACAAATCATCAGTACCTTCTTATAGTTGAAATGTTTCCATGTTTACTTTTTACTCTTCTCGCATTTAATACCCCATAGTCTCTTATTGATGTCGTGAAGCCATGTATTAGACTCAATCGGTCTTACAATACCATTGAATGTTGGAGAGTGATTTTTTAAGATCTGGTCCATTACACAATATATCACCCCTTCATTAGTATGAATGACCTGAACTAGGGCAACATCTAATGCTTCTATGGCTTCTAGTTGTACCATTGATGGTGTTGGAGGAGCTGGATGTTGTACTAGCTGAGTGACTTGATTAATCCTTGTACTTCTTGGGTAAGTTTAGCAGTCACCACCTTAATCATTATGATTAGCATAGTGATCAATATCTAATTTTTAAGGCAGGAGCATCTTAATGACCAAAAAGCAGGTTCCTCTAGGAATAGGTGTGGCTTTCTCAGCAATTCTTGTGACATCAACTCCTTGAGCAGCGACATTATTCCTTTTCCCTAACGTCATATGAATAATTAAACAAATAGATTAAAATAAAATATATGAATAATTATATAACTATAATTTATCACAATATGACATTAACTATTAGAGATATTCAAAGATATTTATCCTACTATACAATCCTAAGAAACCAAGGAATATCAAATAAAAAACAAAATATGGGCTCTAATACCACTCCGTCACACCCCGGGTCTACAAGGTAGTACACCCCGACAAAATGGGATGCGATGAAGGGATATAAATATCTAGTTTATACTCCTAAAAGAGAAGTGCATGAACCAATAATATAACTAATTCATATTAATATAAATTATTGAAATAAAGCTAAATATTCATTTCACTAATAGGAATTCAAATAACAATACACCAAAGTTATAATATTGATACCAGTAAAAGACATGTAAATAAAACAAATAATAGAAAATAAATTGTACAACCCATAAAAAATAAATATAGTAATATACTAAAAATATAAAAATCCAAAAATAGTCTATTGTTGATAACTCTGCTCCTGAAATGACAGTGTACCTAGAACTTCGATAGGACCTACTACAAAAAAGAAATAAATATTGAGTTTGATAAATTAAACCCAATAAGTAACCCTTATTTATAAAAGTATAAATGGAAAAGAAATGGAACATGTAGCATGATCAACCAAAAGCTAGGAGTAGTAATCTATAATCAATAAATAAAAGTAGTCATGAGACATATTATATTTCCTATCACAAATTTTGATATTTATATGTAACCAATGCATATATAAAATTTCTACATACATAATACATTATAATACAATCACATTAGGTATCATTATACCCCTAAATAACTTATTTGTCATTTATGCTATCTCTCTCTCTCTCTCTCTCTCTCTCTCTCTCTCTCTCTCTCTTTATGTGTGTGTGTGTGTGTGTGTGTGTGTGTGTGTGTGTGTGTGTGTGTGTGTGTGTGTGTGTGTGTGTGTGTGTGTGTGTGTGTGTGTGTGTGTGTGTGTGTGTATATATATATATATATATATATATATATATATATATATATATGAGTGTGTGTGTTTGTGTCAAGTACACATCCTTGGTAAACACCAACCAAAAGAAATCCAATAATTTTTTATTTAGTCATCACTCTGAGTTCTCATTGGCCAAGCTAGCCAATATAAAATAGGGTCTATCGACTTGTATATAAGCATATTGTGCCCATGTTATTGAAATAAATTTTCATAGATATTATATAAATTAATACGCCAAATATAATATTATAATTACTATGATTTATAGGAATGATATTCATTTTATTTAACAAAACTAAGGTGCAAGAATTAAAATTCTTCATCACATGAATATATTAAATGAATAAGAGCTAATGAACAGTAAATCAAGGATGGGTTCTATCACATGTTGATTTCATTATGAATAATAATGAAGAATAACTACATGTCTGTAATCATACTGAAGAATTTAATACTTGAGTGGTATCTTAAGCTACTTTAAAAAACATAAATTCAAATTGCATGGATTACGCCCTAACGAAGAAGGGAAACATTCATCCAAAAATAAATAATAGTTACTTACTTTTAGGTGAGTGAAATGAAACTCCAAGAATACTAGATATTCAATTGATAAAGCTATGAGGGAATTGACTCAAAGGTCCTACAAGAAGTGAAGCCAAAAATAATATTAAGTGCTCACTTTGAGGCATAAAAATGCATATCAAAATCAATCTTAGCCACACCATAAACACCAAAATAGTATCAATTAATGTGATTTACCTTACAACCAAGAAAAATACCTTATGGAGACCAAAATTAAAAGAAACTAAACACACAATCTTAGATTACTAATACCTCTAAAAGGTGCAAAATATATAGAGTTTGATCAAATTGAACATCAAACTCAAAGACGACCTCTTCATAAAGCAAGTTAAAACTCCTCTTATACGAAATTTAAGGCTATTCAAAACCTAATACAAATAAGATTTAGCTTCATAATAGAATTGAAAGAACTCTTACATAGGTGATTAGAATATAAGAAGAAACATTAGAGAAGGAGAAGGAAAAACTCACTAATAAAAGGAAAGTGGATTTAGAAACGGTCATCGGTGGCTGTTATTATGAGAAGGAAACAAAGGAGAAGAGGAATAGAGGGTTTAACATCTACTACAATAGTTTAGGAAGGGAATATGATGCCCTAGGTTCTCTAATAGGTTTAAATGGTGAAAGGAAGACTCACATGTAGAGAATCATGAGAGGAGGAGAGAGAAGAGAATCACATGATCATCATGATTGGAGAGAGAGAGAGAGAGAGAGAGAGAGAGAGAGAGAGAGAGAGAGAGGGCATTTGATCAAGTTACATGCAAAGAGAGGCATGATTGGGTGTTCACTCGATTGCTGTTGCATGTGGGTGGTTTGCGTTAGGTAGCCTAGACCGGTTCAATCTAACTTATAATACCAAGAATCTCATTATTAAATTTTGTTCAATAGCCTCAAATTTTACCGTAAGTTGTTCGAATTTCACTACATACTTCCATGGACATCTCCACTTTTTGGATGTTATAGAACATAAAAAAACTGTCTTATGGATACAAATTTGGAATATATTTCTATTACAACACCTTCTTCATTTTTTCTCATATGCTTAACTAGTTTAGCCCACACTCATTTGGTAACGCATTAAGTTTTCCCAACACATAGATTCATTCTTCTGCAGCTTGATCAGAATAATATAGACTTCCTTCAGGAAACACTTCTTTAGAATGGAAGACTTATTCCACAATTGTAACAAGGTAATGAACTCATCAAGAACAACTATGCCCTCGAAATCAATACATCAAATATGATTCCAAAATCATATTATGATTATTGCACTTCTAAACAATTGGTTTTTGGTAAGTCCCCTTCACACTTGACTGTTTTAGAAAAAATGGATTTACTTCTTCAATCGGCCATACACCACTGATAAGTTAACAATTCCCTTATCACCCTTATTCGAATATAGTGAAAAAATGTAGCTCATCTTGATCTGTTGATTGAGATCTTTGGCTATCAACCAAAAAGTCTTGGGTTTGAGTCCTACATATATGAGATGTGTGTGAGGCTTCCTTAATTGCCTAAATATACAAAAAAATAATAATGAAATGCCATCATAGGTTTTAAATTTCATGTATTTGAGTATGATTTCTTAAATTGGAGGTTAAAATTTTCTCGTTATTACCATTCTTTTTTAGCTAAAATACTAAGTTTACACCAAGTAGTTAGCTCTGTGATGAAACAAGAGCAGCAAAAAAAATAATATTAAAAGATTTATTTATTCAATTTGTTATTAGAACCATCACATGAACACAACCAAGAAAGTTCTCTAATTTTTTTTTTTCCAAATACCCAAAAAAAATGATCTCTATTATAATTGCAAGCATCCTTATATAATTGGTAACTGGCTACTAAAATAACCTCCACCCAAATTCTATAGGAAGTTCATCACACCCAGCCTAAGTTAATAATATAAACAAAGCTTCATTCCCATAAACTAGAACTTTCAATTCTCAAGTAGCGGACTCCTCGGTAAAGAGGCATGTGAGTTTTATATGAGAATCCTAAGAAGGAAAAATCATGGAGGCTAACCTAAATAAAATAATTATATTAATTTATAACATTGATCATTAATGATGTTGTTGCTTATAATTGAGGCAGATTTTGATATAATAAAGTAGATACATAATGTATCAATATCATAAGTGACAGTGTGCTTCGACATTATTAGTGATGGTGGGTGATGAAGTTAGTGAACATTGATGTAGTTATCTGATTATGGTTAGGAGATTATAATGGGGTGATAGTTATTAAGAGCATATAATCTGGCGACGATGATTAGAGAATCATAATCAGGTAATAGTGGTCAGTATCGGTTAAGAAATAATGTTTGAAGGACCATAGTGAGCTTTTTGTAATGAGGGAATCATAAATAGATGAAAGTGGTTGATGGACTATATTTTGGCGATGGTGATTGGAGGACCATAGTTAGGTGACCATGATTAGAGTATCATAGTCAAGCATGAATGGTCAAAGGTGTCACACTTTAGGATCTATATTAGAAGAATTATATTTGCCTTTATTTTAAGCTTATCAATGAAAAGTGGAAAGAAATATGATTGCATTTTATCTAGAACTATAATTAGAAAAATTATGTATGTTATCTGGAGCCTCATATCAAAGGACCCTTACCCTTTCCTAAAAATATGTAATATCATGTAATGAGTGCATAACATAGTAAGTAACTAGAATCTTACAACTGAAATTAATGTAAGATAAAATAGAATAATATGCTATAAATTATATAAAGAAATATATGTATATATGTATATACTGATTATTTGTATAAATTTATCCCTCTATAGTTAATCACATCTCAATCCATTACATCATCAGTCACAGTATTAATAGTCAGCAATACTCATAATAATAATAATAGTATAATAATCAATAGTATTAAATATTATTAATGATAATAAATATTATTAGTATTAGCCATAATATAAGTACAATGTTCTTAACAGTGCTAGTATCAATATTAAGATATTTAATAAGTATATCTTAAGGGTATCTTACTCCTACTCTCATAACTCCCAATTAGTCACCTTTATAGCTCTCAATTAATGTACTTCTTATAACTACCCTTTAATCACATGAATCAACCACCCCAACTCCTTATAACACCCTCTTTCCCTCTTTCAATTTATTCATAGTTAAACAACCAAGTGAGGGAGTCGTTGGGATGAGAAAGGAATATATATAGTAAATATATATACATATTATTCATGGCCTAACATCGTAGTTCTCACCAGATCAACACCATGGCACTCCACTTTAATTTTTTTATATTTTTCAAATAAATTTATTTCACATATCTGAGTTATTATAAAAGGGTTGTTGTCTAGCGTTGTGGTTGAAGGACCATAGTGTAATAACTCAAAATACCATAAAATAAAATTAATTTAAAATTAAAAAATTTGGAACTAGAGTGCGGTGGAGCTAGGAAGCATTCTTGTGGTGTTAAACTCTTTGGAGTTTTGGAAATAAATTAGGTGCAACAGCGCTGAGGTGGTAATATGGTATTGGGATCTTTTACATATACAATGTTGTGACACTGTACTAGATGGGTGTTGTGATTTCAGACACTAAAATAACTTTTAATATATTTTTTATATCAATATCCTACCACCCTTTCTTGCCCTCCTCATTTTATTGCTTGGCTAGGAAGGAAAGAAATGAGAGGAAGAAAGAAAGGGAGAGAGTAAGGAAGAGAGAGTAGATAGAGGAAGTTCTTTGGGGCTTTATGTCTATTGTTACTATTTTTAAAGTTATTATGCTCATTGTAAATAATTATACTCTAACTCTTATTTATGATGATTTTGATTTCTAGGAATTTTAATTCTTATGAATCAATCAAAAAGACATTTCTCTTGATTTATCGATCTTTCACTATGTAACTTTTTGTATATGATAGATATAATTTTCATGATTTTTTTTACTATAATATTATAGAATTTCACTAGTTAGATTGATAGTTATAATTTTTTATGTTAATTTGTAGTGTGCATATTTCTTTGCATTTCATAGATATTTATATTGAAGATATGTTATTGACTTGCATAAAGAAAATCATATAATTGATGTAAGATAAATGTGATATTTTGCATGTAAGAAAAGAAAGACGACTATTAATATTAAAACTAATACAGGTTAGTTCTTAAAATATAATACTTTACATAGGAGTGTGGGTCAACCGACTTTCTTTAAAATAAAAAGTTTGTAGTGTACTCTTGGATATTAGTTTATAATTGATTAACTTAATTTTGCCAACAGGTAGAGGTTGATGTCTCCTAATGATTTATTGAAAGCAACATATGAGCTAACTTAAGATAAAAAATAATGATGGCAACATAAAGACTTATTACCAATTGGTCAACAATTAGGATTAAATTAAAGACTGGTGACCAACTGGTTTATATTTAGAGTAAAAAGATAAAAATGACATTTTAAAACTTGATGTCTTTCCTTCTTATTCATAATCACATTCATATTTACATTTATCTCATAACATATGAATTGATTGATAAATAAAACTAAAGTAGAACTAATAAAACCTATATTAATACTGACACAAAATGGTATAACATATGATTGTGATATTAATAGACATTAATAGGCGTGTTAATATAGTATATTGATAAGTATACTAACATAACATAATGATATGACACATTAATTGATATATTTATTAATATAGTATATTGATAAGTATACTAACATAATATCATGAATAGTAGACTTGATGAGTAAAGCCACTCATTCACCTAAGCATCCTCATCTCTATAGCACTTAACTTAATATTACGCTTCTCTTTTAATGGACAACATTCTACACCATAAAGCATTATAGGTCTTACCACCATTTTTAGAACTTTTTTCTTAAGTTTGTGGTGAACTTATTCATCACACAATAAGCTCGATGCATTACCCTCTATTTTAACCATCTAATAACAATTATACTAACCATCCAACATGCTATGATTATTATATACAACTGTAATAACCATTATTTTGGCTTTGTCAATTTTTTTCTAGAGTCATTATAATTCCAAATCATAAACCATCTTCACCATAGTATTTTGATCTAAATATTTTACTTGCACGAATTTTTTTTTTTGTAACTTTTGGGCACCAGTGAAAATCCTTAAAAAATTGATACCTATTGATACAATGATTTTAGGACCATCAAGTATCCGATTTACAAATTGATTTAATCAATATTTTTTTATAAAATGATTTAATTTATGGATATTCTTCTATAATTTTAAAGTCTTAAAATAATTTATTTCAATTTTTATTAAAAAATTAATTTAGTTAAATATTAAATAAATATTATATTATTATATTATTATAAATATCTTAAGTCATTAACTAACCCTTTTTAAAAAATCTATTTTAAAGCTAATAGAGACTCGTTTAGAGAGAATGAAAAAAATGTGAGGAGAGAGAAAAGAAAATCTTGGATTTAGATGACATGGTGCGATTTTCATCCATTAACATAGTTTGGAAATTTACTCATTTTGTTGTAAGGCATCTTTACTCTATATTTGATTTAAAAAATTTTATGTTGTTGATATTTTTATGATCAAATTTGTGTTTCTATTATCAAAAAATGTGAATAACTTTGTATTAAAAAAACTTTCATCGTGTAACTTTTTGTATATTATAGAGATCATGATTATGAGAATTTTGAGTATTTATTTTAGATTTTTTATCAGCTAATTTTAAAAATACTACAAATTTTTCCTGCTTAAAAATTTATTTTGACATCTAAAAACAGTAGTGTAGTACAATAAAAGTCTTAAAATATTATTTTATTTATATAATTCTTAATATTTTGGTAATTTTCTAATGTGCATTTTTGCCTAATAGGATTTTTTGTTGTCTATCGTTATGACATTTTGGACATTTTCTAAATTAAGCTTAATTATATTTTATTTTTTGGAATGTATTGAAAATGAATACGGATATATGATTAAGATTTTTATTATAGTACTGTGATACTATATGTGTAAAAGATAAGTAAAGATTGATTGATCCATTGATTAGAGTCTGATTGACCTATAAAGGATGGTGGGCCGATGGACTTTCCTTTAAATACTACAGTTTGGTGTTATCCTCTACTGATTCACGTGATACTGGTCGGGAGTTATAAGGAGATGATTACTATCCTGATGGACAAAGAGTGATCACTCTATTTTTTGAGCTAATGGTTTACTGATACTGATACAATACTGAAAAATACCTTGATAGCCAGGACCTCTTACTTATTTAGTTTGACTATTGAAATACAAGTTCTTGAGGCAATGTTCTTATTATTATATGTATTTTTGTTAATGCACATATTTACTATTATTATATTATTCAACTACTCCTTCCATTGAATTATTATTGTTACTGATATAGATACTGATACTGTTAGATACTACTGATTCACTGTACTGATATTATGCATGTGGTATACTAAGCACGTGATATAGAATAATTAGATAACATGTGTACATTCATATATGATTTTATTATATTAATTCAATTTTAATGGCCTTTACTAAAGTTTTGATTGGATGCTTTATATGACTTCTTTCTTATTGGTATTATGGGTATAATAATTATTTTATAGATTTGACAGTCATACCAGTTTACTCCTTTATAGACTTTTATATGGTAGAATTTTATTATTTACATATTTTATTACTATTGCATGTAAATTTTTTTATTTGTGTACTAATTCAATGATCATATGAATATAACTATTCTGATTTGACTATTGACATGCATGTTATTTCTTTACTGTGCTTTGAATTTAGTTATGGGTTTTGATGACATGCTAGGCATTTTAAGCTTATTATATGTGATTAAATAATTTCAAGTCAGGACAAAGGAGCAAAAGCGTGAGGTTGGTCAGGATTCTTCAAGTTCTATTTCTTTTTATTCTAGTTATTCTTTTGTATTCAGGACAGAGTAGTTATGATTTGATTATGTAAATGCTAAGTAGTGTATATAATATTTAAGAATGAATACAGAATTGTACATTGATATTTTAAATTATAGAATCTATTATATTATTTATTACTGATCGATAATATTAAATAACTTTGATTGATATTTATTTAAAGGATAAAAGAATAATTCTTCCAAATTAAATTTTGAGGCATCACAATTAGTATTAAAGCATAATTATTGAAAGAATTGATTGTTACCAGAGTTATTAGATTTGATTTAGAGTTGAGTAAAATGGGTAGTTTCAGGTGCATTATTTTTGCATACATAGTTGTATGTGTGTATTATTTAGATTATACTAAACTGTATAGGTGAAAAGTTAAATGGATCATCTAAAGTCAAATGTACCAAATGAGCAACATAGTGCAGCTCTAGTGTCATCAAAAAGTATGATGTAGTTGGCTACTAATATAATACAAATAATGGGTGATGCGTAGAGTAAGTCAGTTGGGAGTAGGGGTGCAACCGAGTCAAGCCGACTCGCGAGCCGACTCGGACTCGACTCGGTAACGGGCTCGACGAGTCGAGCTTATCGAGCTCGCGAGTCGAGCTCGAACACGAGTTCGAGCTCGACGGCTAATCGAGCTCGAGCTCGAACATACGTAGGACTCGACTCATCGGCTCGACGAGCAGCTCGTTGGCGGAGCTCATGGGCGGGAAATCCAAATATCGCGAGCTTAAAATCCAAAACAACGGCACAAGCGGATCTCGTTTCTCGAAGGCGGACGAGCTCGGGACAAAGGCCGAATGCGAGTATACGACTGATCTTGATCTTGACGGCAGAGCTCATCCATTGGTCGTCGAATCTCTGGACAACGACATCCATTGCTCGACAATCTCTGGACGACGACGATCTCGGGACGACGACATCCAGAGCTCATCTCGGGACGGTAGAGCGGAACACGTCGGACGAGCTCCGCCAACGAGCTGATGGCAGACGGGCGCGACGACGGAGCTCAAGAACACGTCGGACGAGCTCTGCCAACGAGCTGATGGCGGACTGGCGTGACGGAGGGCGCGACGACGGATGGTGCGATGGACGGGTGCGGCGACGGTGGGCGGAACTGCGGATGAAGTCGGAACTGAGGTCTCGGGCGGAACTGAGACGACGGGCTCGATAGCGAGCTCGACGAGCCGCTCGATTTGACGACGAGTCGAGCTCGAGCTCGGATTTTGAGCTCGACTCGAGTTCGAGCTCGAGCTCTAGCTCGGGTTTTGGTTGTCAGGCTCGACTCGAACACACCCTGACTCGAGCTCGACTCGACTCATTTGCACCCCTAGTTGGGAGCAAAGAAGAAGAGGGAGATAAGCATTTGCATACATTTCATGAGGTGAAGCCTCTATTATTCAAAAGAGCTATAGGACCTTAGGCTATAGAAGATTGGTTAATGAAGATAAAAAAGATCTTTGACAGTATGTAGTATCCATAGAGCTAAAAGGTATAATTAGTTATATTCCTATTTAAGGGAGAGGCAGACATATGGTGGATTGGATAATAGAGAGAGAAATTTCATGGGAGGATTAATGTTGATATCTCTTGGGATGAGTTTACTACAGTATTTAGGATGTGGTTTGTACCTCCATCAGCCCAACAATAGATACAAGAAGCTTTCATTAAGTTGGAGCAAGGATATAAGATAATGATACATTATAAGGCTGAGTTTATTTCTCTTGCTAGGTATGCACCTCATTTGATCCCCATTGCTAAAGAAAAGTGCTACATGTTTCTGCAAGGGTTGAATAGGGAGCTTAAACATCCATTAGTGCCTTTATGAATTCAGGAGTTTCCTGAATTTGTAGAGCAGGTAACTCTGATAGAGATTGATTTGGTAGTACCAACATCTAGATATGAGGTGGGATCTAAATATGATGTCAGCAGGAGGAGGAGTAGAGATGAACCGAATAGAAAGAGAGATGGTGATAAGAAAAACATGTATAGTGATTCGAGGGGATCTGCATCAACAGTATCTTCTAGCAGCTATAATGAGTGCATTCATTGTGGTTGACGACATGCAAGTCAATGCTACTTGTTAATGGGGTGATATTTTTGCTATGGACAACAGAGATATAAGGTAGTAGACTATCTTTAGAGGGGATTTGGAGGAAGAAATATTTCTAGTACAGAATAATCTAGACATATTATATGTTAGAGGAATGTCAGGTCCAGTGCATATAATGAAAAATTAATAAATAGGATGGATGACAAAGCTGTTAGTGATAGTCAGAGGGGGACTATTGTAGCACGACTGACTGCACCTACACCAATGATGCCACAAGTGTACAACTTATAGTATCTGGAAGAATAACAACTTGAAAGCTCTATTAGTAAGAAATTTATTTGAATGATTGAATGTCATAACATATCATACATAATTGAATGACATGTTATATAATGAACTACATATATGTATGATTTTTATTGAGTTTTAATTTGATTTTAATTTGATTTGAGTTTTGATTGAATGGATTTGAATTGTATCAATTTTATACTTGAATCCTTAAGGGAAATATTGGGAACTATATTTTCTTAAGGTGGGTAGATTGTAATAACCTGTATTTTGACTTTACTAATTTTTTTGGAGTCATTATAACTCCAAATCACAAATCACCTTTGCCATAGTATTTTACTTATATGATTTGTTTTGTAATTTTTTGGCACCGGTAAAAATTGTTAAGAATATGGTACCTATCGGTACAAGTAAGGATTTCGGGACTGTCATGTATGATTTGCAAACTGATTTCATTGATATTTTTTATAATAAAATGATTTAATTTATGGATATTTTTCTATAATCTAATTTTGATTTCCTAAAATTATTTATTTGAATTTTGTATTAAAAATTGATTTAATTAAATATTAAATATATATTATATTATGATATTATAATAAATCTCTTAAAATATCTTAAGTCATTAACTTATCCTTTAAAAAAATCCATTTCAAAGCTAAAAGAGACTTAGTTTAGCGAGAATGAGAAAAATGATAATAATATCATGATAAAGAGTGACGACTTTATTTACTGAGCCAATAATTTATTGATACTTATACAATACTGAATAATATCATGATAATAAGGACTTCTTACTAATTTAGTGTGACTATTGAAATGCATGTTCTTGAGAATTGTTCTTATTACTTAGGAATTTTTATTACTGCATATGTTTACTATTATTATATTATTCTACTACTCCTACTGGATTGTTACTGTTATTTATATAGATATTGATACTATTTTAATTCACTGTACTGATATTATATATAAAATATACCGAGCACGTGATATAAAATAACTTGATAATATGTGTACATTCTGATATGATTTTATTACATTAATTAAATTTTAATAATTTTATTAAAGTTTTGATTGGATGCTTTATATGAATTCTTTACTGATTGGTATTACAGATACGACGATTGGTTTATAAATTTGACACTCATACTATTTTACGGGCTTTTGTATGGTAATATTTTATTGTTTATAGATTTTACTATTGTTGCATAAGAATTTTTCTATTTTCACACTAATTTAATGATCATATGAATGTAACTACTATGATTTGATTTTTGACATGCATATTGCTCCTTTACTGTGCTTTGAATTCAATTATAGATTTTGGTGACCTTCTGAGCTTTTTAAGCTCGTTATATATAGTTAAATGATTTTAGGTCAGGACATGAGAACAAAAGTGTGAGGCTGGTCAGGATTCTTCAGATTCTATTTCTCTTTGTTCTAACTATTCTTTTCTACTCAGTACATTGTAGTTATGATTTGATTGTGTAGATCATGAATAGTAGATATGATTTTTGGGAATTAATACATATGTGTATATTGATGTTTTAAATTATAGAATCTATTATACTTTTTTATTACTAATAGATGATGTTAGATAGCTCTAATTGTTATTTATTTAAAAGATAAATGAATATTTTTTCTAAATTAGATCCTAGGGCATCACAACAACATCAACATCTCTGCAACACTTATCTTAATATTTTGCTTCTCTTTAAATGGACAACATTACACACCATAAAGTATTGCAGGTTTCACGACCATCTTATATATTTTTTCCTAAAGTTTGAGGAAAACCTTTTTATTACATAAAAACCCAAGACTATGAACAATCTCCATGCATCTTCTAATTAACCCTAATGTATAAATAATAGACTTGAAATGAAATGAAAGGAAGATTACCTTTGAAGCCGATCAGATGCGACATGAGGGGGCTATTTGGATGCAGTGTTTAGGGCAAATTTATGGGAATTGGCCAAAGTAGTATGTGAAAGGGAGAAAGCTACCTTCATAGCGAGCAAGCTCCCATTATTTCTTTCGATTTAATTTTTGATCCAACAGGAAGGGAACGTCAATGAGAACAGTCGAAGGAGCGAAGTCGAACAACAACGAAGGAACCAAAGAATAATAGTGACATAGGACATTTTGGAGTTGATCAAGGGAATTGAATGAACACTGTCAAAGGAAATAATGCCATAAAAGGGGTTGTCGAAACTCAAGGGCATGACAACATAATAAAATGAGTGCGAATGAAAGAAATAGTGAGGATGCCAAATTATATAAAACTATTTGTGATGGATTTGCGACAAACTTTTAACATATTTGTGGCAATAATCCATAATAAATTTGCATGGATTATCCACTGCCAATCCGTGCCTAATCCCTCACAAACTAAACAACAAAAATTTAGATCGCAAATGCAATGCTATCTTAGAGAAATTTTTTTTCATCGCAAAGTCTATCACAAATCCGTCACAAATTGTTGTCTTTTCTACAGTGTTCCTTTTTATATATGTTTTTTAGTTTGATGGGATTCTTTTGGCTTTACTAATCATATTGGTTTTATTATTGATTAATACCAATTTTATAGATTGCTTATTGCTTATACTAATAGACTATTGACTATTGATTGATATTAACGGGAATTAGAGTAGGCAAATTGATTCTTTTATCTTGCATTATATGTAATGGTATGTTTTGGTTACTTGGTGGGCTATGTGCTCATTACTTGATTTTTATATAATTTTAGGTATAGGTAACGAGCATGTAAGGCGTGGCTAGAAAGTGATGATAATTTAGTTTTATTTTTAGCTCTTTAATTTTATATATTCTTTTTTAAACTGTTTTGTCTTTTGTATATATTATTTTGAACTTTAGATTTTAATTAGAATGTAAATATAGATCGTAACTTGTATAATTATATTCTCTACTATTTATATTTTTTCTTGAATGCAATTAATCAACTCTAGTTATTAATGATCTGGTTGTTAATTAATTAAAATATAATAAAGAGAAAATAAATTAAATTCTTTCATTTTAGATTCCAGGGTGTCACATAAAGTTAGGTGATGGTGATTCAAAGACCACAGTCAACTAATGATGGTTGGAGGAATAGTCGAGTGATGATGATCAATCAATCATAGTTGGGGGAAGGCACCCAGGTGACATTAGTCTGATAATGGTAGTTAGAGAATTATAATCAGATAATGATGGTTGAAAAACTATAGTTATATATTACTAGTCGATAGATTATAGCCAGTCAATGATGGAAATAGAAATGTAATTAGAGTTCTAGAAACAATGGTCCAATTATGATGGCCAAACTATTGCTAGGTGGTGATCTAATGATTCAGTTTGGTAGTGGTTCAACAACGATGGTCAAGCGGTGTTCAAATGAAATTTTAAAATTCTATAATCCTATTAGATCTCTTAAATCTTAAGCTAAAAGTCTCATTCATGAGAATAGTGCATAAAAATGTTTTCAAAATCAAATCGAACCAATCGATCGAATTCTTATTAAACTCGTGAAAATCGATTTGAACCGGTAGTTCAATCGGAAAGGATTGGTTTGGTTGCAACAGCCAGCTGCCACATCTTGCAATTTTAGTTGTTATATGTGATTTGTATATAAAATAATATATATATATATATATATAACCAATATATAAATTAAAAGAAACAAATAGAGAAAAAATAGAGAGAGAGGGGAAAGAATAAAAGAAGAAAAAGAAAATACAGTAAAGCGCGGGCTCAGTAGGCGGTTGAGGCAACACACCAGCAACACGTCACTAGGACCGTCCAAAAGCACCTCGAAGCTACCCGAAAAGAACCCACATCTATGGTTGCCACAAGCTCGGCGCAATGATGCGTGCCTCAACCCATCATTGCCCAAATTCGACGCAAAACCATCTGAATAAACCAACCTCCACAATAAGTCTAAAGCCATAGAAAACTAAAACAAAAGACTAACGGCGACGGCGGCCCCGACCACGACCACGAGCCCTGCCCCGAAAACCAACCACAGAAACAGGCCTAACATTAACAAGATTAAAATCACAACCAGGATCTGAACCACCACAGAAATCCGGCGACGGCATGAAATCATCATCAGAATTTGAAACCAATTCCCCCTCAGACGACTCCAGCCAATTCGAATTGTTCCGAACATCCAATCCCGAAGCATCCCAGCAAAACGCGAAAACAACCGCATTAACCAGAACATCAACTAAAGAATTAACTACCTTATTACATTTAGGATCAACAGCTAAATGAAGGTCCGGAGAAATAACAGCAGAAGAAACCCCAACCGAAGCAGCCACATTAACAGCCTCAACACAATTAGGTAATAACACAGGAGGAAAAAAAGGAGGGAGCATAAGGAGATAAAGCACAACTAACTTCGTTCTCCAAACCACCAACCCCAACAAAAACAGTGTCAACATCAAGCCCAGCAACCACCTCAGCCTCATTAAATTCCACCAGCATTAATAGAAACACCAGCTTGGTCGTTAGGAGCAAACCGACCATCAACAACATGCAGAGAAACTTGCTCAGCACCATCCATATTACTAATAATAGGAATTTCACAATCAATAGCATCTCTAGCTAAAGAAGCATCATTAGCATTACCCGAAACATCACATTCACGAGAAAAAAAACAGGATCAACAGAAGAAATAGGTTCCTTGAGAAAATTCACAGCTATAGGCTCAGCCGTGGGAGGTTTAGAATTACGGTTAGGACAATCCATTTTTTTGTGACCTAAAGTTTTACAAGAAGAGCAAAAACCAGGCATGCAGTCAAAGACAACCTTATGGACGTACCCCAATTTCTCCGGTCCTAACCAAACAGATTCGGGGAAAGTTTTGGTAACATCTAATTCAACTAGAATACGAGCTACAGAAGGTCTAGACCCAACTGCAGTAGCATTATCAGTTTGTATCGGTCTACCAAAAATGGAACCCAAACCGAACAAAATGCGAGAAGAGAAAAGATGAGGGCGTAAACCAGGGAAAGACAACCAAACAGGCACAACCGGTGATTCCTCAGAAAGATCAAGAACAGGGGACCATTTAATAACTTTCATGAAACACCCAAAAACCAAGTAAGATCAATGAGCAAAAACCCTAGCATAATCCAAATCATTATGAAGCTTTATCAAAACATTAGTTTGATCTAAAAGAGTGACCGAAAATTCTCCCGATAATTTCAAACCGAAAAAAAATTTACGGATAGAGTCTAAAGTGGGGCGTTTGAGAGGAAACCTCCCAACCAAAGCGAACTCAAAAGGTTTAGCAAGATGAAGAAATTCCTCTTCCGAGAACCATAAAGATGGCATACCTCGATTCGAAGATAAGCGGAAATCCGGAAAAGAATCGATGGAATCACCAGATAAAGCATCCCTAAAAGATTTAGGTTGCTTACCAGCGAGGAAGCCAGGATCCAAAAGCTTTTTAGCCATAGCAAAACCCCCCGACAGCATGCAGAAGGCGGAAGAAGAGGGAGGCGGCGGGCTAAGCCCGAAGGGGGCGAAACCCTAGCAGACGCATGGGGCTATTACTATATATATATATATATATATATATATATATATATATATATATATATATATATATATATATATATATATATATATATATATATATATATATATATATATATATATATCCAACTTTTTTTCATTAAAAACCCTTTTTAATATGCATATAATTATATTTGTAATATACATATACTTATATTCCCATTAATGATATTTTTATTTATTTTTTATTTATTTAAAAAATTAAAAAAAAAACAAAAAAAAAACCCAATAATGATTAATCAAGCCTTTTAATAAGCTTTATGTTGAGTTTTAATCGAGATTGTTCTTGAGTTATAATCAAAATAGTTATGCATTCTTAGTTAAAATTTTAATTATTATATAATTTATATTATATTTGATTAATTTAAGTATTTATTATATCATTCAATTCAACCCCGATAGAACCATCGAACTGCCAACTAATTCTTCTTCCGATTCTTTGTCCTATCTGATTTTCGCAACCTTGATGTATAATTTATGAGAGGCAAACTTGCTAAACATAACCAAAATTCAGAACACTATATTAGACGGCTCATTTATATTAATTCTTTTAATTATATACCATTCATTTATTATTTAAGCGTTTTAATGTTGTTGGCATTAAGCCACGTTAGGTTCGTTGGAATTTGGGCATAAGCATGTGAGATTTAAAAATCGTTTGGGCATCTCAGTAATATCTTGATTTGAGCTCTCTTACCCGAATTGATGTACTCCTAATGCCAATAAATTCACTTATCAAGATATTTTGTTTAATCACATATTTGTCAAAATTAAAATTTATAAATTTAATTTCAAAATTAAAATTTATAAATTTAATTTCAAAATTTTTTAATTTAAATAAGCATGGAGATTATTAAAAAAGCAAAATTTATGAAAGGTTGTGATTTTATAATAAAAAAATTATTTTTGGAAGGATATATAAAATAAAACTTATTATAACAAATAATCATGATAATTTGCAAATAAATAAATTATACTAAATTTCTTCAATAAATCTAATAGTCAAGCAAACATATGTTTCATTTCTATTTTCTTGGAAATTTAAATAGTGAAAATATCTAAAATTTAATATTTGACTATAAATATTTTTTTCCCAAAAAAAAAAAAATCAAACGGGACCTCCCACAAACCATCATTCCTCTGCAAAAATTCCCATCATTCCTTCTGTCACTTCTGAAGCTCTGCCACCCGCTAATGAATTGGACAGGGAGAAAACCAGTTTTCATTTTTTTTAAACCATTAAATTACAAGTTTGCCCCCACAATTGCAGTAACACGTCATTTCTCCTAATTCCCCGTTCACACGTCATATACTTCTTCGCTAAGACGGAAACCTCTCAGCCTGCAAACAGTACCCGTTTGCCGTTTACCACAAAACGGATCCTATCTACCCAAACGGATCCTAAACCCGGGACCATATTAGAACACCGCGAGCCGGTGACGGGATCACGGGAATGGGCAGCGACGGTACTCCTCTCAACAGCGGTTCACCCACCGATGTCCGATGGCACATACAAAATATTTAAAATTATTTTTTAATATATTTAACATTTAAAATTTTTTTATTATTCATATAAGATATGAAACTTCAAATAGTCTGTCAGTATTTCCCTAAAAAAGAAAAAAAAAATTCTATCAACAGCGTCTCTCCAGTCCGGCAGACCGTCCCGTCGACGCTCCAAATCATTAACATTTTAATATATTTGATATTACGATGTAATTATTATTATTACACATATTCTTGAATATATTCATCACTAATTATTCATCAATATAATTAAATTAGTAAATAATATAATTAAATTATTATTAAACATTCATAATATATTTTTATGTTATAATATAAAATATAGGTCATTTTTATGCATATTATAAAAAAAATTATTAATATATTTAATACCAAAATACTATTATTTACTCAAATAACATTTAAAATTAAAAAAAGGACAAAATACCACTTATCATTAACTTCTACAAAAAAAAAAAAAAAATATTTTTACGCTTATCATTAGTCTCATCAATGCTTGTCATGCCACCACCTTTGCATGTCATCAATCCTATCGAGCACTCACAACCATATGATCTTCTTATGACATCCACACATCTTAATTAGATGCAACCCTCAACACCACTAGTCTCATTGTCTCCGCATCTTCTTCATCTCCTTCAGATTTTCAAGAGAAGTAATGCCATTAAAGACATGCTACGTTTAGTAAATAGTAAAATTTAGGCATTAAATATATAAATAAAATAATTTTAAGTGAATGAAAAGCTTCAAAATATGTATTATGATTTAAGTAAATTATTTAATAATTTATTTAGTATTACTTGCAAGAAAATTTAAATGATTAAATCTTTAATATCTTAGCTTCATGCAAAATATTCAGCATATTGAAATAGAAGTTTATAAGAGATATTAGAATTTCTTATATGTAAAACTCAAAAAGAGGACAAATTATAGTGTTTGACACAATTGCAATAATCTACTACATAATTGATGATAAAAGAATCTACACTTCTCTATAATTGAAGAAGATAGGGATTATGTAATTGAAAACAAATTTATGATTTTTGTTGTAGAGATTATAGAAATTGGGAGTCCATAAACATGCAATGAAAGTCTAATAATAGTGTTGGACATTAATAGTCAAGTAAGAATAATCATATGATAAAATCAAGTAGTTTTGAATATGTATAGATATTTTTTTTATTTTTATACAGTCTTAATTAGTTATTTAAATTAATATATTATAGTTTGTAGATATGTACTACAACAACAACAATAACATCAAGCCTTTGTCCCACTACGTGGAGTCAGTTTCATGAATTCTTTTTCACCATGTTGTCCTGTTAAAAGTCAAATTCTTATTTAAATCTAATAAAGAAAGATTATTTCTAATATTTTCTAACCAAGTCTTTTTAGGTCTACCTCAACCTTTCTTAATATAAGTCAAATCTAATATCTCAACCTTCCTAACCAGGTAATCGGAAGGCCTCTGTTTAATGCGACCAAACCATCTAAGGCGACTCTCTCCAATCTTATCTTCCATTGGAGCTACTCCAACCTTTCACGTATATGCTCATTTCGTATCCTATCACTAATGGTAAAGTCAATCATCCACCTAAGCATCATCATCTCTGCAACACTTAACTTAGTATTATGCTTCTCTTTTAATGGCCAATGGCCAACATTTGGCACCATAAAGCATTGTAGGTCTCACCACTATCTTATAGAATTTTCCCTTAAGTTTGAGGGGGACTTTTCTATCGCACAACAAGCTACCCGATGCATTCCTCCACTTCAATCATCTAACTTGAATCATGCTAATAATATCCCCATCTATTTTACCATCACTCTAAACAATTATAAATCCAAGATATCTAAAACATATACTCTTATTAATAACTTGATCGCTCAAAGTCACAATCCCCTCACTAGGTCTATTGCTACTAAAATTACACTTCATATATTCAATTTACCTTCAACTCCCTCTATAGTCTTATCAACAAGAAGAATATCATTAGCAAAAAGCATACACCAAGGTACATTCACTTGCAAATGTTTAGTGAGAACATCCATGACTAAAGCAAATGGATATGAGCTTAAGGCTAATTCTTAACGTAATCTGACCAAAATAAGAAAATACTTAGCCAAACCACCTTGTGTTTGAACACAAGTAATAGCTCCTGCATACATATCTTTAATGATTTGAATATAAGCGTTATTAACTTCTTTCTTTTCAAGAACTCTCCATAGCACTTATCTTGGAACTTTATCATATACTTTCTCTAAATCAGTAAATATCATATGTAGATTCTCCTTATTCTCTCTATATTTCTCTATCAAACATCTCAATAAATGTATGGCTTCTATAGTATACCTACCTAACATAAATCAAAATTAATTTTGAGAAACATTAGTATCACGTCATAATCTACGCTCCATAGCTCGCTCCCATAGTTTTAAATTATGACACATTAACTTAATTCTTCTATAATTCACACACTCCTATGCATCACCTTTATTCTTAAATATTTAAATTAACACACTCATTCTCCACTAATCTGACACTTTTTTTGTATTCAAAATAAAATTAAAAAGTTTAGTAAGCAAAAAATACCTTAATCTCTTAAGCATTTCCATATCTTTATTAGAATATCATCATGTCCAACAGCTTTTTCACACGTCATTTTCTTTAAAGCCTCTCTAACTTTAGTTTTATTAATACACCGATAAAAATAAACATTTTTTTTTATTTACAGTGCTAAAGTCACTAAATTTAATTGTATTTTCACATTCTTTACTATAAAGTTTAGGAAAATATCTCATCCACCTTTATTGAATATCATCTTCTAATAAAAGTACTTTTTAATCTTCATACTTAATACACTTCACATGAACTAATTCCTTACTACTCCTATCCCATCACATCTTTTGCAATATTCTTAATATTGCTAGCCATTTTTTTTCACATAATATTAGCATCCTCATGCATAAACAAAATTTTAAGATCTAAAATCTTATTCTAAAAAATATTTTTATTGATATTCTTTAAATGCCCTATCTAATCCTAAAAAATCATTTCACTTTATTTTTTATTTTCAACCCCTTTATCTTGAAGTCTAAACTAATAATCGAATGTTGGGTATATAAATTTTACTCGGAATAACTTTATAATTTTTGCAATCTAAATGATCTAATTTTCTTATAAGAATATAATCAATCTGTGTTTTACTATATTCATTTTATAAGTGATAATGTGCTTATCTCTTTTCTTAAATAAGGTATTGACTAATAAAAAATTATAAGCTAAAGAGAAAATTAATATGATCTTACTACATTCATTTGTCGTTCCAAACCTTTGGCCACTATGAATGCTTTTAAAATCATATAGCTTTCTACCAATATGTTCATTTGAATATCGTCCAATAAAAACTCTTTCTTCTATAAGTATTTTTTGTATTAATTTTTCTAAGGCATTCCAATCCATATCCACACCTACTCGTAGAGCATAAACACTTATAACTTTAACAATCTTAGCATCAATAATAATATTTAATGTTATAATTTTATCTTCAATTCTGCTAATTGTTATAATATTATACTTCAAATTCTTATTTATAATCACACCTATATCATTTTTAGTACGCCTCCTACCTAAATACCATAGTTTATAATATAAACTATCAATCTCCTTAGCCTTCTCTCCAACCAATTTAGTTTTCTGAATACACATAATCTTCTTATGAAATATAGTATCTATTAATTTCATTAATTTTCATGTAAGGGGGCATATATGACAAGTTCATATCATAATTTTGGTTTTATGGACTAGCTTCTTTGCCCACATCAATCTTTGATATGGGAACCCTTACCTATTTAACGCTACACCCGAGATCTGGTGCAGTAGCCCTTACACACTAGATCTGATGCAGTAGCCCTTACACACTTGTCACTGTATTCATGCTATACAGCGTGTCTCTTTCAAGGGATGCCCTAGCATTAACATAATTTTTTAAAGGATTCGTGTCATCATTAATCAACAAGTTTTTTTTATGGCTATCGCCTCTAATCGCACCCCTCCAATTTTGCCATCCAGGATTTGGGACCTGGCAATGATGGTGTTAGTTTGTAGCTATGAACTATAGTATATAAATGTTGTATATATATTTTGATGATGAATGAACATATATTTTTGAATGAATATATTTTTTCTATTTATCAGAAGTTACATTATAAGCTTTATTATTTGCTTCAAATTTTCGATAGAAGAAATCTAAAAAGATAGAGTTCTTTAGTTCTTTTAGTTCTTGAACCTTCCTTCACATAGAAAATAGAGCTTTATCACTTCAAGTGCATGAAATTGGGCCTCATAGAAAAAACCTTTAAATATTCCAAAAAAAAAAAAAAAAATACAAGGAAAAGACAGTGCAAAGCCAAGAAAGCTAGCTTACAAAAATTCTAGTGGGATGAGCTTAGAATAGTTACAAAAATGAGAAAATATGGTTTCATTCAGCAATTAATAGTGACATTTAATCAAATAAATCTGAATTATCAATAAAAAGGAAATTGAAACGACTTGTTCGAGACAGATTTTTTATTGTTTTATAAAGTAATTTTTTAGTACAATTTTTTTTTGTTCTTAAAAACTACTTTGGAAAGTAGTAAGAAAGCTGTCTCAAACGAAGCTGGACAGCTTTTTTTTTTTTTAACTTCTAAAAGAAATAAAAATAAATAAAAATAAAACGAAGATGGATAGCTTTCTTATTGCTTTCCAAAGCTATTTTTTAATACAATTTTTTTTTTGTAAAAAAAATTATTTCAAAAATTAATAAAAAAACTGTCTAAAAAATATAAATTGTGTTGAGCCCATCAAAAAATTACAAGATCAAGGAGGTTGAAAATTTGTAAATCATGAGAAAAAGGAGTAACATAAGCAAAAAAATAAGGTAAGATGATAGAAAAAGGAGCTTTGGATTATCATCCATTCTTTGATAAAAAAAATCAAGTGGATAAATAATAATAACAAAAAAAAATTAAAAATTTAGACTCCATAACGATGATAAATTTAGAAAAAGGAGCTTTGGATGATCTTTTTATTATTTTTTAAAGTAGTTTTATAGAACAAATTTTTTAATTTTGTTTACTAAAAAGCTATTTTAAGCAATAAAAAAGTCATCAAAAAAAAAAAAAAAACTTAAGTCTATGAGAACTCATTAAAAAGTGCAATTCATTTTTATTAATAGGGATTTTTATATTAGGTTGAGAACTCAAACCTATATCTAGTTATAGCCCGTAATCACAAAATCATGGAATCTTAATTAGCATATTCATCATCCCCAAAATCAAAACCTATAAACTTTTTTTACTAAAATCCTTAGTCATTTCAACTAAGAATTATTTACGATAATGACATTATGAGATATTCAATACACTGACCTTATTAATTGAATGTGCTCCTTTCATATGTGGAGATAATTAGTATTAGGTGTGTGTGCTCACCATCAAACTAAGAAAAGAAAATTCTCAAAAAATTTAAATCTTACGTGTGAACTTAGCGGTACTTTAGTGATTTTACGTGTGCTAGAAGGCTGGGTACACAGTTAATTCCCAGTTAAAGTTGATTCAGAAAATAATACTTCTTCAGGAAGATAAGAAAAATCAAGGTTTAAAAATTGGATCAGTCCGGTCGATCTGGGATCATAAGACCTGTTCGATCGGTCCAACCTTAGAATCACTTCTGCATCAAATTGGACTGAACCGGCCTAATCAATAGTTCAACTTTTGAACTGATTTCTTTGAATCAGTTGATCCAATTGCCGAATTATATAATCAATTAAATAAATAAATTTATTACATTATAGATTAAATAATATTCATAATTAAACAAATTAATTTAAATTTAAAATACTTAATTTTTAATATAATTATGAAATTCTTACTTTTTTTTTTTTTTTTGAAAATTGCAAACTTGCATTAAAAGCGATGAAATTCTTACTTCAAAACAACAATGAAGTATCTTCATATAGCTCTAAGCCTCTAACACTCAATGTGAGTTCTTAATACAAGTAAATCTAAAACTTTATATAAACAATAATAAGAAATAGTTCCCAAATGATGTGAGATTAAATAGATAAGTTTAGGCTATGAAGTTCACAACATATATATATTATAAAATTTAAAAATATTTTTAATTAATTATTTATAATGTCAATAATATTTATTTTTTAGTTAATAATAAGTTATTTACTTATGCATCATAAAAATAACATTTATCTTTATTAATGATAAATTATTTAACATAAAAATTTATAAAAGTAAACTTATAATATAAATTTATTTTATAACCTTTTGATGTAAATTATATCTAAACATATAATATAAATTAATAACAATTTATATTAAATTTATATTAAATATGAATCAAATTTAAAAATTTAATGTGTTTAAATTTAAATTTATAGGAACTATTATTTATGTATGATTTTTCATTCACAATTTTATATTATTATATAATTATTATTTAACTTAAATAATATTGAAATAATTTTAATATTAATTAAATAATTCAATTAAACTCCGATAAAATAATTAAACATTAAACCTCCTCTTTTTCCAAATCAATATTCCAACCGATTTTTACAACCTTAAAATAAAAACACCTCAACGCATCAAAGTAATACAGAGCACAAAAATTTGACAGGCCCACAATGAGAAGAAAAATTATCGAGTTATGTAGTTGGTGATAACAGTAAAGTGGCATATTGAACTTTATTAGTCTGCCTCATCCCTGCATGGACGGGGGCAGGAGGAATTTTCAGAGAGCAGCAGCAGCAAGCCAGCGCCTGACTGGGCTTTCAAGTCTCTACTTCTCTCACGCACCATGAGAGAGACAATGATAGGTCATTTTCATTGTTTTTTTTTTCATCTGCTTCTTCCTCCCCTCTCTGTGCCTTCTCTCTCTTTGCCATTATTTCCTCTTGTCAAGATGGTGGGCCACCATGACTGATTAAAAAGCTAGTTTGAATCCATAGTTTTGGGCTCTGTGCGATAATGAGAGAGACCATGAATTTAAGCATTCTCTTTAGAGAAAGTTATTTTTTCTTTTTCGATGATTCCACAGTATAATTTTATTTTCTCAACCATAGGGCTACTGCAGAGCGCCAAAGATATATGAATATATAAGAATCTATACGATTCGATTATTATTTCGAAGTGGGTAGAATTGCTAAAAAAAATTTGTATATAGTCTATATGGGCGGATCCACGGCTTGGTCAGTGTGGGCAAATGCCCACCCTCAAAAAAAAAAAAAATATATATATATATATATATATATATATATACGAGAAGGGTTAATTTCGGTATTTTGCCCCCCTCCAAAATAAGTTTGCCCTAGTGTTGCCCACGACAAATGCCCATCATACTTCACCATTCTAGTAGATGAATCTCGTGATGTATCTACAAAAGAATAACTAGCTATTGCGGTGAGATACATAGATAAGTTGGGCCAAATAATTAAGAGATTCATAGGTGTTACTCATGTTACTTCAACAAATGCAATAACACTCAGGACAGCACTTGAAGCACTTCTTGCAAAATATTCGTTAAGTTTACACAGAATAAGGGGACAAGGTTATGATGGAGCATCAAATATGCGAGGGGAGTTCAATGGGTTGAAAGCACTCATTCTAAAAGATAATCATCAGACATTCTATATTCATTGTTTTGCACATCAACTCCAACTATGTTTGGTGGCAGTTGCAAAAAATCATTGGCAAGTAAAACATTTATTTGAGATGACTTCAAGAATTGTAAACACTATTGGAGCTTCATGCAAGATGAATGATACACTAAAAACTATTCAGCGTGATAAAATACTTTTTCATTTAAGCAGTGGAGAGTTAGATAGTGGTCGAGGTTTAACCAAGAAATCAATTTGCATCGTGCTGGTGACACCCGCTGGAATTCGCATTTCCAAACATTAACCAGTCTTACAAAAATATATGCTTATGTACTTGAAGTTTTAGAAATTGTGAAGGAAGAGGGTATACATGATCAACAATCAGTTGAAGATGATGTTTTAATAAATGCCATGGAATCTTTTGACTTTGTCTTGACATTGCATTAATTTGATGATTGACATTTTAGGGATTACAAATGAATTATCTCAAGCATTACAAAGAAAGGATCAAGATATTATAAATGTAATGAAATTGGTATAAGTGTCCAAACAACGATTGCAAATGATGAGAGAAAATGGATGGGTGCCTTTACTTGAAGAAGTGTCACGTTTTTGCAATGTTTTTGAAATTGAAGTTCCAAATATGGATTCTAAATTCAAGGCTCGTGGACGATCTATAAGAAAAAGTGAAGAAATTATAAACTTTCATCATTATCGAGTAGATTTATTCTACGCGGTTATTGATATGCAACTTCAGGAATTGAATAACCGATTCTCAGAAAGTAGCACCGAGTTACTTCTTTGTGTGACTTGTCTAAATCCGAGCAATATGTTTTCTGCTTATGATAAGGAAAAATTAATTCGTCTTGCAGAATTATATGCAGCAGATTTCTCTATGATTGACCTTGTGTCTCTTGAGCATCAACTATCAACTTATATTATTGATATGCGTACTAGCGAGGAGTTTACTTCGTTAACTAGCATTGCTGCTCTAGCAAAACAGATGGTAAAGGATAAAAAAAATGTTGTGTATCCACTAGTTTATAAACTTATTATTTTTGCACTGACGTTACCAGTTGCTACTGCTACAGTGGAAAGAGCATTTTCTGCAATGAAGATCATTAAGCATCGACTTCGTAGCAAAATGTGTGATGCTTGGCTTAATGACTGTCTAGTTCCATATATTGAAAAAGAAGTATTTGATTCTGTTCTGAATGAAGCCATTATGCAACATTATTAGAAAATGCAAAGTAGAATGCAAAGTTTGTAATTTTCTTTTTAATTTCAAAAATTATGATGAAATATAATGCTTTGTTTTGAATTTTGTTAGTGAAATATATCTATATTTTTTGTATTTATATTTTTATATATATCGAGTTTGCCCACCCTAAAAAAATGGGCTGGATCCGCCATTGTATATAGAACAATTTTAAGGTGAATAATATGCATATAATTTCAGAATTAATTTAAAATATAAAACCCACAATAGAAAATACATGGAGAGATCCTGCCTTTTTTTATTCGTCATATTTTAGAAATATGTTACGCAAAACATCTCATTTTCTTCTCTGCCTATCATAAGGCCCTCGTAGTCAAGAAAATAGATTTCATGCCAACTGGATTAAAACATGGTTTGGAGTGAGGGTCCCGCTTTTTTAATAGTAGGCCAATTTTGTTCAAAATGTGGACAAAATATTAGACCTATAAATATGAATCTTGTTGAGATATTATAATGAAACTAATGTTGTCTAAGGTTGCAAGTTGACATTCCCTTGATTGTAAATAATTTAATTATTACCAAGTTATACCAAACTTTTTCATAAGTTTGTGTCCCTATTCCAGTTTACACCATCATATGCTCTCTTCGATTCCAATCCCATAAACCTCCAACCGAAATTTCTTTATTACTTGAAGATCAAAGGAAGCAGTACTTGTGCTTCACTTGCACGCAATGATATCTCCTACCAACATACAAACTCTCACTTACTACCTTCTTGTTTTAGAGGTAGAGGCAAGAGTTGAGCTCCTCCATGAAAAAAATCTAAAACCCTACAAGTAATTGCCTAATTTATGAAATACAACCATGTCATTATCTCCCATAAATAGAATATCATTGAAGATACTCTTTTTGAACCTACAAGCTAACATACTAGACATGCAATGCTCAATGTCACATTCTCCTCCAACCTTGGCTGACTTGAACTATTTACCCCTTCACCAAAACATTCCTTGAGCACTTCATCGTGTTCCTTACAAGCCCATCCATATTATCCTTCAACAAACCAATCCACCAAAATATGTATAATGTATCATTTGTTATATATGGATAAAATTATTAAGCCCCCAAACCTTAAACAAAATACCTAGTACCTTTCTAAAGAAAATAAAAGAGATCAACAAAATAAAATTCACCTCCCTTGTGTGCCTCCCTAACTTTGCATCAAGGAATATAAGGTGTCTTTAAGCATAATTAAGGTCGCATTCTAGAATGCATGAGGATGAGTTGGGCATCTAATATTGATCTTATTTATCTCGATGAGATTAAATTCAATCCAAATACTCCATTAAACCCACTTTTTAAATAAATTATTGTTAGTTCCTTTTGGATGAATCTAGTATACTAATTTCCCCTACATTGTGGGTGTTAGAACTTATTTAAAATGGAACTCCATGTGAATTAGCTTCAATTCTATTCTCTTACTCCCCAACTCATTTATATAGATGTCATATGTATTAAGTCTATCAAGTTTTGATCATTTTTTGTTTATTCCACCAACAATGCTAGCTAATGGGAGGAAGAGTATTTGGTTTTCTTTATATAACATTTTCTCCCTAATTAATTCTTATTGATTGATGCATGGTGAGTTTAACTATATACTCTCTAGTTAGGAAAATTTACACTTAACTTTTTCATAATTTTGTGTCCCTATTCTAGTTTACACCATCATATGTTCTCTTCGATTACATTCCCATAAACCTTAATGGCTTAAAAATCCAATCAAAATTTCTTTATTACTTGAAGATCAGACGAGCAAGCAGTACTTGTGCTTCATTTTCACACAATGATATCTCCTACCATCATACAAACTCTTACTCAATACCTTCTTGTTTTAGAGGTAGAAGCAAGAGTAGAGCTCCTCCATGAAAAGATCTAAAATCCTACTAGTAATTGCCTGATTCATGAAATGCAACCCTATCATTATCTCCCATAAATAGAATATCATTGATGACACTCTTTTAAAACCTACATGCTAACATAGTTGACATGCAATGCTCAAAGTCACATCCTCCTCTGACCTTGGCTGGCTTGAACCACTTATCCTCCACCACAACATTCCTTGAGCACTTTGTCTTCTTCCTTTCAGGCCCTTCCATATTATCCTACAACAAAACAATCCACCATAATATGAATAACTTCTCATAGTTTTTCTATATAGATAAAATTGTTAAGCCCCCAAACCTTAAACAAAAATATCAGTACCTTTCTAAATAAAATAAAAGAGATCAACAAAATAAAAATTCACCTCCCTTATGTGCCTCCCTAACTTGTATAATTGAGTATAATGTATCTTTAAGCATAATTAAGGTCACATTCTAAAATGCATGAGGATGGGTTGGGCATATCATATTGATCTTATTTATTTTTAGGAGATTAAATTCAATCTGAGCACTCCATTAAACCCATTTTTTTAATAAATTCTTGTTAGGTCCTTTTGGATGAAAGTAGTATACTAATTTTCCTTGCATTGTGGTGTTATAACTTGTTTAAAATGGGACTCCATGTGAATTTTCTTATATTCTATTCTCTTACATACTCCCCAACTTATTCATAGAGATTTGATATTTATTAAGTCTATAAAAATTTGATAATTTTTGTTTATTCCACCAACAAAGCTAATGGGAGGAAGAGTCATTGGTTTTCCTTACATAACCTTTTCTCCTTAATTAATTCTTATTGATTGATGCATGGGTAGTTCAACTATATACTCTCTAGTTAGGAAAAGGTTTGGGGGATTACTAATAATATATATAACAACACAACTGGCTCTACAGAAAAATCTGCTATTACCGTCGGCCTTTCCAGCATAAACACATCCGCAGAAAAAAGTGGTGGCCTGACCAACGAAAAATACATTGATAACTTTACGGTGATATTTTTGGGGAAATTTTTGCCATTAACTTACAGGTGTATGTTCTGCCGGTGATTTCATCGGTATATAAAATATTCTGGCAAAATTTCTGCTGGTTATTACCAGAAGAATCACCAACATAAATTTCACCGACTTACTTAAACTCGACGAATAATTTTTGACATATTATCTATCAGTATTATCACCTGGATAATATGCCAAAATGTTTGACGAAAAGCGCCCTAATTTGACCACTCCCCCATCTTTCTTCTCATTTATTTCTCTCTTCTCGGTTCGCTCTGCTCGCGTCTAAGAGCTTCCCTGAACACCGCCGCTATTGCGATCGATTCCTCACTAACGTTCGCCACCGAGCTTTCCCATGTTCACCGCCTTCGGTTGTCTAAATTCACTGCCTCCATTCTGTGTGTTACCGACGCCTCATTTTGGGCATGACCTTCCTCCTATAAGAGAACGTATCTTTGTTGTATGCTTTTTTTGCTTTAGTTATGGATGTTTTTACTAGAGATTTGCAAGAGAATGTACCTTGGTGTATGCTTTTTGCTTTAGTTATGGATGTTCTCACTAGAAATTTGCATGAGAATGTACCTTGGTGTATACTTTTTATTGATAATAGTAGAGACGGGGTTGAAGGTAAACTTAAATTATGTAGGTCAACCTTAGAGTCTATTGGTTTTCACATAATTAGCTCTAAAATTTAATATATGGAGTGTAATTTTAGTAGTAATAGACCTACTGAGGGGATTATGACTTTGGGTGATCAAGTCATTAATAAGAGTACATGTTTTTGATTTCTTTTACTTATTTGCCTTTTAGCAATTTTCCATCTACGATCATATTTTTTAGGACTATAACAATTAGTGATTTTATATCAATGGTGCAAAATGGTGTGCGCCATGGCGCAGGGTGCAACGTGGCGCATATATGATATTATTTGCTTGGCGCATCGTGGCTTATCAAAATATTGCGCGCATTTTACGACATGATGGGCAATGGTGCTTGGTACAAGGTGCAAGGCGTACGTAGCATGCACTATTTTTGTTAACATGTTATAACTTTTAAATTATAAATTATAATTAATTTTGAATATTTATATATTAATATCGCAATTAATTATTAATTAATTAAACATCAAATTAATAAAATATCAAAAAAATTCAAAGGATTTAACTTTTTTGTAGGATTTAAAGTTATCATTTTTGCTATTTGGTAGGACTGATTCTGAGTAGATGTATATTTTATTTTGGGCATCTATATTTATTTGTTATTGAATATATGTACTTATTTGTTTTATGGACATCTACACTTATTTATTATTGGATATCTATTGATGATATTCTTTTTTTTTTCATATTTATATGTTTATTTTTAATAGTTGATAATGTTTTTGATTAGAGGTGTATGTTTGAATGTATATATTATTGGAACTTTAATATGCAGATTATTTTATAGAAATCATTTTCATAAGTTGGAAGGTTATTTTTTTTCTTTGTGCTATATGTTTTTGGCAGATTTTTCGTGAAAAACTCTGTTGGTAATATGCTACAATGAAAATGGAATATCATTTTCAACGCACTTTTACGCCAAAATTTTTGACAAAAAACTTGCCAGTATTATCGGTCGACAGTAGTGCGACGGATTGGGGTGGAAAATTATATGCAAGTATTTTTGGCATAAAATTGCACCATAAATACTATCGGATTAAATGTCAAAATCCGCTAATGAAAGCCGACGTATTAGCATCTTTTTTTTCACAGAAATTGTGCTGGAAACACTGCTGAAAATTTTTTTGGCTAAAAATTTTGACAGTTTACATTTCTCAACCTGTGAATTACCGTCGGATAAGTTTTCATCAGAAATTTGAATTCTCCAATGGACTTCTATTATTACCGTCGGATTTGGTCTATCGGTAACATGGCATTTTCCTATAGTGTGGTATAAATTTCATAACCTTCTTGAGCAAGTTTAATTCAAATTTATTATAAATTTAAAAAATATTTGAAATCTGGAATTTAAGAAGTGCTAAGTATAAGAGGCCTTGGGGGCAATATGGCATTAGTCTGGAAGATGCTAAAGTTTTGAGCCCTTTATTTGGATAGAAGGAAAATCCAAGATGTAAAGAGCACTATGGATTTGGATTAGGAGGTTTGTTCAACCAAACTCTCTATTTAGAAGTATCTGGAATATTCTGACAAAGTGTTGCAGAGATTTACATTGGAGTGTTGTGATGCTGGGCACTAAAAAAAGTTCTTATATATAAATATCCACACTGATTTTAATTTTATTTCATGATTCAAATGACCAGAGAAGGAAGAGGGGAGAAAAAAAAGATTGAGGAGTTTAGAGATTAAAGTACGATGTTTTTTTATCATACCTGCTAAGAAAATTGTTGAGCATGAAGTTGGTTCTCAATACCCTATTTTGGATTTAAATTTTAATGTTTGTACGAAATGTTGTATAATAAAATGTGATTTTAATGAGTTTTAAAAAATTTTCATTATTTGATTTTTGATATATTAGAGAACAACTCATCCTAGTAATATTAACTTTAATTAATAAAATTTTCATTGAATGGATTTATCAATATGAATTTTTTAGTATTTCATGTTAAATGTAAAAATTTTGGTATTGACTACAGTTTATTAAAAGCCTTAAAATGAGATTTTAACAATTCCTTATGAATGATTTTTAAAATGGCCATCATCAAGTGCATATACAATTTATACATGTGTTTGTCCCTAAGATGTCATATATGTGACAATTCATTATATTCATGCTCATGTTCAATGTTTTGTATACATGCCAATTCCATTGTTTTTTATATGTGCATATAATATTATGGTAAAAGTTTTGATGTGGGAGATGTTAAAGTGAACTTCAAGTAATGTTAAAAGATCCCTCTCTATTCAATTATGCTATGCTATATTCTATTTCTATTTTGACCCCATCTACTTGATATTGGTGTTGGGGGTTCAAGAGAGTTATATGTCGAAGTAGATTTATAAGAGGAATCAGGCTAGGCCTTGAAAGTTCGAGGAGGATATAAGACATAAATGAACTATCCCTAAGGCACACTAAGATGAAAGTAATACTATCACTTGATGCTAAAGCTAGTACACTAATCAAAAGTTACAAAGATAGTGATGATAGTCTAATCAATCAACGTAATATCAATCACAAAATTTTAACCAAGAAGTTATAACATAAAATAAAATACAAAAAAAAATAGAGTATAGAAAATAAAAATTAGAATGAGTACATCAAATTTATAGTGGTTTGGTCAAACTATGACCTACGTCCACTCCCTTGAGTTCTCCTCTCTGGGTATTACATTATCGCTATAGTGGCTCTCCTTTAGCCTTCACAACTAAGCGGAGAAGCCCTTATAAAATCTCTTCCACCAACCTGCTGCGGTAGAGGATCATAATCCTTTCAAAAATAGAGAATTTTGAATCCATTTTCTCCCTCCTGGAGATGGCAGAGAATCAAAATCCTTTCACAGGCAGAGAATCTTGAATCCCTTTCACCCTTTCTGGTGCGATGGATTAGCTGGGTCCTTTGACACTAAAAAGATCTTCTTCCCAAAATTTTGAGGAAATTAGGTGCAAGTTTGCCCGTGCAGCTGTGTGTAACTCTCTCTCACTCTCTTAAAATCCATAAGGATCTTCTCCCTGTCTCTATCTAACTCATGGCTCTCTCTTCAAGCTTTCTCAAGAATAAACCAACTCAATGAATGCTAAAAAGACTCTTACAAAGTTTTATGAGAAAGTTTAAATAGAGAGCTTAAAATGTCTAAAATCTAAATTCAACCATTAAAGATCTTATAGTACGATCAAAGGATCATCCAGTATGATGTGTAGAATTTGACATGTTAGTACTGTATGATCATCAGTATGAATGGCCAGTTGTACAATATGATTAATTCAATTTTTCATGTTAGTGTTGTACGATTACCGGTATGAATGTCCCATCATATTGTACAATTAATTTAACCAAGATGTTGTCATCCAAGATAAATCATAGAACGACCAAATATCGTCTCTGTTGATCATACAAAACGAGTCATTTCGTACAATATGATCAAAATATCTAAATTAAGCATATTTGATTGATTAATAATATGATTAAATTAGACAATATTTTTAACATAATACAATATGATTAGTTTTGTATAATATGAATAAACCAACATTTCAAATTCAAAAATTTTCCTATTTTTCCTAATTTAATGAATGGTGGATTTCTAATTATAATAGATCCTCCTGTACGATGTGATGTTTGTATTATATGAATAGTTAAATTTTAAAATTTTTTTTAACAAAAAAAATATTTTAATTAATTTTTGTAACACCAAATCGTATAGCATGATCCATATCATATAGTATGCTATATAAAAAATTAAAATATTTAAAATTATTTTTTCTTTGCTTGTGTGTGTGTACGGTCACTAAGTTACCATACACCCTTACAAGACTTGACTCAAGAAATTAAAAATAAATGAATGAAAATTATAGACTTTTTCAATATAACCTATTTTATCCCATCTTGAATCCTAAATATTCAAATAATGCTGCATATTGTACCTGAAATATTAGTTAACACAAAAACAAATATACACTATAAATACTAGGAGAAATAAAGAGGCAATCAATAATATTTGTTTTTATCAAAATCATAAACTCGAGAGCCTGAGTTGCAACAGGCATCCATCACATATTATGTGGAGATTGGTTAACCTTGGGAGGCATAAGTGAAAGTGCAATTATACGTAGGCCTTGGAATATGTATATATTATATAGCATATGTTACATATTTTATTAACTGAAATAAGTTAAAATATAAATGATATTTTCTTAAGTAAGTGAAAGTACATGTTGATGTTAACAATTTTCAAGTTCAAGTGGCAAATTCTAAAAAATTATTTATGATATGTTGAATTTTGAAACATACTTATATTAGTCTTATGATAATGTAAAATAATAAGTATAGGTAATACATTTTTTCATATTTCTCAAGTGTAAAATTATTTCATATTATTTTATAAACATCATCTAAAACTTTTTTTTGTGTACTATAAATACGGGCATACATTTTTATAAGAGGGTTTTAGGATTTCCTATTGAGCATCTCATTGCTCTCTCTCTGAAGAAATTGCTATTTCAAGGAAATGGAAAGAACTGGTTAAGTAGGAGTCGACCAAGTAAGAGTTATCAGGTGCTAGCATAGATTGAGTTATTCTTTTGATAGTTCAATATTTTTTTTATACATTTTGATATTTACATGTATTTTGGACTACAATAAATGATTATTTTAGAAGAAATAAAAAATTATGATTTGTATATTATATTTTATTATGAATTTGGCTATTTACTGGTGCTGGTGTGTGTAAAAATTATGATTGATACTGTTAGGTTCAGGTTTTAATTTTTTTATTAGACCTTGGGGCATGAAATTTTTTAAATAAAGTAATAATTTAGAAGACTTAAATCATAACTAGAGCCATAGGGAATGATCTATAGTTAAGTAAGGATGGAGTTAGGTAGTTTAGTGTTATTTTATTTTAGTATATGTGTTATATGTGCATTTAGTTGAACCTTATATTTCAAACATCATATTATACAATTAGGTATCCAAAAAATGTTTAAAATGGATAATTATATAATTCATATTTTTAAACTAATGATACTATACAAACCAGATAGTATTATAGGATTAGTTTAATTTAAAAAACTTAGCTTCCAATCAGATTTAAGTAAGAATTTAAAATTTTGAAATCTGAATTTATCATATTGTATGATATTTAAAAACTTACTTAAATTAATCACTATAATTAGTCAATAATATTAAAGTTTAATTAATATTGCAAATTGTATAATATGATGTCAATTGTACTGGATGATTGGCAGAGATCATTTTTAATCATCCTGGCGATCATCCTAGATGAAACGTTAATTCTTGAACTAATCATACAATATGATGTTAATCATACTAAATGAGTAATAGAGATGATTTTCAATCATCCTGGAGTTCATCCAATATGATCTAAAGAATATTGAACTAATTATTTAGTATAATCCCAATATTTTACTATACGATTAGTAAAAAACTAGAACAAATCATAGTGAAACTATTTAAATCGTACTGGATGAAATAAATTTTTGAACTAATCAAGCTATATTATCCTCTTTTATAATGTATGGATAGTTTTGGCTGAATTGAAATTTTTGGTTTTTTTTTAAGCCTTATATGAAAACTTTCTTATTAGACTCTTATGGAGACTTCAGATATTGACGTAGATCTATGAGAGAGCATTGTGAGGTCTAAGAGCTTATAAAGGGAGAAGGAGAAGCTGTGTGAGAAGGAAAAGTTATGTGAGGGGGTTCACGTGGCTGCTCTAGGAAAGCTTCTGCCTTGATTCCTCCATGTATCTTTGTTGGTCTCTTAGGAAGATCTAGGGAAAAAAGGCTTCATGGATGAAGATTGAGGTTCTCTGCCTTCACCAGGAAAGTAAGAAAGGATTCCAAGTTTTCTTCCTTCATGAGGAGGGTGAAAAATCTTTGAGGTACTATACCTTCATTTGGAGGGTGAAAAAGGATTCTATGTTTGGTACCTTAACAAGAGGGTGAAAAAGCTTCAAGGTTCTTTGCCTCACCAGGAGGGTGAAAATGATTCTGCTACTCTGTTGCACTAGGTTGGTGGAAGAGATTATTGTAAGGGATTCTTTGACTTGTTGTGCAAGCTAAAGGAGTGGTACTAAAGGTTTAGTGCAATGCTTGAAGAGGACTCCGGGGAGTGGACATATGTCAATTTTTGATCAAACCACTATAAAATTTGGTGGCTTGTTATATTTTACTTCCAATTTTTCTATTTTTTATGTAGTTTTATTTTCTTTCACATTTATTATTCTTTCAAATATGTGTGTTGATTATTAAGTTGGGTTTGGTTTGATTCTTATTATGAAAAGAAAATAAAAAATGAAAAAAAAATATTCTATCATCGATATTTATTACAAAAATTGAAAAGATCAAAATTATATCTTTTATAATTAAGTTTGTTCACTTGCATTTGTGATTGGTTTAAATAATAAAAAAGATTTCATTGAAAAAATATTTAAATAACCAATTCACCCAGCCCCCTCCCTCTAATTGTACCAAGGATTGTTCAATAAGGTTTAAAAACCTAACTTTTTGGGTCTCAAAATCAGTGTTTTAAAAATCTCTGAGAAAAGTTCAAATGGCACATTTTGAAAATAAGAATACTACATAGGGTTATTCTATAACTCATCTAGAACTATTAAATAGTATTCCAGTTGACTTTTTAAAAATTTGTATGTCTATATTTTAACAATCAATTGATTTTTCTTGTGGCATATGATTCAAAAAGGTTACTCTACACCATTTAGTTTTGTTAATGGATTTAAGTAGAAAGACATTTTAATGAATGGAGTAATGAGGATAGATATCATGCATAACTTAAGCCAAAATGCTTAAATTTTTTTTTTTTTTTTGCATTCAAATATGAGGATTATAGGAGAGTCTCTACTTATGCTGTTGGTAAGAAGATATGAGATAGGTTATGCATAACTTACGAGGGTATAAATTAAGTCAAGCAATCTCGTTTAAATATTTTATTACATGACTATGAACTTTTTGCATGAAACCAAATGAGACTATCTCAGACATATAAACTAGGTTTAGCACTCATATAGTAGCATCCCTGTATGCGTTAGGTAGAGAACTTTCAAACTCATAGAAAGTTAAAAAAATTATATATTATCTTCCTGATAACTATAACACTAAAGTTGTTGATATATGTGAATCTAAAGATCTAAATGTCTATTATGTTGACTATATGCTTGGCTCACTCGTTTCTTATGAGCAAAGTGTGAGTTAAATTTTTTTTGATAAATGTGACAAGAGGAAAGAGAAAGTAGTGGCACTGAAAGCTAATGATTCATAAAGTTAAAAGTTTATAGCTAAAGAAGATGATGACATAACATTGATGAAATGACAATTCAAGAGCTTTCTAAAGAGAAAGCAAAGTCATCATCAACACTGGAATAAAGTTAAATCTGGTAAAATTATCAAGGTTTCTTCTGAAACTATCTAATTTAAATGTAGGAAACTAGGACACTTGGAATCCAAATGCCCCTACATAAAAGCACACTCTACCAAGGAGAAGCGTAAAGAAACGTTAAACTATAGAAAGGGGAAGTAAAGGATAAGGAAGGCTTTTTAGGCAGACTCCACCTCAGATTCATCAGAATATGAAGAAGAGGAGGGGGTAACTAATTTGTGCTTTCTGGTGAATGATACTCTTGATCTCTCTAATTAAGATGAGGTATGTGAATTGAACTATGATGATTTATTTTCTATCTCTAAAAAATGCTTGAATCATATAAGAAATTAAAGAAATTGCATGATATTTCAAACTTAAAATATTTTGAATTACAAAAAGAGCAAGATAGCCTTAGAATTGAACACATTGCTTTAGCCAAAGAACATGCTTCCTTACTTTATGAATTTAATGATATTAATAAGAAGAATGTTGAATTAACCAAATCACATGAATTCTTGAAAACATAGCATACAAATTTAGAAGAATCATTCAAAGAATTAGAAAAACTTACAACTGAATTAGATTCAAGTGAGCATGCATTAAAATTTGATGTTGAGAGCAAGAAAAGTGAGATTAAATTTTTGAGTGAAAAATTCATGCTTTTGAAAAGCATAAAACATAGGCCACCCATATTTGCACAATCGTTTAAGCCCAAAACTCAGCATGCATCTCATACCCCTAAAAGAAGGCACTACCACTCACATAGGTTAGTGAATCCATTTCCAGGTGTTATGTGCTATTCTTGTGACATGTTAGGACACATACCCTACACATACACTATACATCATAGAACACACCTTAAGTGGAGGCCTAAATTAAGTGCATCACAGCATAGCATGCATGCCATTCATCCACTAAAGCATAAGGTGAAACCCAAACTCACTTGGGTTCCCAAATCTAACTCTTGATTGATATTATAGGGGTGCTCTCATAAAAAGCCTAGTGAGAGAATGTGGTACATGGATAGTGGATGATCATGGTACATGATTGGAGATCGAGGAAATTCATCACACCAGTGGTCAAGGATGGAGGAATGGTTTTGATATTAAATTTTTATCTAGTAGATGCCTGATAGGCTTAAATGAAAAAACTCATTCAAAAGTTAAAAGAAATAATAATATTTATATGCTTAATTTAAATTATGTTGATTATTTGAATTCTTTGTGTTTAAAATATATTGTTGATTAATTTTTTCTTTGCCATAGTCGACTACATCATGCAAGCATGAAAACCCCTATGAAGATTACTTAAAAAAGACCAAGTTAGAGGCATACCAAAGTTTGATTTCTTTACGGACCACCTTTGTGATGCCTGCCAATTATAAAATCAAATCAAATCTTCATTTCAATCCATTAAGGGTATGACCGCCTCTAGGCCATTAGAATTTCTAAATATGAACTTATTTTGGTATGTTAGTAAACCATCTTAGGTGGGAAGGCCTTTGTATATGTGATTGTTGATGATTACTCTAGATTCACCGAGGTTAGATTCTTATCTCATAAAAGTGATTCATTTGAGAAATTTAGAATATTCTCCATTTGGAATAAAAGAAATTTAGGATGTGAGATATTAACTAATCACTTTGATCATGATGGAGAATTTAAGAATGATAAGTTTGAATTATATTATAAGGATCTAGGAATATAATATAATATTTTTACCCCTAGGACCCCTCAATTGAATGGAATAGCTGAAAGAAAGAATGAAACCTTTGTAGAAGCTTCTAAGGTTAGTAAGCTAAATACTCTCTCCCTAGATATTTTTAGGTAGAAGTAATGAATACTACTTTTTATATTTTGAATATGGTAAATATTATATCTAAACTTAATAAGACACCCTATGAGCTATTTTAGGGTAGAAAACCTAATCTTTCACATCCTTATGTCTTTTGTTGTAAGTGCTTCATTCTTACTATTGAAAAATCTCTTCTAGGTAAATTTGATCCCAAGTCTAATGATGTTGTCTTCTTAGGTTATTCCTCTATAGGTAAAGTCTATATGATATTTAATAAGAGATCCTTATTTATAAGGAATCTACTCATGTTTCATTTGATGAATCTGATAGATCTAGGGAGCATAGGTTGGAAGAAGAAGAAGTAGAGGATACCCTAGAAGTAACATCTATTGGCCCAAGAAATAGAGAAGAACCTTGGTAGTTATTGCCAAGAGAACGCAGATATTCTTCTAGTCATCCTATAGAACTCATCTTAGGTGGTCCATCTATAAGAGTTAGGACTAGGCATGGACTTAGGAAGAAGGTTAGTTATTTTGCATTCATCTTTATGGTAGGACCCACAAATATAGATAAATACCAATCTGATGAATTATGGATCCTAACTATAATAGAAGAGTTGAACTAATTTATTATGAATGATGTATGAGAGTTGGTTAGTAGACCTAAGGACCATAATATTGTAGGAACTAAGAGAGTGTTCAAAAATAAGATGAATAATTCTGGAGGTGTAATTAAGAATTAATCCATATTAGTAGCCAAAGGGGTACAATCAAATATAAGGCTTTTTTTAAGAGTTAATTTCCCTTGTATCTAGATTAGAAGCCATTGAGTTTTATTAGCCTTTATATATTTTAAAGGCTTTAAATTATATTAGATAGGAATTAAAAGTGCCTTTCTAAAGGGGGGTATCAAAAATGATGTTTATGTAAAACAACCCCTTAGATTTTAAAATTCAACCTTTCCCAATCATGTTTATAAATTAAAGAATATATTATATAGACTAAAGCACAGGCTTAGAGCTTGGTATGAGAGGCTTAGCACATTTCTCCTAGATAGATTCTTTTTTAAGGGTAGTGTAGATATCAACCTATTTATAAAGAACATAGGAGATGATATACTCATTATTTAGATAAATATGGATGACATACTATTTGGATCATCAAATGAAAGCCTATGCAATGATTTTTTTAGAGAGTTTGAGATGAATAGGATGCGAGAGAATGAGATGAGTATGATGTGAGAGCTTATATATTTCCTTGGATTTATTGTGAAGTAAATAGATGATGGAACCTTAGTCAAAGTAATTATATTAAAGAGATTCTAAAGAAGTATGAGGTGGAAGGTACTAAGACAATAAATGCACCCATGATCTCTACTATTCAATTAGACAAGGATCAAATATAAAATTTATAAATAAAAAAAAAAGTATAGGGGTAATTAGATCACTTATATATTTGACTTCTAGTAGACCTAATAACATGTTTAGAGTATATCTTTCTCCTAAATTCCAAGCTGATCCCAAGGAATCCCATATAATTGTAGTTAAGAGAATTCATAGATACCTTATAGACACCCAAAATATAGGTATATGATATCCTAGACATAGCTATTCATTTAAAATTATAGGATGCCAGATTCAAACTTTATAAGGTGTAGGGTAGATAAAAAAAGTGCCTCTAGAACCTATCCATTCATAGGACAATCATTACTTTCTTAGTCTAGTAAGAAGGAAAATTTAATAGCCCTATCCACCATTGAGACATAATATATAACTGTAGGAAGTTGTGTTTCCCAAGTCCTATGGTTAAAGTAATAGATACTACACCTTAGACCATCTATAAGCATCAATCCTATCATGTATGATAACACTATTGCCATTTGTATTTCTAAAAATACAATTTAATACTCATGCACTAAGAATATTGATATTAGACATCATTTTATAAGAGATCATGTAACTAAGGGAGATGTAGAACTACATCATATAATCACTAAAAATTAATTGGCAGACATTTTCAACAATCTCCTAAACTATAATACCTTTAGTATATTGAGGACTAAATTAGGTGTCATTGATATTAATGCTTGATTCAGGGCATATTGAAATCAACAACATGTGCAATAATTTTTTTTTTTTGTGTTTCCATTTTCATTGAGTTATTTATTTATTTATTTATTATTATTATCATTATTTTTTGTGTTTGATAATTATAGCTTGTATAAGTTCCCTAATCTTCACACACCAATCTATTTTAAAAATAAAAAAAAAATAAAATAATTTTTTTAACATAAAAAAATTACTCACATCATATTGTATGAAGCTCATTTATATTGTACAATCTTCAAATGTTTGCACATCCTCACCACTAGTGAAATCAATGGCCCTAATCTGACCAATAATTGATGATTTTATAGTACTACAACACTTTATACAATATGATCCACATGTCGATAGCCATTGGACAAATTCAAATCACCTGGTATGATAATAATTATTATATTATACTATATGAACACCTATTTATACTGTGTGATCAGTTTGTCAATGTTTGCATCGGATGGCTCCTGGGGATGACCACTTCTTTTGAAGATCGTACAGTATGATTTGACCAACTTTTTAAAAAGTTATCCAAAAGATTTAACTCTTTCTAATCATACTATATAATCTCATATCATAATATACAATTTGATAAAAATTTTATAAAATGGAAGGGATTCTAAGTATTTTGTTCAATTGACTTCAATCTCCTTTCACTCACATGTATTTCAAGCTTTAACATTCAAAAAGGTTAGAAGTAGCAAGAGAGCTCACTTACTCCAAGGATGCTTTTCTCATTATCATGTGGATGATATATTTAAAACTGTTGAGGACAAATTGGCCTATCACCAATTCAAAAAATGCTTACATCACTCCATCCTGACTCTTAGATAAAAATATACTACAATATCAAGTCATGAACTTATTTACTTCTACTACCTTACCTTTCCTTCTGACTATTGCATTTCCTTTTAACTTTGATCTTCTCTTTGAATATTTTTCAAAATTTAAAATAAATTTAAATTATTATATAATGACTTCATACATGTGTAGGTAGCCTGTAGAAATCATAAAAGAGGACCTAACCCAATACCTACTTCTATCCACTAAAGGGCCTAAACCCCACTTGCTTTTATCTAGAGGAAGCTATGATTGGACTACTATAAACCTCACTATTAGGAATGCTCCCTTGAATCAAAATTAGCCTTTGGTTCATTCCTTAAACTAAGATGCCGGAGTCATTCATCATTTTCTTAAAACTTTAATCCTTCATAAGACTAGAAATATAGTCAATATTACTTTACTCTTATCTTTGATTACCTATGTCATTATGTCAGACACCCAATTCAATGAAGTTCACATGATTATAAGCTATTTTCAAAATCTCACTGCCATCCATAGCACATCCGTCTGAAAGAAGCAAAATATTGCCTTAGGATATCTAGCTGCTAATGTCTTAATCCAAAAATATCAACTTTTCTATCCTAGCACTGTAGACAATTTTCCCATCTTCTTCACTAATGGTTCTTTACACATTATATTTTGATGAAAATGAGGAGATGAACCAATATAAGAGCCAAAATTTGATGAGAGAGGGGAAAACCTTCTTTCTCAACCACCAGCTCCAACACCAGCTCCTACAGCCCAGGGTGATCTCTGCACCACCATAGTATAAGGTTTTGCTAGTTTGAATATCAGGATCACCTCATATATTGATGAATTCAATCAACACTAGAATCATATACAATAACAAAATGAAGTGCTTCTATAGCACCATCAGTAGCTACAACAACTGTATGAAACTGATAGAGAGTGGTTTATTAAGCAAAGCACTATTTTTTATTAGAATTTTTATCCACCACCACAACCACTATCTAATCATGGACTAAATTACTTCTAATGCATGTAATGTGTTATAGTTTGTGTTAGTTTACTTTTTTTAGTTATTTTATACTTTTTTACTTGTACTTTCTATTTATTTGTTTTGTTGTTTCTCCTTTTTGTTATGTCAAAAGGGTGAGTAGATATTGGTTATAGATTGTTCATATTTTATTCAATTCAGTGTGCTTCTCTTATGTTTATGTTGGTTGTATTTTTTGTTGCTTTCCTTTCTACTTTTAAATAAACAATAATAATAAAATTAACAATAATGAAAATTAAAAAAAATGTATGATTCCGCTTATTTTAAATTAATCACTCAATGAGTAGAAAATTAGGAGAAAACATAACTATTCTTTTAAATTCAACCAAAAATATTTTTCATCACAAAAATGGAGGAGATTGTTGCAATCTAGGATCTCGAGCATGTAATTTTCATGATAACAAATATTATTAATTACCTTTTATTTTTTCTTAGTATTTGTATTATATATCATTTTTTATGTGCACTAACATTTCAGGTAGAATAGGAAAATAGGAAAATATTTTACTAGAGTCTATATTTTTACATTTCTTGAGCCAAAGTCCTATAAAAAAGTGTATGCTAGCATGGCGACCATGCATATACACAGGGGAAGGAGAAAATTGAAGATTAAAATTTTTTGAACTAACCATACATATGATCTAAATCATACTATATGATTAGGTATCCAAAAAATATTTAAAATGGCTAATTATATAATTAATATTTTTAAACTAATCATAATTTATGAATTAGATTATACTGTTTGATCAGTTTAATTTAAAAACCCTAGCTGCCAATCAAATTTTTGTAAGTATTTATATTTTCAAATTTTTAATTGATCGCACCATATAATCAAGATATTATAATAAGATATTTAAAAACTTATCTAAATTAATCCCTATGATTAGGTAATCAAATCAAAATTTAATTAATATTATAAATTCTAAAGTATGATGTCAATCATACTGGATTATTGGCAGAGTGATTTTCAATCATCCCGGTGATCATCCTAGATGAAACCTTGATTTTAGAACTAATCATACAATATGAAGTTAATTATATTGGATGAATAGTAGAGATAATTTTAATCATCCCAGAGTTCATCATGTACAATATGAAGAACCTTGAACTAATCATTCTATATTATCCCATGATAATATGTTACGACCAGTATAAAAACTTGAATAGATCATAGTGATAATACCATACTAGAAAAAAATAGAATTTTTAAATAATCATGTTATAAGAACATGTTTGGTTGCATTAAAATTTTAGGGTTTTCTTTGAAGCCTTGTATAAAAATTTTCTTATTAAACTCTTGAGCAGTATTTGGCTATTAAATGAATTATATAAGAGAGTAGTGTGAGGGGGTTCACGCGGTTCCTCCAGGCAAGCTTCTTCCTTGATTCCTCCGAGTGTCTTTATTGGTCTCTTGAGTAGCTCTTGGGAGAAAGGCTTCAAGATTGAAGATTGAGATTCTCTACCTTCACCAAGAGGGTGAAAAAAGATTTTAGATTTTTTGCCTTCATTAGAAGTCTGAAAAACTTTTGATTTCTCTGCCTTCACCAAGAAGGTGAAAAGGATTCTAGGTTCGCTTCCATCACTAGGAGGATGAAAAAGCTTCAAGGTTCTCTACCACACGAGGAGGGTGAAAAGGATTCTGGCACTCTATCACACTAGGTTACTAAAAGAGATAGCTGAAAGTGCTTTTCCACCTATCAATAGGGGCTAAAGGTGAGACACTAAAGATTTAGTGTGATACCTGGAGAAGAGAACTCTGAGGGGTGGATGTATGTCAATTTTTGATCGAACCACCATAAAATCTGGTATGCTCATTCTACTTTAATTTTTGCAATATTATTTTTGAAACATTTTTATTTTCTTGTACATTTGTTATATTGCAAACTTTTGTGCTGATTATAAAGTTGTGTTTGGTTCGATTCCTGTTGGAAAAAGAAAATAAAATTCAAAATAAAATGAAGAAAAGTATTTTATTATTAATATTTGTTACAAAAATCAAAAGAGCAAACATAATTTTTTTTAATTAATATTAAGCTCTTCCGCTTGCATTTGTGATTAGTTTAAATAATAAAAAAGGTTTCATTAATTTTTTTTAATTAACCAATTCACTCCTCCCCCTCTTAGTGTGGCAAGGGCAGTTCAATAAATAACCTCACTATAACTTTTAGGAATTTCATGGTTTTAAGAATATCAATAATCACTTCTCAATCTTGAACCCTCATAGTTAATTCCCCTTTGTTAATATCAATCATAGCATTCTCTATTGCTAAGAAAGGTCTCCCCAAAATAATTAGTATCTCACTATCATCTTCCATGCCTAAGAAAAAAATTAATAGGGAAGATAAACTTATCTACCTTAACAAGGATATATTCTACCACCCCCTTAGGATAAGTGAAAGATTTATCAACAAGCTGGAGGATAACAATGGTGGATTTAACCTCTCCATCATCTAACCTTTTGAAAGTGGATAAGGGTATAAGATTTATATTAGATCCTAAATCAAAAAAATCTCTGCCACAAAATTTATCTCCTATTGTCATGGGAATGATGAAGCTACCTGGATCTTTCAATTTCTTAGAAAGTTTCTTGTGAATAAGAGCACTGTAGTTCTCAGTTAAAATCATAGTTTTAAACTCTCTTAACTTCCTTTTCTTATTCAGAATTTCCTTAATGAATTCAGCTTAGGTGGGAATCTACTTAAGGCTTTAGAGAAGAGTATGTTGATAGTTAACTTTTTAAACACTTTTAAAAGCCTAAAGAATTGCTTATCAAAGTTTTATTTGATCAAACTTTGGGGAAAAGGTGGAGATGGTATCTCTATATCCTTCCTAATGGATCTACCAATTTCTTGGATTAGTTCAGGTTGTTAAGTAAGAGGTTTGGCTTATGCATTTTCATTTACACCATTATCCTTTGAGGTTAATATTTATCCTTAAAATGGTCTCCTAAATCTTTCACACTTTTAGGATGGATATTATTGCATTAATCCTCCAATTTCTTACATGATTTTTATTTTTCTGAGGGTTAAAGATTAATCCTGTAATTGAATTCTCAATGGCATTACTATATCTTCCAAATGTACCTTATTATTCCCAAACTGATTGCTTCGATCAAATTCAGAGAGGTAATACTGGGGTGCTCTAATGGTGGGCATTGCGGTGTTAACATTTTTATGGTTTAAAATAAGGCTGGTATAAATATTATGCTTATGTGATCTAGTTTTGAATCCACTAGTGTCTAACATTTTAGAAATTACTACTACTTGATTCATAGACACTAGCTACTCTCTTCAGATTCACCTTATTAGAAAGACACTAGAAATTATTTAAAGTGATTTCCTTAATTATTTCATATGCTTTCTCAATTGGCTTAAACATTAAATATTCTCCAACTATTGCATCTATAATTGACCTAAGGGTCTTACCAATTAATTATAAGAAGTATAAATAACCAACCAATTGGGTAAAGTATGATGAGGACATTTCATAAACTTTTTCTTATATTTGTCCAAACTTTCATAAATTGACTCTCCCACAAACTTGATAAAAATTTTGATATTATTTCCAAGTTTGGTAGTTTTTGAATGTAAGAAATACTTAACTAAGAATTTGTGTGCCAACTCATTTCAAGTGGTTATAAAGCCTGAGAGAAAAGAATTCAAACATACCTTACCTTTGTTCTTTAAAAAATGAGAACAATCCAAGTCTAATAGTATCATCACTGATACCATCATACTTAAATATTATATAAATTTCTAAGAAAATTGCTAAGTGTAAGTTGGGATCCTCAACAAGAGTTCTCCCAAATTGAAAATTTTAAACCATATAAATTATGGAAGGAATTAGTTTAAAGGTTTTGGCCTGGATAGTAAATATATTAATACTCTGATGGATTCCCTTTAGTACTGGGTTAATATACTTTTTAAGAGGTCTAGGATGATTATGATGTTTTACTAGTTTAGACACAATTAAAATATATATTTTTTTTAATTTTTATAAGGGTCGTTTCTATCTTAGAATAACATAATAAGGGCTCCTTACTATATCTACTAAGCATATATAATAATGATAAAATAAAATAAATATTATAAACTAAATAATAAAAAAATACATTTTTGACTTTTTCAAAATTTTAATAAAACAACAAAAATAAAGATACATGATACAAGTTTATCTAAATATGCATTTGCTTTAAAATCTAGTATAAAATTACAATATGTGCATTACTTCCCTGATAATGATGCTAAAAACTTGATGGGGTATGTGTGGCTTGTGTTAGATTTGATATAAAAAATAAAAAAAGCCCACTATATATGCAAGTACATTTATTGATCAAGTAATAAAGTGATATAAAAGAGTGTTGATTCCATGAGAAAATATTCTACTTAATTATAATTAAACTACTACTATTTAATCTAAATATATAATTTACCATACTAAATGTAAAATATATATTTTTGAGTTTTTTCCACTTAACGGAGACTTGCAAGAAAAATTGAATACTAATTAAAATAAAATATTTTAGACTAATAAATAAAAAATAATATAATTTTCTTAATAAGACTCTTAATTTTAGACATAGATCAGAGCATATATATTCCTAGATCTCTATCGAGGTTGTAGGGGTGAAAAGGGAGGTTTATGGCATTCATACAATTATTATATCTCTAAAAAACCTAGAAGTTTTAACATCATATATCTAGGTATGCCAACATTCCAATTCAATACTACTATTTATTTTAATATTCCTTTATCGAGGCAATACGTAAGACTAGATATTAACTACATACATGATAATTTTATGCATTAAATTAAGAACATGAGATATTTAAAATGTTTTTAAAGTAATTTAAAGCATAATAGTCTACATAATTAGTACTTATTATGCATTTATAATATTAGCCCAAAGCTCAGAGATTTAGCTAGATATGAATAACACAAGAAGTAAACTCATGTTCATTTTATTCATATAGAGAATGAATAAAATAATTGTCACCCAAAAAAACCATTTGATATTCTTCACACTCACTCTTATAACAATAGAATTTCTTACACAATAAAGGCTAAGATCTCTCAATAAAACTATCTTGCTCTTTCCTACCCTCCCTTAGACTTTACTATAAGTGGGAACTAAAGGAAGAAACTACAAATTTTAAGACTCCACTGAAATGAAAAAACTCCTTATAAAAGAACTAAAACATATATTATACAAATGCATAAATGGACTCAGGTGTCACTATGCTTGATAAGGTTACACCATGGTTGTATAAAATAAACTAGCGCCTCGGCATTGTAATGCTTATTCTGTTATGACGTTGGGCTAACCTACCATGATTAATGGTTAAACTGGTACATCTTTTGGCTAAATCTGCACATCTCTTCATTTTGACAACTATTTTGTTGTGGTGCTACAAAAGTTAAGTACTAAAGTGCTTGAAAGCATAATATGAAGATGTCATGTTTTGATGATCGGTGCTCCAATGCTTATTTTTCTAAGGCACCAGTGTTTTAATGCTGATTTATGGCATAATGATACTAAGTGACATTATGGCACTAATCTTGGCTCCATCGGTGCACTAATTTTTCCTTAAATTTATGAGGGGCTTTCTAGCGCTACAATGTCAAAAATAGGCTTTGGGGTGTTGTAGATGTCCGTGCTGCAGCGATTAATCTATGGGCATTGCGGTGCTCGTTCAACCCTTGTGAATTTTTACCTTTTCTTGAATATTTTTTGCATAATCATAACTAAAATAACATATTTTCACTAAATTTAATTATACTAAATAATACACAATTTATACTTAATAATGTTAAGCATATATACTAATTCTGTTATACTTTTATAAGCATATCATGTCATGATGAAAGTTCTGATGCAAAAGATGTTAAAGTGCATTATAAGTAATATGATAAGGGCTATCTTTGTCCTTATTTTTTTTTTTAGCCTCCTATGTCTTGCATAGGTTTGAGAGGCTTAAGGGAGTTATAAGTGAAAGTGAAGTTATAAGTGGAATCGGGCTTGGTCTTTGTCATTTGTTGTGAGTAGGCGGGTTAACCTTGGGAGGCATAAGTGAAAGTGAAGTTATAAGTTGGGACATGTGCATATTATAAAGCATATGTTGCATATTCTATTAATTGAAATAAATTCAAGTGTGAATGATATTCTATTAACAAGTATATTCTTATGCTTTAGCGAAAGCAAATGTCAATGTTTATAATTTTTAAGTTCAAGTGACATGTTCTAGAAAGTCTTTTATGTTGCATGTTTAAATAAATAAAAAAAAACATATATTGTTATTTTGATAATTTAAACAAATAAGTATAGGTTATTCTTCTATTCTTATTTTTTAAGTGTAAAGTTATTCTCAATTATTTTAAATATATCATTTAAACCTTTTATTTGTATACTACAAATATGGGCATGGATTTTTGTAGTAGAATTTTGGGATAGCCTATTGAACATCACTTTTATCACTATATAAATTATTTGTTATTTCAGAGAAAGGGAAAGAATTGGTTGAGTAGAAGTTGTTCAAGTTAGAGTTGTTAGGTGCTAGTATAGTTTGAGAGGTATTCGTTTAATAGTATAACATTTATTTATATATTTTGATGTTTACATGTATTTTGGACTATTGTAAATGATTTCTTTGGATAAAATTAAAAAAAATGGCTTTGGTGTGTGTAAAAATTGTGATTGAGACAACTAGGTTCAAGTTTTAGTTCTTCCATTAGACCATGGGGAAACTCTTTTTAGAAAAAGATAAACATTAATGATTGTATTTTTTAAATAAGCTTATTGGTACTTCCTATAATGGGGCTTTCATTTGCTTAGTCTAACCGTCAAAATTATAAGCCTATTAGCACTAAAATTGATTAGGCTTTCAATAACTCTCTTTGGCTAGATCTTCTACCTTTTTTAATGAAAAGATCTATCCAAACATTCACAAAAAAACAATTATTTTAAAAAACTATAGGACATACTTCTTTACTCGTAATGCCAAGATGGTCACTACCTTGATTTTATATTTTCATATGGATTGTATCTTAATGTTTTATTAAAAGCTTTAGGTCTCAAGGACTGTCTAGAACTTAGACTCTAGTAGTATCAATTAGTTTATTTTTCTTTCCTTAATAGCGAATAAGAAAAATGTATTTACTCACTAAAGAAGAATCCCTCCAATTTTATTTTTATTTTAAAAGCTAAAACTATGCATGAAAAGTTTGCGCAAATAACCATTAATAAATGTCATTGGGTTAAACAAATACGAAATGTTATTTTTTATTGAAATAAAATAACAATAAACATCAAGCTTTTATCCCACTACTTGGGATCAGTTATATAAATCATATTTCTTCATTATGTCCTACTAAGAATCAAATTCTTATTTAAATCTAATTAAAAAAAAATTATTTTTAAAATTTTTATAACCAAGTCTTTTTAGGTCTACCTCTACCTCTCTTAACATAGGCCAAATCTAATACATGTAGTCTCTTAACTGGGTCATCAGAATGCCAATATTTTATGTGACAAAATCATCTAAAGTGACTCTCTCTAATGTTATATGCCACTGAAGCTACTCTTACATTTTCACGTATATGATCATTTCAATTCTCTCTCTAAGAATAATGTCACTCATCCATCTGAGCATTTTCATCTTTGAAACTCTTAGTTATATGCCACTCTTTTAATTGTCAACATTCAGTGTCATAAAATATTGCAGGTCTCACAACCATCTTATAAAAATTTTTCTTAGTTTGAGGGGTAATTTTCTATCACACAACAGGTTCGAAGCATTTCTCCACTTTGACCATCGAACTTATATTTTACTAATAATATCTCAATTTCTTTCACCATCACTTTGGAAAACAAACCTGAGATATTTAAAGTGTGTACTAAGGACTTAATCGCCCAAAGTCAATTAGTCAACTTGAATTCTGCTGATATTTGTTATTTGTATTAATTCATTAGTCAGTTTTGCGATGGGAGAGCTTCTCCTTTTTATTCCCTCGTGCTGCTGATAGGTTTTTTGAGCTTGTGGACAATGAACATCTGTGCAAAATCCTGTAGAACTTTGGTTTTACTTGATAAGATACTCCTCCAGTTGATTATTTTGCTGTGGATGGAGCATGAGCGCCTCTCGATTCTGATTTGTACGCCCAGATTTGCAATTTTGCTGATCTTTCGCTCCTTTGACCATCTGTTTTGTCGAAATTTTGCTTCATCTTTTTGCTAGCTCAAATGTATGTTACACAGTTCCTTCTCTATTAAGGAACTAATTCAACTTTCTGTAAATTTAGTTGTAAATCTGGTGCAGTGAATGTAATTTTTTTAAAAGCTATTAACATAATTTTTTTTAAATAATAAAATAATAGTAATCAAATTATAATTATAATTATAACCTTAATATGAGAGAGAGAGAGAGAGAGAGAGAGAGAGAGAGAGAGAGAGGTTGTGATGAACAGCTACGGCCGGTTGGTTGGGGCAAAAGCACTGCTTCTGTGGAGTCACTAAAAACAGATGAGAGAAACACAGAAGCTCTCGATGGTCTGACGAATTTTTTTTCAGGTGACAGCAGAATTTCAGAAACAAAACACGGGAAGAATTTGTTCTCTTTCTTCCTTTCTCTCTCTCTCTTTCTCTACTTGGCACTATTATATAAGAGAAGTGCTTTTTAAATAAATTTTAAGCCGAAATAATGAATAATTTAAATCTGAAGTATCATAAGATATGTCAATATTATTTCTAATTTTTTTCGCTATTATTTTGGACGAGAAAATCTGTTTTATATATTTTAAGGACTTTTAAATGATAAAATTGGTTAATATCAACTTATTTTGATAGGTTGGTTGAGAGCTTTAGCTATCAATTAAGAAGTCTTGAGTTTCAAAATTTCATATGTGATGTGTGTGATTTTAGCTTAATTGATCTAAATATCCCAAAAAAATTTGTTTAACTAATTTGTATGCCGGGCTATGAGTTTAGCTTAGAAAAATTGCTTCCTTGGGTTAGCCTCAATGAGCTAACTATTAAGTCAAATTTGATTAAGATAAAATATTATGATTAAAAGTTTGTTTGGGATAATTTTCTTAATATTTTATTTTTTAGATCACAATCATAAATTCTATTTGGCCCCTTCAATTTTACTTTTTTCAAAAAAATATTGTACTAGAAAGCTTCTTTTTATAATAATTTTTAAAAATTACTTTATCTACAGTAGCTTTTCAAAGTAGCAAGAAAGCTATCTCGAATAAAGCTTCAGACGGGTTTAAATTTGATTTAGACTTCATTTGGGACGTCTTTCTTTCTGTTTTTTATAGCAGCTTTTTAGTATAAATTTTTTGCTAGAAAGCTGCTTTTAGAAGCAGTAAGAAAGTTGTCCTTAATGAAGCCTTAATTAGCATTATTTTATAAGAGTGTTACTTCTTTATAAAAATGGTTGTATAGCTGTTTCGGGGAAAATAATTTTGATAGTTATTATGGAAACCTACTTCTTAGTATAGATGTTTTTTGAAAATAATGCGAAAGAAATAGACATATATAATTATGATTGTGGGCTGAAAAATAAAATAGTAAAAAAATTATGAGTCTTAGTTTAGTTTAAAATAGAATTGGAATATCTATTTTTTTATATATAATTAAATTTAAATTAACATTACTACTAATTTATATTTATAATACATGCATCAAAGGACAACTGCCTAAAAAATACATATATTTGGGTGAAAATTATCTAAAATTTTTAAATTTTCTCAAAATAAAAAAAAAATTAATTTGGAAAATGCATCTATAAAATTATGATTAAAGAAAATCTTTTTTAAAAAAAATTCTCACTATAAAAAAAACAATGAAAATGTCGTAAAAAAGTAGAGTTTTTAAAAATTAATGGCCGTATCAAAAATTTTACTTTATTGATAAAGAAGTCATTGTCAACTTTCATATAGCTTTTCAAATTTTTGGTAATATATATCACTGTAAAAGGTTATCATTGTAATTTTGTAAGTCTTACTAAAGTCAATAAAGTAAAAATTACAAAAAGGCCACTCAAATGCATTTTTAGTACATTAAATATACAAAAACGAAATATGGATACCAAGTAAGCTAAAAGACTCATTAGATTGATGCTTGAATGAATTTTTCTATGACAATAACAATATATAGAAAAAATGGTGGGTTTCTCTCCTTGGCTCGGATGAACACATTTTATCTATGTATATGTGGGATCTTCATGCAAAGTTAAGTATTTAACTTCTCATTCTAAACTCCTTAAATATTCTAGCATTAATAGTTTGATTTCAATTATGAGCATTATTTTCTACACATGCAAGCAGTTATTTGATGGATGATATCTAATCTCCCAATCAAGGGCAACATACATGACTTTGGAAGATCATATGTGCAAGAAGGGGCGCATCATTTGCAAATCCTTCAATTCGTAAAGATGGTTGACATCATAATATGATGGAGCTCTCCCAAACAAAATTAACAACAGATTTGAGCAGATCAATTTGATGGCACCCATGCAATTCCCTCTTCTTATCATGCCACAGTTCATCCTCTAACAAAACTATATCATGATATCTTGTGCACTGCTAGCTAAGCTGATCAATTCCATGATACTTATTTGAAACATTTTTTGGGTAATCTTATTGAACTTGAATCAATCTCATCTTATTAATAGACCTCGTGATATCATAAGAGAAAAATTTTGATACTTTATGTCACAACCCAGCCCAGGAGGATCCACAGACAGAAGATGTCCTATAGCATTGAATTGAGACAGACTATCCCAAGATTTAAGTTTTGGGCATATTTCACATACAATTTTTAAATTTAACAGATGACAGAGCTTCTAATTAACTTTCAATGAAAAAAATATAATAAAATCATCCACAAATTTCTTTTCATTCATCATCAAAATATTTTTACAATAAATTCTACTATATACAGTACATAGCTACAGACCAGAATAGAGAAAATAAGCAAATAGTCATGATTGTATAAAAATTAAAAAAAACACCTATACTGACTCAAACAGATCATAACTGAGACCACAACTACTCAACCAATTTATTCCCTTTCCCTTGACTTGAAACATAATGCAGAACATGTGTGAGCAACCACAACTCAGCATGTCACACCCACCGATCTAAATTTTAAAATATTTCATTTATTATTTATTTAATTGAATTTAAAAGTAGTTCATCATAAGTTTATCACACAATATAGTTTTAATTGCATATAACTAAAATAAGACTGACTCTATACTGAAATTAAATAAATAAGTACTCTATGTTACATTTAGGGAGCCCAAGTTTATGTTTTAATGATAACAAATATTATTATATTGTATTTAGGTTTTCCAACACTTTATTAATTATTGCATATAATTTTTTGTGTATAAAATATTTCAGGTTTAGTATACACAAAGCACTGTCAAGGAATCAAAACTCAATACTGAGTAGTATAGATTTGATCTATGCAAGAGTTTATACTTTTATTTTCTTAGTTCTATCAATGTAAAAAGGTGTATGTTAGAATATTAACCGTGCACACGTACACACATGATAAAATAAAAAATAAAGATTTTTATTTTTCTATTTAATTATATTATACGTTCTCAATCAAACTGTATAGATCAGTTCAAACATAAATTAATTAAAGTATTTAATTTAAATAAAAAATTAAAATTCATATATAACTAATCATACAATATGACCAAAAATCCCTCCATAAAATCTAACTTATCTAAATAGACAAATTTGAATTTTAAAATTAGAACTAATCGTAATATATAAATAATTTTGTATTGTGCGATCTTTTAAATCATTGCCTAATTAGGTCGTTTAATTAAACGAACAAATTGGAAGTGATTGGTTATAGATCATAATGTATGATACTATATCGTATTGTAAAGGTCGCCCGAGGAGTCTATAGATGAAGTTTGGTTCATCTAGTATGATCATAAGATCATACTATAAGAATCACCCGAGGGCTCTTCGGATGACTTTTTGTTTGTTCTGTATGATATGGTATTTAGTTTTACTAATCATACTATATGAATAATATCATATTGTATGATATTATTAAATTATTTCATAATTTAATCCCTATAATTAAGCAATCAAATCAAAATTAATTGTAATTAGCAATCGTATTGTACCTTGTTACCATTTGTACTGTACAAATTGGGTGGCAACAAAGATAAGCTTTCATTGAATTGAACTAATTGCAATATACAATAAGATTTCATATTAGATGATATGTGCAAAATATTTGAACTAATTGTACTGGCCACTGTTCATCGTATAGAGCTAAGAAGGGGTTATTGAACTTATTGTACTTTACGATCTACATGTCATACTATATGAATACAAACAAGTTAATTTAAAATTAGGATTTTATTGGAGCCTATTATTTCATTTGAGAATTTCTTTTAGAAGTTATTTGGTTGTGTGTTCTGTAAGAAAGTGTTGTAGAGAGAGCTTTGAGCTAGGGCGACAAAGGGTGAAGTTTATGAGAAAAGGAGATGACCCCTATAAGATTCAAGGGATTATGAGAGGGTGTTTTCACATGGTTGTTCTAATTAACTTGCACTTTAGTTCTTTCATGCGTAAAGGTTTATCTTAAGGGAATCTTTGGGAAGAAGACCCCTTTGGTGACAAAGGACCCGGCCTCTGCCACATCAAATTGATGAAAGGGATTCAACTACTCCGCCATATTATCCTGAATTATCTCATCTCACGAGCTTCTTTGATATTCTGTCCAACTACAAGAAAGGCTGAAACTGACTCCAATCAGTCAACTACAATCCATGAGCGGATTAACGACCAACAAGGTTTGATGTAATTGAAAGGGAGCTCATCCACTCTTTCATCCACTTATGCTACTTTTCATCCTTCTTTAAGGGAACCACTCAAATTAAGTGTAGGGATTGGATTCACGTGAATGAGTTCCTCGAGACCATCTCCACCAACCAAAATCAAACTAGCACTACTTGCTCCATTCACTAGTAATGAGCCAGGCAGTATTTACCCATTCTCATTGATACAAAAAAGCTACTAAAAGTCATAATCCAAGAGTAATATATTCTAGTTCGGATCGAGGAGCCAACCCCAAGCAAGCCACTAATAATTCACTTCATTGAAACTTATTCAATTGCACTTTTTTTCTACTTAGAACCTACTAAATAGCTTTTCGTTCCCTAACACAAATGCAAAAAAAAAAAACAATGTAACTTTGCTGAAAGATGAATGTGGTAGAAATTGGGGTGGTTTTTATGGCACATAGAGTGGTGACTCACGCAAGTTGAGTGAGAAGGAGGAATTTCTTTCTCTCGCCCGAAACCCCCCCCCCCCCCCCCCCCCCCCCCCCCCCCCCCCCCCCCCCTCCAGCGGCTTTGGCAGCAGAAGTCAAGTGGAAAAAACCTCTAAAAACCCCTCCTCCAGATTACCTTTAGCGGTTGTGATCTTAGTTGGTTCAGCTGCGATTGCGCTGTTTAATCAATTTCTTCACTGGTGAACCCTAGAACACATTCAGTAGGTTTTATTCCTTCGACTCTGTTTCAGCGGCCTTTTTTGGATCACCAACTGACTCAGAACCAACTTTAGTAATTTGCTCGATGGGAGGCTTAGACATGATTGGTGCCCCTTGCCTCTATCTTTCTTTCTTTTAAACTTTAGTAAAGTGGACTCAAATCAATGAAGTGAACAACCGAACCTCTTTATCTTTCAGCTTTGCTAGGAATCTTCTACTTGCTTATTGAAGCTTTGCTTCCTTTAATGAAAAAAAAAATAGCAACTATCAGAAAAAGCTTATCTTTGATAGCAGTCATAGGGAGAGTTCATAAAGGATCTAATCGTAGATAGAGACTGAAACCAGTACGCGGGGGTAGGGGGCGAATGTAGCCAAGTGGATCTAGGCAGTGGTGGATTGTGAATCCACCATGCACGGGTTCAATTCCCATTATTTGCCCATCACATTCTTTCCATTTTTTTTGAATTATCAATGTAGAATATCTAATTAGAATCAAATGTATGACTAGATCCGAAGAGTCTTAGCATAGAGCAACATCTTTTTTCAACATCAACATGAAATGTTCTTTCATGGGTGGGTTCTGTTGGGCATCGCAGTGGACTTCTTATCATAGAAGAAATATGAATTGGGAAGAAGATATGGTCTCCATACCATAGGTTCATCAGGATATCACTAGAAGGGATTGAGCCTTTCTCAGAATCAAAGGCGTGCCTACCAACACATGTCAAAGTGTTTGGCTTGCACTTCTCTTTCCATTTGTTCCAGCTATGAAAGAAAAGAATGGGTGTATAACTCTTTTTTTTTCTATCGCTATTTTTTGTACTTAACTTCTAGCCTCCGGCCACCCTTGTGATTTTTTGGGAGTTGGAGTTGGAGTCAAATCATTTTGGTGGTCAATCTACTCAACAGTTGAGAACATGGATTTGGTCTATGTCTGGACTACTGCGGTGCTCATAGGTCTTCCTATTTTCATTCAGTATGTTCCGCTCATCCCTAGCTTATCTTATTCAGTCACTTGGAGAGCATCTTATTCAGTCACTTGGAGAGCAGCTTATTGATTACGTTTCTCAGGGTTTGGTTTAAAAAAAGAGGAAAATTTGTAAGTTTTTGCTATCCCAAATGCTTTTCAACTTTGCTTCATCCCGCACATGATTCGTCAATGTCTTCTATAGATTGACCTATCTATTATATGGATGGGGCTTTCCATAAAGAAAGGCCTTAATGGGATGGGGCACCTCCTATCATATGCATATACAAGCACTATAAGAAAGAAAAGTGATCTAACTATAAGAATTATTTGACATAACATAATTTATATAAATTAAAAGCTATAACTGATACAATTATTTAATAATACTGATAAAATTGATATAAAGGCAATTTATATATATGAGTTATATGATATACATGATATACATGCATAACATAGACACTGCATAACATGCATATGATAATAACAGATGTACCAATGTAATAAGATATTATATAAACTATTTTGTAACTACTAGGTATAAGATTGATATATTTTATTGATAATTGTTCGCTTTGTTATTGTTCACTACTCTTAAGATATTTAATTGTACTAATGTTTATTGGTCATAGGACATACTGCTATTTCATGACTATTACATACTTCTAAAGCTATATGTTCATATTGATAGTGATTTAATACCTATATGCATATTATTCATGCCTTACATTAATTTTAGTTTTAGGTTCTAGTAACCTACTGAGTTGTAGCTCACTCAGTAGTTTTACTTATTTTTATGAAGGGGTTAAGATCCAGCAGAGTGAGGATGGATAAAAAATTGATGTTTTATTTTGTTTCTATATTTTCTCTAGTTTATTATTTCATAGTCATGTGCTTAGAAAGGTTAAATGAATGTACTTATTGATCTCCTGACTTCAATACATAAATTTTGAGGGATAAATATTATTTTATATTTTAATGTTATGTAATTTTTAGTTACTTTTAATGTATTAATTTATATTAATAAATTCATAGATGCTTTGGTTGGTTAATAAATAGATAAATAGATAATTCTTTTGAAAATTAGACTATAGGGTATAATTACTATTAGAGCAAAAATTATTAGAAGAATTGAATTATAATGAGAGCTATAGGGAAATATTTGATATGGGTAAACATGGGTAGTTTTAAAATATATTTTCATTGCATTCATTCCATATATATGTACAATTGAATTATTATTTGATAAGAAAGAGAATTATACTGAGTGCAATGGAAGTGCAAAATGAACAGAGTGTTGTTTCTCCAATGAGTTATGATAGCATGATGAAATTTTTCAGTACGATAATATAGCTGATGAGTAATGCACAGAAAAGATAAACTATGAGCAAAGAGACTTAAGTGGATAAATATTTATATACGTTCTATAAGATGAATCCCTGCTACTCAAGGGAGCTATAAAGCCACTAGGAATAGAAGATTGGCTCTTAAGGATAGAGAATATATTGGATAATATGTGGTGTCCAGAGAATAGTAAAATATCGCTATAGTGTTTTTATTTAAAAGAGAAGCTGAGAGATGGTGGATTGGAAAAAAAGAGAGAAATTAAGGAAATATGAATGCAGAGATTACCTACGTAGGATTTATTATTATCTTCAGAGGATGGTCAATTTCTCCATCTGCCCAACATTAGATACATGAGACATGAGATTATAATAAGGGAACATAATAGTGATGCAATATGAATCTGAGTATAATACACTAGCCAGGTATGCACCCCAATTGGTCAATATTGCTAACATAAATGCTACAACTTTTTGAGTAAATTGAAGGATGAGTTGAAGAATCTGTTAGCTCCACTAATAATTTGGGTATTTTTGGAGTTTATGGAGAGAGAGAGAGAGAGAGAGATACTGGTGTAAAATAATTTGGTTATTCCCTAATTTAGGTAGCGCATGAGTAGAATAAGAGCAAGTGAAGTGGTAACTAGACAAGAAAGTAGTGATAAGATAAGGATATTTATTGATATTAGGAGAGGTCACATGGTACCATATGGTAATGCATAGGACTATCCAAGATGTGGGAGCAGATATATAGGATAATTTTATCTTCTCACTAAACAATGCTTCTGATGTGGTCAATATGGATATAGGATGAGCAAATGCATCCATTAGTTCCATTTAAAATTTAAGAATTTTTTGAATTTGTTAAGAGAGTGAGACAGAGGGAAAATGATTTTGTTATTCCCAAGTTCAGGTAGGACATGAGTAAAATGAGAGCAGGTAAAGAGGTAAGTGTAGGAGAAAGTGGTGATAATAAAAGAAGATTTACTGATATTATGAGAGGACACAAGGTGAATGAGAGATAGATCCATACCATATAGTCAGTAATGACACCACCTCTAGTACAATCAAGATAATACATTTTAGGTCATCTAGAAGTGAGAGATACTCCAAAAAGGCCCATTGGTATAAATTCTCTTATGAATAACATTATTTTAATTGAAATAAATTAAAATTATTTCATTTGCATTCATATGATTGAATGATTGACATGAATATTGACTAAAATGTACATATTTTTTAATTTGATTGATAAGTTATATGATTGATGGTTGATATGAATGATAGATGTGACCAATGATCAGAGATATGTAGTGAGAAATGTTAAGGTCAAAATTTTTATAAGGCGGAGAGATTATAATAGCCCATGTTTGACTCAGTCAAATAATTATTTTGGAGTAATTATAAGTAAAATTTATAAATTGTCTTTCCATAATATAAATACTATTGTATTAAAATTATAATAGATTTCTCCTAATTTTAGGGGCAATGTAGAAACTTGACAACTATCAGTACAAGTGAAGTTTTTTTAGACTGTTAGGTGTTCGTTTTGTAATTTGATTTTACCAGATCATTTTAGACATGCTTAACTAATTTAAGAATATTTTTTTTATAATTTTTATAGCTCCAAATTTGATGATATAAAAGAATTGATATGAAGTTTATGCTAAAAATTGAACAATTGATATAATTATCTTTAAATCCATATGTTATTTTATTATAAATTAGAAAATTTCCATTTCCATTTACATAACTCATTAAAACTTTTTTTTTACTCTTATTCATTTAATAGATAAAATAAAATTGAAAATGAGAAGAAAAAGAGAGGAGAGAGAAAAAAATTCTAAGATTTGGAGGTCATGGAGCAATTTTTGCTAGTCTGTCAAGTTAAAATTTTATTTGTCTCAAGGTAGGCTAAAATTACCCTACTTTTGATTTCAATAAGTTTATGTATTTTGCATTTATTAAATTTTAATTTGATCAAAATATATAAGTTAGTATATCTTAATTTTTAGCAAACTTGCACCGCATAACTTTTAATATGTGATAGATGTTGTTAATATGACATATAAATTTCACTAATTTTGGTTCATATATAAATTTTACATGCATTAATATGATATAGTGAACTAAATATTGAGTGAATTATTAGATTTATTATGTTATATAGAAATTATGAAATATGTATATATAAAAAAGGTTGAATAGAAATTATTGGCTGATTCAGATTGCTTGGAGACATGATACCTTGCACATGAGGGTGAGCCTATAAGATTTCCTTTAAAATAAAGTTTGATATGTAATCCTAAATGATATAAAAAATGGAGGCATATGGAGACATATTGATATGATGTAATACACCAATTGGCAAGAAGTGATGACTTTTGATGTGAAAACTACCTGACCTAAATGACTTATGATATGATTGATTTTTTCAGGGCTAAAATTAGAAAAAATATTATAGATAGTTAGATGTCTTTTATTTAAAAAAAGTGCTTATATATACATATAATAGGAATATATATATATTATAAATTACAAAATTGAGATGGCATAATTTATATAAGATACAAGCTATGACTGATACAAGCATTTGGTAAGATTGATAAAATTGGTGTAAAAGTATTGAATATATATGAATCTCCTAATTTACATGATCCACATGCATATCATGGACATTAGACATCATACATATGATAATAACATGTATACTGATGTAATAAGATGTTATATAAACAATTTTATAACTGTTAGATATAAGATTGATAGATGTTACTGATAATTATTTCGTTGGTAACTTATTGTTGCTCGTAACATAAATAGTTATATTGTTATATATTGATCATATAACCTATTACTATTTTATTTATTATTACATTCTTTTATAGTTATATGCCAATAGCGACAATGATTGAATGATTACAAGCGTACTATTTATATTACCTTTTATTGATTTTAATTGTAAAATTTTGGTAACCTACTGAGTTTTATCCTACTCAATGGTTTTACATGTTTTAGGAAGGGTCAGGATCTAATGGAGTGAGAACAAATCAAGAATTCACTTTATTTTTTTTTGTGTATTTTCTCTAGTTTTATTATTTTGTATTTAGGAGTTTAAAATGTTGAAATGTGTAATGATTGATCTATTGGTTTATGTATATGAATTTGAGGGATCAATATAATTTTTTATTTAAATTTTATATAATGTTTAGTTGTTTTCATTGGATTAATTTATATTAATGAATTCATAGAAGCTCTAGTTAGTTAATTAATAGTTAAATAGATAATTTTTCCAAAATTAGACCCTATGGTGTTATAATACCAATACTTGAATGAAAATAATTATTATAAGTAAACTCAATAAGAAGTATATGATCTTCCTAATTACCTCTAAAACACATAACCTTAAAATATATTCTAATGCCTAAATAGTCCTCTTAGACTATCCATTATCTTGTTGGTTAAAAGTCATACTAACATGCATTTTGTGTCCAACCTTCTTGAATACCTCTCCATATCATGGAGGTAAATCTATCATCTCTATCGGAGTTTATCACATTCAATATTCAATACAATAAAACTAAATTTTGCATATAAATATATGCCAATTCATATACATAATCAACTTGTTAGATTATAATAGAGTATAGACTTCTTCAGATGATGTACTACAACCCAGATAGCATCATATACTTACCTCATTCTTGGAAATCCCATAGTAAAGTCCATAATCATCTCTTCCCATTTTCACTCTACATAAGTAAGGGTTACATAATACCTCTTAATCATTAATGTTTAACTTTCACTAACTGATAGACTTCATACATAGTAACAAAATCTATCAATTCCTTCTTTAGTCTAGGCTACTAGAATATACCTTTAAGATCACTATATATTTTATTGGTTCCTAAATGATTAATATAATCTAAATAACATGCTTCATACTAATCTCTCTTCTTAAATCTCAATAACAAGGAACCCTTAACATATCCTTATAGATGATAAAACCATAACCAGATAATTACATTTTAGGTTTCTTAATAGACTTGATCTGGTCGTTATTTCAAACACTCTATATCTGACCTATGAGTTTCTTGAAACCTTTCTTGAAAAGATGGTTGGATAATCATTTGAGTTAGAATGCCATAATCCTGATCAATAGGTGAAATCACTTGTAACTCCAATATTTCCAAATTTTGATTAGATGATCATCAATAGTAAGCAAAAGACTCGACATCCAAGAAGACTTCCTACTTAGAGAATATGCTACAACATTCACATTTGCAATCTGATATCGAATAATCAAATAAAAATCTTTGATCAATTCAAACCACCTCCATTGTCTTAGATTTAGATCTTTCTAAGTGAATATGTACTTCAAACTATTATGATGAGAGAAAATCTCGTACATAACTCCTTACAAATATTTCCTATATAATTTCAACACAAATATAATAGTATCATACTCTAAGTCATGCATCCAGTAATTTCTCTCATATGGATTCAACTATCTTGAAGCATATTCTACAACTTTCTCATGCTACATCAGAGCACATTCCAATCTCTTTAATGAAGCAACACTGGACACCAAAAATCCTTTTATACCTGATCAAATAGTCTGAACTAGAGAAAATATCAAACAAACCTTCAACTTCTAAAAACTTGTTGCATACTTGATGTCTAAATGAAATTCACTGACTTCTGAGTCATTCTCGTCAAAGGTGAAAGTTTGTGAGGGGTGTTAAACCCTAAAGAACTAGCCCCGAGGCTAACCAAGAGGGGGGTGAATTGATTATTTAAAAAATTCTTTAACAATGAGAAAAATCTTTTTATAGCTTGATGTGAAAGAGAATTACATTCATAATAAAAAGATAAATCAACATTTTCACCCATGTAGTTAAATATACAAAATATAAATACAAAAATAATAAAGGAAAGAACACACCATATTTATAGTGGTTCGGTCCAATCTGACCTACTTCCACTCCTCGGAGGCACCCTTTGAGTATTGCACTAAACCTTTAGTGATTCTACAATAGCCCTCACAACTAGGCAAAGATGCCCTTACAAAATCACTTCTACCTTTCCCAATGCAGTGGAGTAGTTAGATCCTTTAATACGAAAGAGATCTTCTTTTTCTCAAAATTCCACAAGATGAACCTTGAATTTGATGGTGCTAAGCTACAAGCTTGCCGAAGAAACAGTGTGAAATCCCCACCACACTCCCTTAAAATCCCCTCCAAGAATCTTCTCCCTCTAAAACTCCTCTCTTTTCTCTCTCCCTTTTAATTTTTCTCTAGAAGAATAAAGACACAAGGGTGATAAAGATACTTATCAAGTGCCTTGACAAAGCTTAAATATAGGGCTTCAAAACCACAAAAATTCAATTATATCGATAAAGATCATCTAGTATGATTGCAGGATCATCCAATATGATGTTTTTAAATAGAGGGCTTTAGAAAACACTAAAAACTCAATTCAGGCGCCAAATATTATCATGTATGATCGCAGGATTGTCTAGTACGATGTGTAGAATTTGACCTAATAGTCTTGGATGTTCTCCGAATAATACAATATGATCAGTTAAAATTTGTATAGATCATCCAATACAATATTGAGAGCATCTGGGATAATTAGTTCAATCAAAATGTAGTTAGTCCAAGATGAAATATAGGACAACCAAAATTGTTCTATATTAATTGTACATTATGAACTAGATCATATCGTACAATCAAAATATCAAAAATTAAGCAAATTTGATTTATTAATCATATGATTAATTTAGGTATGATTTTTATAGATTATCTAGTACGATGTAGATCAACTTGGACGACTAGAACAAAATATGAAATTTAAAATGTTGTCTAAATTATAATTAGCGGCTACTTTCCATGATCATAACTAATCATCATGGATGATCCAAATCATCCAGTATGATTAGTTAGATGAATTTATCATACAATATGATTAGTTCAAGGATTGAACTTTTAGTTTTGACTCAATCTCACTCCCCTTGAGTGTGTGTGGGCATGGTCACTAAGTAAGCATACACCCTTATAGGACTTGACTCAAGTAACTAAAAATAACTCAATAAATATTATAAAAATCATTACAACATAACATATTCTACTTAATCTTACATCTTGAATCTTCATTAGATGGTGTGTGGTATTCCTAAAAAGTTTGTACACACACAAACAACAATATATTACAAATATAAGTAGATAAAAGAATGTGAGCCACAATGTGTGTTATCACCAAAAATATAAACTCATGAGCTCTAGTTGTAACAATATCCCCCTTTTTTATGATGACAAATATTATTGGTTGGATTTATAAAATAAAAAATATTTTCTCCTATTCTCTTCCTCACTAAGATAATTATATTAAAAATAGGGTAAATAAAAAAGTTCCCTTTTTTATTTTTTTTAACATAGAAATAAACAAAAAATTAAAAACTTTTAGAACCTAAACAATAAATAAACTAATACAAATACAATATGAACACATGCAGCTTAAACACAAATACAACTATTCAAACATATTCTCCCCCTTTGACATTATCAAAAAGAAGGAAAACAATTAAAAAATAAAGCGAAACACACATAATAGACTTTGATCAGGCGATCGTGGTGCTGATGTTTAAGAAGAATCAATTAATTTCAATAAATTTTTTCAAAATAAGAAAGTTACTTCATAATTTTATTCAAAAATATAGTAAGAAATGAATTGACCACACTAAGATCCAAAAAGAAATTTAAATTTTATCAACCCTAGCTCAGGCTCCTTACAGGTTAAAGTCCTTTTTAAACAAAAATCTAATTCATAAAAAGAATTATATAAAATATATATATATATATTCAATCTTCTTACATGATGAAATATATTTAATAGAATATCAATGCAAAAAAAGGTGAGTTAGAAATCATTATTTCCAAACTTAAGTATCGAAAGTATCATTTAAATACATAGGCTTTTAAGATTTAAAAATACAAGAAAGGTAAGTTAACTTATTGTGGACTCATTTTGTGACTCTTTATCAGTTTTTAGCACACTTTGTGTAACTTCTGGATTTTGATAAACATTTATGAATCTTTTAATTTTGAGGTATATTGTGCATCTTTTCATTTTGGGTTCATTTTGTGCATCTTTTCATTTCTGTAATTTTAATTCCTTTCTTATTCTTTAAAGACTCAAAACAAACTTGATAAAATGATAAAAACAAGCAACATAATTAAGAAAATTATGAAGTAGATTCATCAACTTACAAATGATTTCTATGAGATAGAAGAAATATAGGATGATAAAAAATATTTTATTTTAAATGTTCAATTCTTAAATTGATATTATTTTTTATTCAAAAATTCAATTGCCTAATTAAGGAAATGAGAAGGAGAGATATAATCATGAATTTCCTTCTTTTAATAACTTAGAAAAGTTAATAAAACTAAAAGATTTTAGGTAAAAAAAAATAGAGGTAAAAAAAATTTCATTAAAATTTTGAATGAAATTAATTAATTCTCTTATGAAAATACAATGTGAAAAGTTGTGTGTGTTAATCAGAGATAAATCACAAAAAATATATATGAAAAATAAAATAAAAGGATTACAAAAAGAAACATAAAAAATAACACAGAAAACATTTATAATGAACAAAACAAAAAAAAAGAACATATACGCATACATTAACTACAACACATAACCATATAAATAAAACTTTATACCTCATTACCTTGCTCTTGGTCCGATGATTCATAAACTAGGTCTGCCTAGAAGATTTTTTTCTTTTTATCATTTTCCCTTATTGCAATTTGCTTATTTTTTGACATTTTTCTTTGTTGAAAGAGTTTTTAAATTAGGGCATTCATTTTTCATAGGTCCGAGTTTCCTATACCTAAAGCAAGCAATGTCAAAAGAAATCTTAATATTCTTATCATTTTTACCTTTGTTCACTTTTGTTGATGTTTGTGCTTTAGTATATTTTCAAATCTGCTTATAATTGATGTTATATTTTTACTCTCAACATCTACTAAGTCATTTTCATCCATGTCTTTAGCTTTTAGTACTATTGTTTCACTTGCATCAAAATATCTTTGACCCAAACTTTGCTCGTAAATAATGAGTGACATAATCAAATTATCAATAGAATATTCATTCAAATTTTTTAATTCACAAAAAGTAATGACTTTGGCTTTAAACTTATTAAGAAGACAACGTAGAATTTTATTGACTTTTTCAAAATTTGAAAGTTCTTTACCTAAGGAGTGTAATAATGTCATAATTTGAGTAAACCTAGTATACATATCTAAGATAGTCTCATAAGATTTCATACAAAATAGTTAATAATCATACATTAAAATATTCAACTTAGATTGCTTTGACTTTATTAGTCTCTTTATATGTAGCTCATAATCTATCCCAAATTATTTTACTAGTAATACATATAGAGATTCTCATGTAATTTTTATAATTCAAAGCATAGAAAAAAAAATTCAAGCATTTAGCATTTAGTTGGACATTGATTTGTTCTTATCTACTCCATTGAGTAATTGGAATATTAGTTTTGATTCTATTTATAACACATGATGGTACAAAATAACCAATTTAAATCATATGTCACATTCTATAATCAATTGATTGCAAGAAAGTAGACATACAAATTTTTTTAAAATTAAAAAAAAAATTAAATAAAGGTGGTCGTGTGATTAAATATCCTTCCGTAATATTATAATTTCCAAAATTAGCCAATAATCTTTTTTCAAAAAATATTAAAAACTTAATTTATGAATCCCACTCTAATTTCACTTGAAAGTTTGTGAGGGGTGTTAAACCCTAAAGAACCAGTCCTGAGGCTAACCAAGTAGGGGGTGAATCAATTATTTAAAAATTTCATTAACGATGAATAAAAATATTTTTATAACTTGATGCAGAAGCAAATTATATTCAAAATAAAAAAGATAAATCAATGATTTTACCAACGCAGTTAATCACAAGAAAAATAAAATTGGAAATAATAAAGGAAAGAACACACTAGATTGATAGTGGTTCAGTCAAATTTGACCTACCTCCACTCCCAAGAGGCACCCTTTGAGTATTACACTAAGCCTTTAGTGACGCTTATTTAGCCCCCACAGCTAGGTGGAGAATCCCTTACAAAATCTCTTCCATCTTCCCCAGTGCGACGGATTAGTCATGTCCTTTGGCACCAAAGAGATCTTCTTCTTCCAAACTTCCTTCATGATGAACCTTTAATTTGATGGTACTAAGGTGTAAGCATACCGAATCAACAATGTGAAATCCCCTCCACACTCCCTTGAAACCTTTATTGTGAATCTAGATTCAAGATTTATAATTTTAATGATAGCAAATATTTCTGATACTTATATTTTTCTATGAATTCCTTTCCTACTAACGTTTCAGGTTCACAAGGTCATTTATAAATAAAGCTAGCTCAAGATTGGGCAGACTAGGAGTGAGTTAGTTTGTAAGTTCTTGTTAAGAGTTTTTACCTTTTCTTGAGTCAATTGTAATAAAATGGGTCCTGATGCTAAGTAACTTTTCACACACACACTTCAGGAAAAATTCTGTCTATTTTAGAGTTTTTTGTTTTTGATCATATAGTACGGGACGATCCCAAATTATCATGGATGATCAGTTAAAAATAGAAACTCTAATTAGGACATCCTGGTTAAGGTATCCATAATTAAGCAAATCATTCTATACGATATTATCATCGTTAAGGAGTGAACCAAAGACAAGTTGATGCAGGTGAGAAAAAGAAGGAGAAAATTATGGCACTAAAGGCCAACGATACGGACACTAATTCTTCTTGGTCTAAAAGAGATGATGTTGCCTTAATTATGAGGAGATTCAAAAGCTTTCTAAGGGAGAAGAAAAATCATCATCATAAGTGGAATAAAGGTAAGGGTAGAAAAAATTTTAAAAGTTCTACTTATTTGATTTGTTTTGAATGTAGGAAGTCGAGACATGTTAAAGCTGATTGTTGTACACTTAAGACTCACTCAAGCAAGGAGAAGGATGTGGAGAAACACAAGTTCATGAAGGACAAGAAGCGGTTCCAAAAGGCATTCTAGGCAAATTCTACATTAACTCCTCTGAGACTGAAGCTAAAGAGGAGACTACAAACTTGTGCTTGATGGTGGATGATCATCTTGGTCAGCCTGACCAAGAAGAGGTATGTGAACTAACCTATAATTAATTATCTGAAGTTTCTAAATAAATTCATGTATCATGTAGGAAACTTAAGAAATTACATGCTAACATGAAAATTGAATTTTTAAATTTGAAAAAGGAGCATAAAATTTTGTTTAAAAATCACTCTATAATTGATAGCAATCACATGTTAATACTTTATGAGTTTTATGCATTAAACAAAAAGCATATTGAATTATTTGATGCACATGATTCCTTGAAATCATCTAATGTTGAGTTAGAAAAAGAGTTTAAGAAATTAGAAAAATTCAAAGCATTTGAAAATGATAAACCATCATTGCATGCATCACATAACTTTAAGAAGAAGCATCACCACTCGAGTAGACTAATAAATCCTTTTCATTGTGTTAGATGTTTTTCATGTGACATGTTAGGGCATATTTCACATACTTATACTATTCATTATAGTACACATTAGGTGTGGAGAACCAAATTGCATGATTCATACCATAACACACATGCATTGCATTCTTCTTTCCATAAGAAGGGACCTAAACTTATTTGGGTTCCTAAATCTGACGTTAGATGATTTTGTAGGCTTTCTCTCACAAAAGATCTCATGAGAGCATGTGGTACCTGACAATAGATGCTCACGACACATGACTGGAGATGCAAATAATTTATTTCGCTGGAGGCTGGGGTTGGATGCAAGGTCACTCTTGGAGACAACACCACCAGGAAAGTGGTGGGCGCAAGCATAATTGGAAACTCTAGAACCTTTTTATTGAAAATATTTTGCTTGTAGATGGACTGAAATACAACTTACTATCATCAGTGAGCTGTGCGATAAACTCTTCATTATAAAATTTTTGGTAAATACATACATTATTAGCTTGAATAACAATACTATTTTGTAGGGAAAGTGGATTTACTACATTTACATGCTTGATTTAAATAACATTGAATGTGCTGCTTCATTTTGCTTAAAAAATATTGTTGATGAGTCGTGGTTGGCACGGGAGGTTATGTCATGCCAATATGAAAATCCTTAGAAGAGTGACCCAAAAAGACATAGTTAGAGGTGTATACAAGCTTAAGTTCACTAAAGATCACCTGTGTGATGCCTGCCAACTAGGGAAGGAAGTCCAATCCTCTTTTCATTCCATTAAGGATATTAGCACCTCTAGACCATTAAAAGTCCTTCATATGGATTTGTTTGGACCCATTAACACTACCAGCTTAGGGGGGAAAGACTATGGATTTGTTATTATGGATGATTACTCAAGGTTCACTTGGATTAAATTTTTATCTCATAAGAGTGAGTCTTTTGATGAGTTTAGATCCTTCTCCACTTGGATTTAGAAAAAACTAAGTTGTGAAATCTTGATTATCCATAGTGACTATGATGGAGAGTTTGAAAATGAGAGATTTGGAGACTTTTGTGAGGATAAATGGATTAGCCATAACTTCTTAGCTTCTAGGACCCCTCAGTAGAATGGAATAGCTGAAAAGAAGATCATGACCTTAGTTGAGGCTGTTAGAGCCATGCTTGCTGAGTATTCACTTTTAAAATACTTTTGGGCTGAAGCGGTAAATGCATCTTGTTATGTGTTAAATGGGGTAAATGTTAGAGCCAAATTAAATAAGACATCCTATGAGATCATTAAGGGTAGGACACCCAACCTTTCCCAGTCTTTGTCTGTAAGGTTTTCATTCTTAACAATGTGAAGTCACCCTTAAAAAAATTGTCCTAAAATTTGATGGAGTGTTCTTAGGATATTCAAGTGTGGGGAAATTCTTTAGGGTGTTTAACAAGAGGACATTGGTGGTGGAGGGGACTACTTATTTAGTGTCTGATGAATCTAATCCTAAGAAGTATAGAGTTGAGGATGAAGATGAAATTGGAGAGATTACCTAAGGAGTTGATAATTTGGAGAAGAGGGTAGAGCCCCAAAACACTGAAGGAGTATGTGAGATTACCCAAGGAGTAGAAAATGCAAATCTAGAGAAAAGGGTAGAACCTTCACACACTTTGCCTAGAGATTGGAGATATTCTTCGAGTCATCCTAAAGAACTGATCTTAGGAGATCCTTCATAAGGAGTTAGAATTAGGCGTGGACTTAGAAAGGAAGTAAACCACTTAGCCTTTATCTTAATAACTAAACCCACCAACATCAATCAAGCCCTTTTTTATGAGTTTGGATCTTAGCCATGTAAGAGGAATTAAACCAATTTATTAGGAATGATGTTTAGGAGCTTATCGAAAGACCAAATGGATAAAGTGTAGTTGGAACCAAATGGTTCTTTAAGAATAAGATGAATAATTCTAGTATAGTGGTTAGGAAAAAGGCAAGATTGGTGGCTAAAGGGTACAACCAAATAAAAGGGATTGATTTTGAGGAGTCATTTGCCCCTGTAGCTAGATTGGAAGCCATTAGAGTGCTATTAGCCTTTTCTTATTATAAGGGATTTAGGCTTTTCTAAATGGACGCTAAGAGTGTCTTTTTAAATGGGATAATTAAAAAATGATGTGTTTGTAGAGCAACCCCCAGGTTTTGAGAGTTTCCAATTTCCAATCATGTTTATAAATTAAAAAAGGCCTTATATCGATTAAAATATACACCTAGAGCTTGGTATGAGAGACTTAGCACAATCTTACTAGAGAGGGAGTTCGGTAAGGGGAGCGTAGACACTACCCTTTTCTGAGGAAAGTAGGAGATGAGTTACTCTTTGGATCTTCTAATAAAAGCTATGTGATGATTTTTCTAAAACAATGAGTAAGGAGTTTGAGATAAGTATGATGGGAGACTTATCCTATTTTTTGGGGTTTAGCATAAGACAATTAGATGATAGAACCTTTCTAAATCAATTAAAGTACATAAAAGATATCTTGAAAAAATATAAAATCGATAAAGCCAAGCCAATAAATACTCCCATGAGCTCTAGTATTCAGTTGGATAAGGACCCAAAAGGAAAATCTATTGATAAAAAAAAGTACAGAGGAATGATTGAATCTTTACTTTACATGACTACTAGCCGACCTTATATAGTGTTTAGTGTTTGTCTATGTAATAGATTTTAAGTTAATCCTAAAGAATCCCACCTGACTGCAGTTAAGAGAATCCTTAGATATCTCTTAGGGACCTAAAACTTAGGAATATGGCATCCAAGGCATAGCACTTCTTTTGAGATTATTGGATATTCTGATTCTAATTTTGCAGAATGTATGGTGGATAGAAAGAGCACTTATGGGACTTGCCAATTTATAGGATAATCTTTAGTCTCCAGGTCTAGTAGAAAATAAAACTCTATAGTACTTTCCACTGCTGAAGCTGAGCATATTGCCTTAGGGAGTTGTATGACCCAAGTCCTTTGGTTGAAGTAACAAATTCTTGATTTAGGATTACCTGTAGGCACAATTTCAATCATTTGTGCTAGTACCATTTACATCTCTAAGAATCATATCAATCATTCAAGGAACAAGCACATTGACATAACTCACCAATTTATTAGAGATCATGTGTCCAAAGGAGATATTAAGTTACACCATGTGGCAACTTAGAATCAACTGGCTGACATCTTTACTAAACCACTGGCCTTCAACACATTCTGCATCTTAAGGACTAGATTAGGTATGATTGACATAAATGCAAGAACTTTATGTTTACTGAATTCTGAATTTTATTTTTCGATATGTTATCTGTTAGTTTCTTTTATTTCTGTTGCCTTTAGTTTTTATTTATTTATTTTTATCATTCTTTTCGTTTTTTCATTTTTGTTGTTTTAATTTTTCTTCTTTTCTTCTTTTTTTTTCTTTATTTTCTTTGATCACTGCTTAAATGATATTTTGTGCCTTATTTTTATTTTTAAAAATTTAAAGTCAATGTTTGACATCCCTAAAATCAGTTAAAGGGAGAGAAGATGTTGATTATTTTCCTTCCTCTAACTTTTTTTAGTGATGTAATTTTCTTTTCTAAATAAAAGTCTATCTCAAATTAACAGCTGGACTTTGTGATTGAGATCTTTTCTATCTTACTACAGTAATCTATCTTATATAAATAATGTTCAAATTCATTATATCACTTTCAAACTTTCATAATTTTTCATTGCATTTATCATATGAATTTAATTATGTCTTATGGTTTACTCTTCCTTATATTAGAGAATGAGTTTTTCTTCTCTAATATTTGGAAAATATTCTCACAACAGAGAGTATTTAAAAGTTTCAAAAGCGATCGAGCTTGCAAAAATAACAAGGGCATAAAATGAGCCCCAAAAGAAGAAAACTAAAAAGATATGCAATGACCACCAAAAAAATTGAAAGATACATAATGTGTATCAAAAATCAAAAGATGTGTAAAGTGTATCAAAAATTCTTGTGTCACTTGATATTTTTAAGAGCTTGATTTCAAATTTCATGATTGTGACTAATCACTTTGGTATATTTTTTATAAGATATTTTTCTAGAACCAAGGTTTGAATGGATCTCTTTTTCTTTCCGAATTGATTTTTCTGAGTTAGATCTTTTTTTCAAAAGATGGTTTGCCCTATGAGAAGTCCAAGCTAGGGCTAACAGGATCAGTTGTTCTACCATTTTTTGGATTTCGATGATGTTAACTCATTGATTCTTAAAAAAGTTTAATTCAATAACATGGAGAATTTATCATATTTATGTTGTGATAAAAAAAATTGTTTTCATTCTTTTTGTCATTTTTCTCATCTTTTTCATTGTTTTATTTTTATTTTCTACTAGTTTTTCTTATTTTTGGTCCTCTCTAATCATCTCTATCCATGCCCAAATCTTTAATTTTTTATTACATCATCCTGAACGATGTCTGCACAGCACCCTTCATCTTCCATCTAACAGCTGATATGACTTTTCTATTTAAGATCATCCTGGACAATCCATTATCGTCCTGGATGATCTGATCGTATTCTACTTCAATTATTTATGATCAACCTAGACGATCCTCTTCATCCTAGATGATCTTCTAAAATTTTGCTCAATTATTAGTGATCGTCCTAGATGATCCACCTATTCGTCCTGGAAGATCCATGTGGCAAAGCTGTTACATGTTTTAAATTCGACCGGTATAATCCATTATTGTTGATTGTCCTGGATGATCCACCTAATTGTCCTAAATGATATACTTTTTCAACGGTCGTCCGTCATGACTTCTAGAGACGATCTCCTATGTCTAATCATCCCAGACGATATTTGATCTTCCTAGATGATATAATCACCTTTTTGACCAATCATCCTGGATGCAATAATTTCACCTGATTGTCCTGGAAGATTGGCTCGTTTCTTTATAAAAAACAACTTTCAATGGTTTTTCTCACCTCTTATCTTCCATTTCTTCATTCCTCTCCCTCAAGCTTTCACAATCTTATTTATGTCAGGTGGCAGGCGATTCTGAATGCTAGCTAGAAGCTCTTCGAGGGCCAATGTTGACCCTTATTTCACTAAGGTGGCTGACCAAGCTGCCTAACTATGCTACAAGACAGTCGAGATCACCTTGTCCCGGACAGTCAATCTACGTATGCTTTCTTGCCCTATGTTTGACCTTTTTGCGCACACCTCACTCACTTTTATCCTTACCCTTGCCATCCCTTTCAATTCTGAATTGCTTTTTGAATTTTTTTCAAGACTTCGAATAAACTCTTCATACACTACACTTCAATTATATGTCAATAAATGCCCAGTTGAAATCACTAATCAGGACTGTCATGAGCTCCTTTAATTTTCTACTATTGGAGATAAGCTTCACGTCTTATCTCAAGATCCTAATTACGACTGGGCCCCGGCCAATCACTTTCTTAAAAATACTCTTGTCTCCTATCATGATGGGGCGTCCAGTACCTTAGTCAATGATGCTAGGAAAATCTAACATGTTTTTCGAACCTCTGTTATTCCCAAAGATGGTGATCATGTCCAAATCACTCCTCTCGTTTCGATCACCACTTTCTACATCATGGCCCATAGAGAATTTAATGCTAATGATCTTATTTTTTGATACATTGAGCACCTCACTAGCATTAGGGGTCAAGGACATATAACGAAAACAAACCTTGCCTTAGGACACTATAGCCTATGTCCTGTAATTCAAGTACAACCTTCAATATCCTGCCCTACCTAATTTTCAACCTGCCTTCTACACCAACACATCTTTTCATGTTCTTCACAGTACTCGTCTCCACCCGGAGCACGAGGAAGCTAAGGGAGCTGAGAAGGAAGCGGCACCTGCTCTTGTTCCTGCACCTACTCCGCTCCGCCAGCACTCACAATTGGATCAGCTGGTGGAGCGATTCGACCAATGGGGGGTTCGGTTTGACTGCTACGTTGCTGCACAGGAGCAGCAACATGAGGAGGATATTGCTCGATTTGATTCATATGTTGCTCACCAGCAGGGCCAGCATGACCAGGACATTGTCTGGTTTGGGGAGAAGTTCTCTACTCTTTCTAGCTTCTTTCAGCCGCCACCACCACCTCCTTCTGATGATCAGGGCCCATCGAACTTGTACTTTATTTTTCTTGTGTTACTTTTTCTATGATGTAGTTTGTTTCTTTTTGGAGATTTTTGTTCTATTTTTTTTTATAATTCCCTCCTCCTTTTTACTATGTCAAAAGGGGGAGTAGTGGTAGTGTTTTATATTATTTTGTTATATTGTTTTCTATTTAGTGTTTGTACCATCGGTTTATTTTTAGTAAAATTTAAATTTATTGATTCACATTATTTTTTTCCTATGATGTTTCAATAATTCAACTGCTTAAATATTTTTTTTGTTTTTGCCATCATAAAAAAGGAGGAGATTGTTGCAAATCTAGTTTAGAAATTATAATTTTGATGAGAGAAAATATTTCTAGCACTTTTATTTTTCTATGATTGTCTTGCCTACTAACATTTCAGGTCCACATGGTCAATTGCAAATTAAGCCAGCTCAAGATTATATAGACTAGGAATGAGTTAGTTTGTAAGTGCTCGTCAAGAGTTTTTACAATTTCTAGAGTCAATTATAAAAAAGTGGATCCTAATGCTAAGTAACATTGCACACACACACTCAGAAAAAATTATATCTATTTTTAGAGTTTTCTATGTTGATCATATCGTCTGAGATGATCCCAAATCGTCCTAAACAATCAGTTAAAAAGAGAAACCCTAATTAGAACATCTGGTTGTCCCAACCATTCCTTTCTATTTTTGCCTCTCACCAGTAGAAGAAGAAGGCAGATGGAGACAGTCCATGTCAGGGACCCCCCCCCCCCCCCCCCACACACACACACACACCTTGATGACCATGACCAATTAGGGCGCTAGTCGCAAATTGTCCTGGATGATATCAGCATCCTTTGGGACGATATGATCAAATAAAAAAGAATCAACCACCAAATCTGTTAGGTATGTTTTATTTTTAGACATCGTCTAGGATATCGTCCTGGATGATGCAGTATAATTATGCCTAAATTAGTTTGAAAATTAAGGAAAGCAATTAAGGTTTGATTGCTCGATCATATCGTTCTGGACAATCATAGGATTATCTGAGATGATCAGTTAAACAAACCTTAGTTCCTTCCTGAATAACCAGAATGATGTTCTAGAAGATATGTATTAATTTGTACTAATCATCCGGGATGATCCAAAATCGTCATGGACGATCAATTATTTTTCCATCGTCTAGACATATAATCAGGGCAATGTCCTAGATGATTAGAACAAACAAGTCCTTTAATCTTCTAAAATCTCGTAGGTCATCCTGGCTAATTGAGTTGAATTTACATGGATCGTACATGACGATATGTCAATCATCCTGGACGATCTATGTCAGTTTGTTGCAATTAAGAGCAAATTTGAAGCTCTTCTATATAAGACCCCTTGTTTACCCAAGATTGTATCTTTTTCTATTGTCTTGACCTGAGAGAGCCAAAAGGAGATGGAGATCAAGGGAGAAAGAGAGAGGATTTTGTGAGGGGAGTTTATGAGGGGTTTCATAAAAGTTGCTCCAAGCAAGGATCTGAGTCATCTTCTCCAGTCATCATCCCTGGTTCCTTGGAGGTTCGAGAGATGTCTACTTTAGCAATTGATTGAGGTTCTCTACCTGCTTCAGGAGTAACCGAAAGGAGTTAGGTTAGCTGCTTGCTTCAGGAGAAAGCAAAAGGAGTTGGGTTCTCTGCCTCACTGGAGTCGGTGGAAAGAAGGTTCGTACAGGCTTCTTCTTTTTGCTATAGGAGCAAAAGGAGAGTCACTGAGTTTAGTTCAATACCCGGAGGAGTGGATCTAGGGAGTGGACGTAGGTCAAGTTGATCGAACCACTATAAAATTATGTGTTCTTTCTTACTACTTTTCTGCATTTAATTTTCGCACTTTAATTTTCTTTTGGTGATTGTTTGGTTGTGATTATGTTTTTAATTGAGAATTTTTAAAACACCAATTCAACCCCCCCCCCCCCCCCCGGTCAGCTAGACCTGTCAATATTGGACCCGACCCAAAAACTCGACCCGGAAATTTCAAGTTTGGGTTGATCGGAACCCGAAGCGGGTCGGGTTCGGGTACGGAAAATTGACACATTTGTAAAATTGGGTCGGGTTCGGGTTGACCAGAAAACCCGGAATTGACCCGGAATCGGCTCTGACCCAGCTGCCTGGCTGGCGGCTTCCCCACTCTGCCCTGCTCCCCGCTGCCTGGCTGCCCCGCTCAGGCCGCTCTCTCTGGCTTCCGCGTACCCGGGCTGCCCGCATCGAGGCTGCATGAGGCATTGAGCCCCATGCGTAGCGTGACCGCATCGAGGCATTGAACCTCACACACCACTGCCTGCTCTGCTTCGTTCGCTAGTGCGGCGTGACCGCATCGAGGCATCGAGCCTCACGCACTGCCTCGCAGCCCTTGCCGGCACTGCCGCTGCTGCACCTTCGTCGCCGCACCGCCACCGCCGCACCGCTGCCGGCCTTCCTCTGCACCGCGCAGGCACTCAAAAAATCAAATTGAAATGGGTCAGGTCGGGTTGACCATAAACCCAAAGCGGGTCGGGTCCGGGTCCGGAAAATCGACCCATTTGTGAAAATGGTTCGGGTTGACCCGAACCCGAATAGTATCGGGTCAATTTCGGGTTCAACCCGAACCCGACCCGAGATCCGAAATTGACAGGTCTATGGTCAGCCTTGGGAAGTTCATATGGGCTTAACATCCCTAACATACTTTCAACCTCCTCCAAGGATCTTCTCCCTCTCAAATCCACCCTTTCCTCTCTCCCTTTCAAGCTCTCTCTTCAAGTTTTCTCCTTAAGAACAAAGACACAATGGCTACCAAAGACACTTAACAAGTGCCTAGACAAAGCTTAAATAGAGGGCTTCAAAAACTCTAAAAATTCAATTTTTTCACAAAGGTCAACCAGCACGATTAAAGGATCGTCCAATATAATGTGCTTGATTAGAGGATTTCAGAAAACCCTATAATTATGGTGCCAAATATCATCATGTACGATCTCATGATCGTGTAATACAATGTGTAGAATTTGACCTAATAGTCCTGGATAATCTCCAAATAATCCAGTATGATCAGTTCAAATTTGTACAGATTATCCAATACGATATTTAGATCATCATGGACGATTATTTCAATCAAAATGTAGTTCATCCAGGACAAAAAATGAGATGACCAAAATTTGTCTTGTTTATTGTACAATACGATCCAAACTGATAATAATATCTAAATTAAGTAGATTTGATTGACTAATCACAAGATTAATTTAGGTATGATTTTTATAGATCGTTCATTATGATGTAGATCATTCTAGATAATTAGAACAAAATATGAAATTTAAAATATTGTCTAAATTATGATTGGTGGCTATTTTCCATGATCATACTCAATTGTCCTAGAGGAATCATATTGCCCAGTACGAATAGTTAGATGAACTGATCGTACAGTATGATTAGTTCAAGAATTAAACTTCTAGTTTTGACTCAATCTCACTATCCTAAGTGTGTGTGTGTGTGTGTATGGTCACCAAGCAAGCATACAACATTATAGGATTTGACTCGAGAAATTTAAAATGCATTAATGAATATTACAAAAATTGTTACAATATAACCTATTCTACTCAATCTCGAGCCTTAAATCTTCATTGGATGGTGTATGATATTCTTGGAAATTTAGTACACACATAAACAAAATATATTACAAATACAAGTAGACAACAGGATGTGAGTCACAATGTTTGTTATTATCAAAAATATAAACTCGTGAGCTCGAGTTGCAATAAGATGTTCAGAAATTTGAAAAAAACCCTTCTATAAATTTCTTATAATGATAAGTTATACCTAAAAAGATGTGTACCTCAAACACGATAGTAGGCCTTAGCCAATTAACAATAGCTTGAACTTTTTTGGATATCTATAAAAGTACTAGCACTACTCACCATGTACTGTAAAAATGAGATACTCATCAGCTTGAATTCACACTTGAAAAACTTAGTATATAGTTATTTCTTCCACATTATTTAGATGAGTCACATACTCCTCAAAATCTAAGTAAACTAGAATATCATCTATGAAGATAATTATAAACTAATCCAAATGCTCCCTAAATATTTTTTCATCATATCCATAAAAGTTATAGGGATCCCAACAATGAGATACTCATCAGCAAGAATTCACACTTGAAAAACTTATTATATAGTTAATGCTTCCTCATTATCTCCAGAATAATCCTTGGATGAGCCAAATGCTCCTCCTTAGAATTTGAGTAAACTAAAATATCATCTTCGAATATAATCATAAACTCATCCAGATACTCCCTGATTATTCTATTCATCATATTTAAAAAAATTATAAGCATATTATTCTCCTTAAAATGCATAACTAAGAACTCGTAATACCCATATCAAGTACTAAAAGTAGTATTTCCACATCTTCTTCTCTCACCTTCACCTGATAATACCTAGACCTTTGATCATTCTTAAAAAATACATAAGCTCTTATATCCTCATCAAATAGATTGTTGATCCTTGTTAAGGAATACTTATTCTTAATTATGACCTTGTTTAGTTCCCTGTAGTGAATACATATATGCATCATATCATCCTTTTTCATAAATAAAGTAGGTGCACCCCACAGAGACATATTAGGATGGATAAAACCTCTATCAACTAACTCTTGAAGCTAGACTTTCAATTCATGAAATTTTTTAGATGCCTTCTAGTATGAAGCCTTATATATCAGTGTAGTACCAAAAAAAATATTAATATTAAACTTAATCTCCCTATCAGGTCAAAAAATTCATTAACTCCTTAGGGAACACATCATAAAATTTCTATTCTACTAGGATATCAGACCGAGATAAAGATTTCATGTTCCTATCCTAAACAGATTCTAGAAATGCTATACATCTTTTCCACCATAATCTATCCATTTGAACACCATTTATTAAACATAATAAAACTCCTCAAACTTTCTAAAATAATCAGCTCTCATTACCCAGAAATAAAGTAACTCTTTTCATCATACAATCAATCTGAGCTCTATATCGACTCAGCAAATCGATGCCCATAATAATATCAAACTTAGAAATAGGAAATATTATCAAACCAAACCTCCATTTTTTATCAAATATCTCTATGTCATAGAAAAAACCCTATTCACTACCATACCTTCTCAAGTAGGAAAAATAATAGATAGAGAAAAAGGTAATAGTATGGAAGGACGCTAGAGTAAATCAAAATATATCTTAGAATAAGTTAAATGGCTAACTCCTGTATCAAATAAAATATGACAAGGCCGATAAAAAATATAGACCAAACTTATAACCATATATAGAGCATCTTTAACCTTATGTAATATTAGATTATACATATGTGCCTGAATTGAAGCTTGAGCAATAAAACAACTAGACTCTTTCTAATCACTCCCTTAAAGCTTCCCTAACAGAACTAGACTACTGCCTCTGTTAGATGACCCATCAACAAAAACATGAGACAAAATTATCCTAGTTCTCCCGAATGGCCTACTTGAGCTCTCAGGCCTAGGCTTAAAATTTTAGTCAAGCCTTGCTTATAGACACTCAACTACCCTATCTCTAATATAACCATGCCAGAATCACATTCCCATCATCCTATAGCATTAATCAAAATTCCTATTACCATTACTCTAGCATACAGAGGCCCCACTAATAAAACCTCAATAATTAGTAACTCTACCACGACTAGGATTTGAGATAGATAGTCCACCACTCTTAAAATCTCCATGTCCAAACCTGGTACTTTTCTTTAAGAAAAAAAACTGCTACCATAAGTCTCACTTCCAAACCTCTTCCTTCATGTAACTCATTGTTGTTGATTAGATATAAGACCATTCTCTATTAAAAGATCCTCTCCATTAACTTAGAGAAATAGTAATGTGAAATAGAACTTGCAGCTACCTTAGACTATCTTAGAGCCCTCTCAAAAATTTGTAGCACTTCTATTCTAAATTATTAATCAGCAGCAGGGCATACCTGCTAATGCAAGGAACTCTACCTCTTACTACATAACTTTTATGCTTCCCTAAACTAACCTAAAAGAAAGTGCATGTCATGCATCTAATGATGTGTGGATAGAGGATTAAACCATACTCAAAATTCATCTTTAAATTCCTCTTAGCTAATTTGGGAGTTCAGCCTCCCCTAAAACTTTTTTCCTTTGCTGGCCCAACCACTAGTGCTCAGCCTCACCATTAAACAATAATATGTCCAATGGTAGCTTCCTCTCAGGAGGACACTATAGCCCATTAAAAGTCTTCTCTAATCTCATCAACCTATCCTTTGCTACTCTAGGCTAACAATGCCCTTAAATCTTAGATGATTTAATCTAAAAAAATGTCTACATGCGTTTGTTAACCTTATCAAACCTAATAGAAGAAATTTTGCTCTAAGCCTTGCCAATCAGTTAGGCTACCAAACTAGCAAACTCATAAATAGAATTAAAACTAATAGTAAGAGTGCTACTCTGCACTAGTGCTATCCGATTAACACTATGCTCATCTAACATATTAGGGTCATACTGATCCATTAGATAATAACACATAACACATTGTTGAATAGACATACAAATACAAATAAGATGAAATTAATGCCTGGATAATACATAGAACTACTTCACTCAATTCTATATCATTTTTAATAGCTTTGTTTAATAATTAATCCACCAAAACCACTACTCTCATACCAAAAAAAGAGTTATCACAATCCAACTCAATAAGACCCATAAATAGAATAGGTTCTATCACATTGAATTCAGAAATATCAACCTAAGATTTAAGTTTTAGGAACTTTTTACTTTTAATTTTTAAATTTCATAGATCAAATAGCTTCTAATTAATTTCCATTGAGCGAAATATAATAAACTCATTCATAAATTTATTTTCGTTAATTATTAAAATGTATTTTGCAATAAAATCTACTATATACAGTATATGACTATATACGTGAATGAAAAAATAAATAAATAGCCATGATAGAACAAAATAAAAAAAAAATACCTATATAGAGTACTCAAATAAATCAAAACTTGATATAATTGCTACTCGACCAGCTCCATCCCTTTCCCCTAATCTAAAAATAGAATGCTTTTTAGATGTAAGCCAACACTGTTCAGGTGGTCACACCAATAAATATAAATTCTATATATTTTATTTATCATGTATTTAACCAAATTTAAAGGCAGTTCATTTAAAATTTATCATACTAATCATACTATTAATTACAAGAAATTAAAATAAGATAGATTGTACATTGAAAGTAAACAAATAAGTACTTTATATATCAAAGCAGAAAAGTAATAAAAATTTTTCAAGCTCTTATCCTCCCAATAGAAATAGGCCCTTATAACTCTATATACAAGCATATCATAAAACAACCCCTTATGACTCCCAATGCTTAGCACATACCAAATATTCAAAAATTCAGACCCCTATAACTCCTTGTGCATTGAGCACAAGAACTTCCAACACACGTTATATCTTCTAAACATCACATATTTTACGTAAATAAGCATTTATTTCATTGCATTATAATAAAAGAAATATAAATAAACCAATTTCAAAATTTTACATAGCGTTTTATTACTAGGCAAAGAAATTAACTAATGAGTGGAATTTCATAATTCAAAATGTCAACAAATTAATAGGGATTGTTCAAAATATTATTTTGAATATTTAATTATACTTCATCATTATGTTTTAGGGTAATAATTTTTTTTCCAAATAATATAACTTACTTTTCAAGCCACCCTATGTAAATTTCTAAGAAAAATACTTAAATATCCAGAATAATTAGCTCTACAATATTCAATGAAATTTTAGTAGCAATACAGTTATCCTTATTTTTACAATACAAAGTAATAAATCTAAACTGTAACATAAAAACAATATAGGCATAATATAGCCTACCTCAACTTGGATAAATTTTAGAGCTGGTCTGACAGGAGAAAATAAATCGTTGGCCCAAAACCTAGCTTTATCTCCTTAGAATTCTCTCTCTCTCTAGCTCTCTCTCTCTCTCTAGCTTCCTAAGGGAGGAAAATGGATTTGTGTTTAAAAATTTAGTGGAAAAGGATATTTTTATGAAATTTGAATCGAACACGACTCCATATCCTCCCACACTAAAGCTCTCTCCACTAAAGAGCATAAAGCTGTAGCACCACCTTACTACCAAAGCTTATAACTATTTTGGCCAAAAGATAGAGAGTTCAAAGCATTGATGCCGCCAACCCGGCATCGTGATGGCCTAAGGAAAAAAATTTAGATTTCTAAATTATCCACACATACCCCTAGGACTTGCTTCATAATAGATTTAGACATTATTCACATGAATATAAAACACTCTTAGACGCATGCAAGGGGTGTTAAATACAAAAAAAAATTATAATTTATGATTAACAAACTGTGTCATAATAAGTGAAAGATTTTAAGCATATCTTGAAGATGTATAAAGAGCTTAGTCTCTTATAAGGGCCAATCTTAAAAAAAAAATTGATATGATCACTTTTACAAGAAATTTGAGAATTGACTAATTATTAATATTTCTTTCAACAACTTAATTGCAAATATCAGTTAAGCTTATATATTATATATATAAAGAAATAGATATATCTAAACTCTAGATAAATAAGAAGTCCTACTTTAAAGTCTCACACAAAACTACTAGATCTACATGGCATCAACACACTATTCATCATCATCATAAGAGATTTTTTTTTTTAAAGTCTTTTACAATCTTCAAATTTTAAACTATTGCCTCAGCTTCTTAAAGATGGCTCTAAATTGTCTCGTGCTAAAATATTCAAGATATTAAAGAAAAAGAGTTAAAAATATTATCTTTATGTGAAGTCTAGCAAACACACATTAAAAAAAAAAATATAAATTATAATTTTAACATTGTGTATCAATCATATTAGAGATATCAAGAATTAATGTCATGAATAATGGCAGGTGATAAAATCGACAAGCATCAATGTTTGTAGTGATAGCATGATGACATGCTTTAATGGTGTGCATCGATGTCTTGCGTCGACATTATCAGTGATGATGGATGAGGGAGTTGGTCGGCATCAGCATTAATTAGGATTAATTATGCAAGTGCATTGAATTTATAAGCAATGTTGTGTGTTGATGTTGTTAGTGACAAAGTTGGAGGGAATTGTCGTCGGATGACAATTATCAAGAGACTGTTATCAAGTGTCAGTAGTCATGAGATATAATTTAGTAAGAGTGATTAGAAGATCTTAGTCAGCTGGCGATTATGATTAAATGGAAATTAGGAGATAGTGGTCAAGTGAAGATAATTAGGTGACAATGGTCACCGACAATAATAGTTAGTGTCAAATGTTAGGTGAAGCTTTAAAATTTTTTAGATCTCAAAGCTCTTTTCAACTTCAAGCCATAGAGTAAATTACACATAGTTTGCTTTCGTCACATCCTAGAGTTCAACCGTATGATATTTTATATTTTGAACATGAAATTATTTTTTCTATAAAAATAATGAAAATTTCCTATATATTTACATATAAAACCACAAATCAACTCACTTGAAAAATGATAATAAATTCAAATAGCTTCTAGAAAAAAATATTATTTAAATTAAAATAATTGAACTAAAATGTCTCATTTATCAAAATCAGTTCAACGATTATTCATTCAACGAAATGTCTCATTTATTTGCACTTATCGTGATAAAAAATTCATGAAAAAAATATAAATTATAATTTTAATAATTAAGAGAGATTTTATCATATGGAAATCGACAAATATTAATCTTTATAAACATTTAAAAATTAAGATATTAAGATGCATGCATATGAGAAATTACACACATTAATTGTTTTGTAAAGTTATACATCTTATATTTAAATATTTATTTATATAATATTTAAAATATTAAGTTATAGGAAAAAAATATCATTAATTTATTTTATTCAAAATAAAATATACCTTTTATAAATTTAACTTAAAATTAAAATGATATATTAATTAATTATTAAATAGTGCAGAAAAAATTTATTGTAGATATGTAAAAACTTTTATTTTTTCATATTACATAATGGAAAAATAGTGCAGAAAAATTCCCCATGATGAAAGTAAACTGGTAAAAAAAATCAAATGTGCGCGCGTGTGAGTGAAGGAGAAGAGAGAGAGAGAGAGAGAGAGAGAGAGAGAGGTTGCAGAGCTTCTCCTAAAGCTTATTTAAGCAGGCAAAGAGGAAAAGGAAATGAGCTTTTCTCTCTCATCTTGAATCCATGCACGAGAGTAGAGCCATGGGTCACCGCAGAAGCAGCGGAGAAGTGAGGCCATACGTGCGTTCAAGCAAGCCGCGTTTCAACTGGACGAGCGAGCTCAAGCTGCTCTTCGAAGAAGCCATGATAGTTCTAGGAGGCACAAGAAGTAATTTTTTTTTTTTTTTGGGAAATAAAGTTCTTCTCCTTCAAATTTCCTGTAGCTTCTTAATCAATTCTCCCTTTCATCTCTAATGTCAATGTTCTAATTCCAAGTTTGACCTTTTATTCATGCAGAAGCTACTCCTAAACAAATCAGAGAGCTAATGAAATGCCCAGATATCCAGCTCTCTCATATAAAGAGTCGTCTCCAGGTTTTATTTCTTAATTTAAAACTTTTTTTTTTTCAATTTTATTCTCTTTTGAATCATTAATAAAGCAATAATATGGTTATATATTGGCCTTCTTTGTAGATGTGTAGAATCCGCATGGAAGAGAAGGAGAGGAAATCAGGTAATAATCTCTTTCTAACTTCTTCAGAAGTTTATAGGATGCTTACAGTATCATTTTTTTATTATTTTTGCAACTTATGGAAATAAACAATATCTTCTGGCCCCTCCACTCTGAAGTAAAAAACATAGAGCCAGAAACTACTGATGCAAAAAAAAAAACTCAAAATAATAGAATATTTTATTAAAACTATAAGAAAAATAAATTTGGTCTTCAGATAAAATAATTTTGATAAAATTTCCTATTATTTTGAATATGCTTATGACAATCTTAATGAGCACTCAGCTCGTCTTGATTTGTTGATTGATAGTTGTATAACAATCAAAGAACATTCCTAATGAATTTTTATATCAGAAGAAGCTCTTTGTATTATCGCTCGCCATGTTGTTTAGTGTCAGATATACCCTTCTGAAGTTTAGTATTTGCACTTTATATCCCTCAAAATAAATTTGAAAATCGATCATCTCCTTGAAGGAAATTTAATTCAACAAACAGTGCACCTAACATTTGCAATATTTACACCAAAACATCAATTTCAACAATGTAATTTATAAAATGTTTAAGCTTAACCCTAAAAAAACAAAATTTGAACTTCTACAGGTCGTTTGATCCTCCTCATCATTAATTATAATATAATGGCCAGCAAATCATTATAAAATCTCAAAATTTGTGCTAATGATATGATTAATATTCTCCAATCAAACTTTGACAGGTTCAAATTCATCAGAAGAGATGCTCGTAAGCAAAAGAAGAGAGAGAACATTAGATAATATTGATGCTAATGGAGATGAGCATAGTGATGTTGTTGATGAGAATGAGCCTACTGAATCTGCTCCTCCTCTGTCAAGGTCCTGCTCCAGCTTAGAGTACCAGTCACAACGTTACTCTTTGCAACCCTCTCCTCAATCTGATCAACGCCCATTCAAAAGGTATCCATCCACCTCTTCAATATTTATTTTTATATGTACACAAATTATTGCTTATTTCTCATCATTATTAATAATATTCACATCATCATATAGTTGGATTCAAGTTAAATGTTTAAAATTTGAACAATTTTCTTAAAGCCTTAGGCTACCCACCGATGCTTAGTTTGGTTGGTGCACAAATCCCCTCGAGCGACAGCGCCTCTTAAGTGGGGCCCGATCAAGTGCGGGCCAAGAGGTTTCTGGGATGGGTGCCTCTTGTAGGTCAGCCGAGAATTAGTCACACCACTAAGCGCTCTTTTGGGAGTGGCAGCGGATGGATACCCCATTCTAAAAAAAAAAAAAAACATGGGCTACATCACTTTGATCACAATAAAGATAAATAAATCATTATTTCAAAACCCATTGCATTTGAGGCACTCAGTACTTATTCTTAGAACACCTAAATAGTATAACATACTCTATGTGGAAAAACAAACTTACATTTTTCTCTTTGAGATTTCTTTAACAGGTTTCGAGTGGAGGTACAACCGACTGCTTCCAGCTTTCAGTCCAATCAATACTATTTTGGTTACTTTGGGCCAAGACAAGAGTATAGCGCAGTCGCGCCAGAGTTCTCAGCTGCTTGTATCTTCAGGAAAGAACAATCAGATGAACCCAAGGTAAGTATCCAGCTTAATTTAGGTGCAATTATAGCTATTAGCAGACTATTCTAATTACTTATTTCTTGATTTTTATTAAGAAAAACATTAATCTAGTTATGGTCCTAAGTCTTCATACTTCATAGAACTTAATCATACAACTAGCATTAGCAGAAACTGCATTTTAAACTAATTTAGCTTCCAAACATAATAATGGCAGGAGCAAGAGAACAATATCAAAGAATGCCTGGAAGAGGAAGATGACTTGCAGCTGTCCTTGTCTTTATCCACGCCAACCAGTGCCAATAGAATTAATCTAGAGCTCACCTTGTAATTTCCTGAGGGTTAGTTATCTTCTTCAAGATTTTGTTTTTCTTTTTTTTAAATTAGCACTTAAGGATATGTACAAATGCAACTTATGAGAGGAAATGACCTTAAATCTTTTCAATGCTGATGTCTATTCATTTTTCACAAAACAGGTTCAGAACCTGTCATTCTTTGCAGCACAGCTCTTCTTAAGTTTAAATTTTATAGTATCATGGAGATTATCTATGCTTCACTAAAATTGTTTTTATTTGAAAAAACATCACTCAAAATTTTGTATTTATAAAATATATACCAAAATTTTGAAATATTCAACAAAAAGTAACACAACTTCGGTGATTGTTTTGCTGAAGTTCTGAATGTTTACAGATAAATTATTGCTCATGTATCATTGCATAATAAAAGTTCAAAATCAGTAAGATTTGACTTTTATCATAATCTTCTATTTTAATATTTGTTATCTTGAAAAGTAGGATGAGAAAGTCTATATATAATATGATATAGCACCATGCATCAAACTTGCAAAAAGAATGATCAAATAATATAAAAAAAACCCAAATATTTTAACTTTGTTAGTATACTTCACCAAATAAAATTAATTTATTTACTTTTAAAGTTTTATATTATACAATTAAAATCATTCATTACAAAAATGTTGGTGGAATTTTTAATTTAATATCTAAAGAATATAACATAAAAAAATATATAAAAAATGGTCTTCATTAATCTCAATGGTTCCCTTCTCATTGACTATGTATCTATCTCATCAGGTTGGACGTAAAGGGAATCTGTTTTTTTATTTTATTTTAATTCAGATATTCCTATGACAAGACCTTAAGCGTCACATCAAACGATCCCCATCCAATACTTTGTTGGATACTACGTACCTTGTACTTAAAAGTATCAATGATCTAAATTAGGCATACAACACAGCAAGACTAAGGGACAAATTAATAAAAATAAAGTTATGATTATAAATCATGAATCAAGTTATAAAAACTGTTTCCATTGCCTATGCTCTAAAACTATAGTGGTCAACAATGCCTATAAACAATCAATCAACAAAAATTTTTGAAATCATGCAAATTTCAGTAGATTTGAAATTTTGAAACGATTGACATAACGTTGAGAATGTTAAAGGTTACTTTGTTTATTTATTTTTTAAACAAAAGAAAGGGAAAAAGAATAGAATTTCCATCAATTGGGGTGTTCAAATCTTCAAATCAAACTTTTCCTGAATGAAGGTACGGGACTCTTATGACAATTTTCTCATTGTGAGAAAGCAGAAGATTCCCACAAATGTGGTCAAATATAAACAAGAAGATGATCAAATAAATAAAATTCTTACAAGCTATTAAACATTCAAAACAAATAATCAGCATTACTTTTTTTTTTTAAATGAAGCTTCTCATTAAAATAGACAAAACCTAATGTGCAGCGATTGGTCTATTTCAGGAACTGTTCCTATAAAAAGAGGTGCACTGTAAAGAACTGAAAAAGTACCTGGCTTTCCTTTGAAGTATTTAAACCTTTCACCTCAGCTCAACAAAGATAAAAAAACTGGAGATCATCATTGCTTTCAAAATGTCGAGACAAAATTTTACAATGACCTGAAACTGAATCAAGAATGAGACTTAACATATAGGAACATTGCCATTGAATAACGTACAGAATTTAAAACAAACTTTTTAGTTTGCACAGGAAAGACTTTGAGACTACTTGTCTGCTTTGTTTATGCAGCTTTATATGCTAAACAGTGTTTCTCTGAAGATGATAACTCATATAGAAAATGCAGAGAACCAATGATGAATAAAAAGAACCGAATCCTGTGCTGTAATAAATACTAGCACCAAATTTTATCAGCACGGTATCCGGTGAGACAAACAAGCTTTTGCATAGAACTACAAAGGGTAGGTGATATGATGTGTGATATAACCCTTTCTATTTGTTCCTTTCTGTATTAATGAGCAGGGGTTTAACGCAGAGTCGCGGCTTTGTGATGACAAATTTACTTGGAAGAACTGACACACCAACCATTAAAGACTCGGGAGGTAAACCAGAAAGAGGCAACAATTCCACAAGTATCACCACCTGTAGATTATACATTGAATTAGATCCATAAGCGTTATCTTCAGGAGATTTTTTTTTTCTTGAAAGATTTAAGAAATAAATATTAAAATAGATAGTACGATAAACTTCCACAAATAAAATCATGTAGAATTTAGACGAGAGGATTAAAAGCAGGCATAAAACTGTATAGCTTCTATCGATCAACCTGCCATGCAAAAGATAAAAAAGCAAAAATTTATTCACATTATTTTATTTTATTTTGTTTTATTTTTGTTATATATTCTCTTTTACATGTGCCTTTCCCTCAAATTTTCATAGTGCAACACTCGTCCAATTTGATTCTTGAAATTTCATTTTTTGTATTTCTGCTACTAGAATTATGTCATTAGTCGTTTTTCACAATTAAATCTAAAGTAAAAAATTTTTGAGAATATTTTGTTGTTGCTAGGGACGACATCTTGATCTCCCTTCTAAATTTTTCACATCAAAACTCCTAGTTCGTTGGGGAAAAAAAATCTCAAATCCGGACTTAAAAATTTCATTATGGCTTGTAGACACATCAGAATTTGCATATATTTTTTAGACGATTGTGTGAAGATGCTAAAAAATGATCATTTGCCAAGTTTTTTTTTAGGGAGAAAAATCCCAAAAGTAATTGTTGGTTAAAAATTCCTGTACTCAAGATTGTGAAAATTGAACTGAACAATAAACTGGAAGAAGGAAAGATTCACGGTTTAATGGTTCAACCGGATCGAACCGGATTTGAACCAGATGACATAATAAATGCTAAAATTTTTCAAATATAATAGAAATTACTTAATAATTAAAATTTTAACAAAAAATACATAACTACTTTGATTAAAGCTCATGAACAAGCTCATCTAAAGCTCAACATAAAGCTTATTTAAAAACTCAATTAATCATTAAATATTATATATATATATATATATATTAATAAGAATAATGGTAAAATATTTAATATAATATATAAAGTTTATAATATAAAAAATTCATGTTCCTAACTTTTATAAAGTATCTGTATTCCTAGCTTAAATTTACAACTCAAGCAATTTCATAGTTTGACACTTTAACTCTCGTGCAAAATTCTCACAGGTTTTTAGTCTCACATCAAAGGAGAATTTAAAGTGGTTATTTTTATATAGTATAAAGTACAAACCATAAGTAACAATAAAGCTACATGATGTCGCAAGCTAGCAACTACTCAAATTTATTTACATATATGCCTTTAAATATATATTTAAAATTTAAAATATTTAATTAAATAAAATTTAATATTAAAAATTTTATTTAAATAAAAAATATTTGATATTAAATTGGCCAGTTCAACCGAACTGGAACCGGTTCAAACTGGTTCTCACCATTTCAATGAGAATCTGGTTTTCTAGCTAGGACGGCTTTCTTACTGCTTCTTAAAGCAGTTTTCTAGTACAAAATTTTTTAAAATAAAATTTTTATACAATAAAGATGTTTTAGAAAGCAATAAAAAAGCTGTCTCAAACGAAGCCTAAGCCATTTAAATATATTTGAGAGCAATTTGAGTCCTCCAAGTTTCATTCAAGTGGCAAAATTTTAGATTGTAGTTGGAAACCCAAGTGGTTGAGAGAGGATATTGCCCAAAGATATAATAAAGTGAAACTAATCCCTCAGTTGATGGAGTCAGAGATTCTTTGCTTCCCTTTGTTTTTTTGAGCTTTCTTAGAGCTCTTTTGATGATAAGCCCGCCTATGGACTTTTATGGTATGGACAATGTCCAACACTAAGTGCCCTTTAGGGCTTCCAAATTAGCATGCTCTCATGGGACTTTTGAATGAATTTTGGTTGTGACAACTTAGCTCTCAGACTACCATCCAAAATCTTACTTGGGGGCTCTACTCTACGTAGCATAAAGTTAAGAGAAACTCACCAAAGATTCTTGACCCATCCTACATTGTTGGTCAAAGGATAATCCAATACCTTTAATCGATGATAAAAGAGTTTGAGAAAAATCCATACAAAAATTCTTACCTATACTGACTATAACATTACTTGATAACCTAACATTTGATAATCATGCAACCTATTTAAGGTTTTTCATGGGTCATCTAAGCATAACTTAAAAACTTTCACTAGTGATGAAAGAAATCAAATCAAGCCAACCTAAGGCTAATTGAATCTTGATTAAGAGAAGGCGTCATTGCATGGTTCTAAAAGGGTAGAAGTTGGTTTATTTAATAACATTACTATTTTTTTCAAGATCATGGTTGTGAATCTACATTGGAAAGAGTCCAACTAGGGCTTTTGTATGTAGAGATGAGATTCTCTTGGTGTAATTTCTTCAACATGCAAGAAGCTTAAGAAATAGTAGTTTGGTGAATATGCCCTTTCACTATTATTAGTCGTCCAATCCATGAACATTATTATAGACATCAACTCAGGACCATAGTCTAAATAGGATATCAAATCAACCTTATTGTGTACAGCTGCTAGCATTTGTGTCAGTATTTATGACATTACTTCGGTTGAATTGAAGTTCGTTCCCTTGATATACATGTAAATGGTAAAGGATGAGTTTCCCAACTACCACAATGCCGAGGATGTTAACGAAGTTAAAATACTTTCAAGGTTGTAATCAGGAATGTCTCCCAATCTTAACTTCTTGTAAAAGCATCATTTCTTATTTTTAAGATGTTATGTAGTTGTGTCATCCTTACTTAGAAGAAGTGGAAAATTAATTGGTTATAAATGTTTAAAAAAATTGTGTTGAGGTCCCTAAATCCAAGGGAAGACACAAACTTTCGGAGATACTGTCTGAACACCCTGTTCATTAGTGACTGGAAAGTGGCAGGGGAATTTGGTAAGCCCAAATGGCATAACCAGAAACTCATAATGCCCCTCGTGTGTCTGGAATGCTGTCTTTGAGATGTCTTCCTCCCTCATCCAGATCTGATGTTATCTCGACTTCAAATCCAGTTTGGAGAATATCACTGCTCCATACAATTCATTCAAAAGCTCGTCAATCACCGGAATGGGAAATTTATCTGGTGCAGTTTTCTTATTCAATGCCCTGTAATCCACACAAAACCTCCAGCTCTCATCCTTCTTTTTGACCAGTAATATTGGGCTAGAGAAGGGACTTACATTTGGTCTAATGATTCCAGCCTCTAACATCTCCCTAATCAGCTTCTCAATCTCATCATTCTGAATCTGAGGGTAGTAGTATGGTCATACACTAATCGATGACCCCCCTCCTTTAGAAGAATTGCATGCTCCTGTTCTCTAAGTGGTGGTAACCCTTGAGGTGGCTGGAACACCTTACTGAACTGCTGTATGACTGGTTGCACTACAAGAGGAATGTCTCCCTCTTCCCCACACTGACCCTCTCCAATCGTTACAGTTCTACCAAATATCCGCCTCCAACCTCCTGTATGGTTCTGATCATGGACTTGAGAGATACTCCCGCTCTAGACAGCCCGGCATCTCCAAGTATCACCATTCTCTTTCCCCCCACCACTAGTTCCTCCTCAGTACTCTCCAACTTACCTTGGTCTCCCCCAAGATTTGCAGTCATTTCATCCCCAAGATGACATTCATACTCCCCAATTCCAAGGGAAGAAAATTCTCCCTCACATATATCCCCTAAATGGTCGACACCACTTCTTACAAACTCCTCTACACATTTCTACCTTTCCGGTGCTCATTATCATCCCGTACCCTCCTGTATCCATTAGTTTCACCCCTAATAGATCAACAATATGGATGGAGATGAAATTGTGGGTTGCCCCACTATCTATTGACACTACTACATCCCTATCAACTCTCTCTCCCTTCACCTTCATAGTGTGATTCGGAGTGAATCCCACTACTGAATTTAGAGAAACTTCTGCCACATCCAAATGCAACTTCTCCTCCTCTTCTGTCTCTAACCCACTTCCACCTCCCTCTTCAGCTTCCTCGTCATCATAGACGGTGAGAACCTGAAAAGTTTGATCCTTACATCTATGCCCCGGGATGTACTTTTCGTCACATCTAAAACACAATACCTTTGCTCTTTTTCCTTGTATTTCCTTCTCCGTCAACCTTTTGAAATTTCCACCATTTCCCCCTCCAATTCTCTCTCTTGGCAGCTCCCTCAGACTCCCTAGTGTTGCCCCATTGAGAGCCAAGACTGTAGTCGTCTTCCTCTACGACCCCCCCCCCCCCCCCCCCGAGTTACTCCCCCTAGCTCCTCTCTCAAACTGCTTCTGATCCTCCACCAACTGGGCTAGCTCCATGCACTCCCCTAGATCTCTTAGCCTTATCATTATAACCGCTGCTCATATCTCCCGTTTAAGTCCTTTCATAAAGGTCCCCTCCAGCACCGTCTCCGAGAGCCGATCCAATCTACTGGCCCAGTACTCGAACCTGTCACGGTAATCTGCTACGGTCTCCTCCTAGGTCAAGGCAAAGAATTGCTCATAGAAATATCCTCTCCTACCGGTTCGGAAACATTCTAGTAAGCACTCCTTTAACTCTCTCCAGCTCCTGATGGGTTGCCTCATGTCCCGCCATTGGTACCAAGCTAGTGCCTTTCCCTCCAAGCATAGTCTTGCCACTATCAGCTTCTCTTCCTCTGTCAACTCGTTGATAGAAAAATACCGTTCCACCTTATAGATCCAACCATGGCCATCCTCGCCCACGAAGAAGGGAATCTTCAGCTTTCTCATTTTCGGATCACCCCAATTGCCCCTGGATCCTCCATTTCCTCCCATGCCGTGAACGGGAGGTGCTCCCCTGTTGTCACGATGTTCCCTCCAGTGATCATAACCATATTCATCATCAGCTTCCCTTCTCCTTCTTTCAAATTCGTCACCTCGATGATGGAAATTCCCCCTTCTTCCCACAAAATCAGCACCCCTCTTTTCATAGTCCATACTCATCTCCTCTCTAGAAAGTGGTTATAGAGGTGGCATGCCGTTCTCTCCCTCAAGGATCTCCACTTTCGGATTTTTTCTCCCCCTAAATGGGTTTGGATTCCCTCCTATACCATGGCCGCCGGTGATCTCCCTTGCTTCCGATGTCGGATTGGTCTTTACCTCTAGTAATTTCTTCAATATCTCTTCCTTCAAAGTGAATTTCCCTTCCAACCTTTCATTGTTGGAGAAGATTTGATTTTGAAAATCAAAGAATTTTTCCTCCAAATCGAATTTTAATTGCTCAATTTCACCTTCCAACACTTCGACTTTCTTTCTGGCCATCTTTCTTCCCAAGGATCTCAAGAGAGCTTCTTCCAGATGGGAAAAAACCGCTGAAACTTTAGAATTTCAGCCGCCGATTGTCCAAAGACGATGTTGTGATACCAATTTGATAGGAAATACTTAAGTTCGCAAGTAACCCTAAGGGAAATACTTGAGTTTGCAAGCAAACCTATCACTAATTGGTGAAAGAGCAAGAATAATGCAAAAACTGGACGAAATCAGCCCAAAAACGATGGATTGCAATAAGAAAATCAAATCCAAATGAAGACGAAACAAGATACAAGTGATCCTCGATTCGAGAGGAGGATCGTTCTCTCCCAAATCTCTAGACAAAGCAATCTAGAGCAAAAACACCCAGGAACTCCAAGAGAAACTCAAATTATGCATAACCTAATCCTAGCGCCTTTCATCCTCTTTAATACATAATTTTCTAAAACAAATTTCCTCCCAAGCTCAAACCCCCCCCCCCCCCCCCCCCCACCCCCACCCCCAACAACAACAACAACAACAACAACATCAAGCCTTTATCCCACTACGTGGGGTCGGCTACATGAATCCTTTTTCTCCATTGTGTTCTATTAAAAGTCAAATTCTCATTTAAACCTAATAAAGAAAGGTCATTCCTAATATTTTCTAACCAAGTCTTTTTAGGTCTACCCCTACCTTTCTTAACATAAGTCAAATCTAATACCTCTACTCTCCTAACCGGGTCATCGAAAGGCCGTCGTTTTATGTGACCAAACCATCTAAGGCGACTCTCTCTAATTTTATCTTCTACTGGAGCTACTCCAACCTTTTCACGTATATGCTCATTTCGTATCCTATCTCTAAGGGTAAAGCCACTCATCCACCTGAGCATTCTCATCTCTGCCACACTTAACTTAGTATTATGCTTCTCTTTTAATGGCCAACATTCGGCACCATAAAGCATTGCAGGCCTAACTACCATCTTATAGAATTTTCCTTTAAGTTTGAGGGGTACATTTCTATCACATAACAAGCCCGATGCATTCCTCCACTTCAACCATCCAACTTGAATTCTGCTGATAATATCCCCATCTATTTCACCATCACTTTGAACAATTGATCCAAGATATCTAAAACGTGTACTCTTATTAATGACTTGATCGCCCAAAGTCACAATCCCTTCAGTAGGTCTATTACTACTAAAATTACACTCCATATATTCCGTTTTAGATCTACTCAAGCGAAAACCTTTAGACTCTAAGGTTGACCTCCATAATTCAAGTTTACCTTCAACTCCCTCTCTAGTCTTACCACCCCCACCCCCAACCCAATTCAAAAATTTGAATTCAAAAAGCTAGTGGGACCCACCCATGTGAGCGGCAACAGCAAAGGAGGCGGCACTTGTCCGCCTCCTGTATACCCAAGCCTAGATGGGCCTGTTCCACTTGAACCGGCCTATCATGGTGGTGCCACTTATAATAAACAGAAGATGCCAAAAATTACTTAAAATATACTATCTCGACAAGAGACTATCGTTCTAGAAAAATCGTGCAAGAGATTCACTATATTTGCAACAAGCGCAACAACAGTAAAAGTTGAATATGATGTAGGTAAGGAACCAAAGTGGGCATATTTTGATAAACGATCAAAGGCGACTAAAATGGCCATATAACCTTTAGAATTAGGTAAAACCACAATGAAATCCATAGATAAATTCTCTCAAATTTGTAAGGGTATTGGAAGAGGGGGTAAGAAAGGTCAAGATTTGATTTCTTGATAAGTAAGACGTGTTAACGAAAGTAGCAACATCGTGCTGAAGACTAGGCCAATAAAAATTAGCATAGATTTATTTGATGGTTTTCAGAACACCTTGTTGGTCTGCAAGAGGTGTATAATGGAATTATGTGATTGTTTGAGAGCCGAATTGTTAGGCCGGGGGGACCCATGGTGAGCCCAATCATGTGTGAAAACTAGTATTTGAGGGAAATTTTGAATGGGAAGGGCTGTTTTGGTAATTTGTATTTCGCCTTTATGGTTAATTAGGTACTTGAGAGGGAATTAGTGGGGATCTTGAATTGGAATGTAATTTGAGATCTAGGGTTTGTGTTTGGGCTATAGGCTACGGCTAGAGAATCAGAGAGTTGTTTCTTCCTCTCTACCTGAAGAAACGTGTATCTTTTCTTATTTTCTCGCATCTACTAGTGAACTCCTTTGTTTTTCTCCAAGTTTCTCACTATTTCTACGCAAAACCTGCTGCGTTTGGGCTGATTAACTGCTGTAAACAGCAGTTTTCTCACTGCTTTTCTTACTAATTTCGAATTAGGTTTGCTTGCAAACTCAAGTATTACCTTAGGGTTACGTGCGAACTCAAGTATTTCCTATCAAATTGATATCAGAGCATCGATTTGGGACCATCGGCGGCTGAAATTCTGGAATTTCAGCGGATTTTTTGACCACCGGAAGTTCTCTTGTGATTCTTGGGAAGAGAGATGGCCGGGAAGAAGGTAAAAGTCTTGGAAGGCGTGGTCGGTCAATTAAAATCAGATTTGGAGGAAAAATTCTTTGATTTTCAAAATCAAATCACCTCCAACAATGAAATGATAGAAGGAAAAATTCATGGTGATGGAAGAGATGTTAAAGAAATTGTTGGAGATGAAGACCAATCCTATGACATCGAAAGCAAGAGAGACCACCGGAAGCCATGGCGTAGGAGGGAATCCGAACCCGTTTAGGAGGAGGAAAAATCTGGAAGTGGAGATCATTGAGGGAGATGATGACATGCCACCTCTCTAGAGCCACTTTCTAGAGAGGAGATGAGTTTGGGAAATGACCAAAGAGGTGCTGATTTCGTCGGGAGAAGTGAAGAATTTCATCACCGAGATGCTGATTTTGAAGGGAGAAGAGAGGGAATATGATGAAGGGTTCAGGTATAATCGTCGGAGGGAAGATCATGACAGTTGGGGAACACCTCCTTTTCGAGGAATGGGAGGTTATAGAGGATTCAGGGGAAACATGGGAGACCCACGGGTGAGGAAGCTGAAGATGCCCGTCTTTGAGGGTGAAGACAGTCATGGCTGGATCTACAAGGTGGAGCATTAATTTGCTGTCAACGGGTTGACGAAGGAAGAGAAGTTGATGGCGGCAAGGATTGTATTTGGAAGTAAAAGCTTTGGCAAGGTATCAGTGGCGTGGCAGGAGGGAGCCCATCCGGAGCTGGAGAGAGTTCAAAGATTGCTTATTAGAGCATTTCCGAGCCGATGAGGGAGGAGACTTCTATGAGTAATTCTTTGCCTTGACTCAGGAGGGGACTGTGGCAGATTAACGTGACAGGTTTGAGTACTTGGCTAGCAGATTGGATCACATTTTGGAGTCAGCCCTAGAAGGAAACTTCATAAAGGGGCTTAAACCTGAGATACGAACAGCAGCCAGAGTGCTGGAGCCGAGGAACCTAGGGAAGGCTATGGAGCTGATGCAGTTGGTGAAGATCAGAAGAAATCAGAAAGAGGGCTCAAGGAAACTATTCAGGGGGATCATAAAAGATGACTACCACCTTCTTACCTTCAAAAGGGGCAGCACTAGGGAGTCTGAAGCAAGTGTCAAAGGAGAAAACTAGAGGAGGGGGGAACGGGGGACAGTTCAAAAAGCTGAAGCTGATGAAGAAGGAGATACATGACAAGAGGGCAAAGGGGTTATGCTTCAGATGTGATGAGAAGTACATGCCGGGGCATAGGTGCAAGGATCAAACTCTTCAGGTTCTCCTTGTCTGTGAAGACGAGGGAGGTGGGAGCAGGTCTGAAGTGGAGGAGAAATTGCATCTGGATGTTGCAGAAGTCTCTCTGAACTCAGTAGTGGGATTCACTCCGAGTCACACTACGAAAGTGAAAGGAGAGATAGTTGACTGTGAGGTGGTGGTGTTGATAGATAGTGGGGAAACCCACAATTTCATTTCCACCCAGATCATTAAGCTGCTTGGGATGGAGTTAGTGGATACAGAGGCTATGGGGTGATGATGGGAACGGGAAAAGGTGGAAATGGGTAGAGGAGTATGTATAGGGGTAGTGCTGAAGATTCAGGGGATCCAGGTGAGGGAGGACTTCCTTCCCACGGAATTGGGGAGTACTTGTGTTATCCTAGGGATGAAGTGGCTGCAAACATTGGAGGAGACCAAGATCAATTGGGGTACATTGAGGATGGAACTGGTTATGGGGGGAAGGAGGAAGATTAAAGGTGATGCTGGGCTGACTAAGGCTGGGCTTTCTCTCAAATCCCTAATCAGGACAATTTAGGAGGGAGGAGGCTGCTTGGTGGAGTTGCACCGCCTGTAATGGGTCAGACTAGAAGAAGAAGGCAATATTCCCTCTTCAGTGCAACCGCTCATATGCCAGTTCAGCGAGGTTTTCCAACTTCCACAGGGTTTACCACCTCAGAGGGAGTTGGAGCATGCCTTACCTTAAAGGAAGGGGAGACACCGATCAGCGTCCGCCCTTACTGTTACCCACAGATTCAGAAAGATGAGATTGAGAAGTTGATCCGGAAAATGCTGGAGGTGGGGATCATCAGACCAAGTGTTAGCCCTTTTTCTAGTTCAGTCCTCCTGGTCAAGAAGAAGGATGGGAGTAAGAGATTCTGTGTGGATTACAAGGCACTGTACCAGACAAGTTCTCAATTCTGATGATTGATAAGCTATTGAATGAGCTATATAGGGCAGTCGTGTTTTCCAAGTTGGAACTTAAAATCCGGATACCACCAGATCAGAATGAGGGAGGCATATGTTCTAAAGACAGCCTTCAGGACACATGAAGGGCATTATGAGTTTCTGGTAATGCCCTTTGGATTGATTAACACTCATGCTACTTTTCAATCTTTGATGAACAGGGTATTCAAGCAGCACCTCAGGAAGTTTGTCCTGGTCTTTTTTTACTGACATTCTGGTATACAGCAAGACTGTGGAGGAGCACTCGGAACACTTGAGGTTGGTCTTAGAAATACTTCTGGAGCATCAGCTGAGAGCCAACCTGAAAAAATGCAGCTTTGCTCAGTTCAGTTTAGAGTACTTGGGACATGTGGTATCCCAAGGAGTGGAGGCGGACCAGACCAAAATTGAGGCAATGTAAAAATGCACTGCTTAGGAACATAAGGGAGTTGAGGGGTTTCTCCTAGGATTGACTGGTTATTATAGGAGGTTTGTGAAGGGGTACGGAACCATTGCATGGCCTTTGACTGAGCAGCTGAAGAAAGACAACTTTTCCTGGGGAGAGGCAACGACCCAGGCCTTCGAGAGGTTAAGGAAAGCCATGACCACTATTCCTATTTTAGGTCTTCCAGACTTCAACTAGGTCTTTGTTGTCACGACCCGACCCGATCCGAGACGGACCCCGCTCGCACCGAGTCGCGACACGGAAACGAACAGACTGACTAACCAGGATCTGGCTTTGGAATTTGCTTACTGAACTAAATCTTCCAAATTATTTCAACTCAAACACCAACACACAGAACAGACCAGAGCTACTATGAATCATCAAATGCAGCGGAATAATTCATCTATATTTTTCTTTCTTTCTTTTCCTCAAAATAATCATCTACAAATACGGTACATGGCTAACAGAAGAAATACAAAAGAAAGGCCATGACCGTACAAAAATCAAAAGTACAAAAGTACCTATCACAGATCGGACTCTGAACTCTAGTCCTGGACTTCCTTCCCTTTCCCAGAACCTAAAAACCACCAGAAAACAAGAGTGAGCTCAACAGCTCAGCAAAGCAACAAACCCCAATCAAAATTCTCAGAATCCAAAACCAAACACATCAGACCCAAATCCAAATCAGAAACCAAAACAGAATCAGACAGATATCGGAATCTTCGTACAGAAATCATAGTCGGACAATTCATAACAAAACAGATCAGATCAGAATAGATACGGACATATCAAATCAAAATCAGATCGGAACTGAAACAGACATGTATCAAATCAGAAACAGATCAGAACGGAACAGATATCAGATATCAGATATATAATTAATAGCTAAATTCCCTGACACTGACTGAATCTCATAGGATCCAGGCCCCTTATGTCTCCCTTTGTGCTCACGGCACCAGAACAGATGTGCTTATAGCACCAGAATACATATATAGTGCTTATAGCACCTAAACAGATTTCCTCGGATCCGGAACAGAACAGAATTCAGATTGAGCTCATTTCAGATTTCCCAGACACTAACTGAATCTCATAGGATCCAGGCCCCTTATAACTCCCTTTTTATAGCATATACAGATAGCATATTAATTCAGAAGAAATCCGGACAAAATCAAAAATCAGACAAAAATCGGGCAGCACAACGGCAGTATACGGAAGTTACACAATTTTTCCTCAAAATTAAAATTCACCAAATTTGCACAGAATACAGATAATAACATTTCATAACATTTATTCTACTGCACAGATAATTTTCGAATACGTAGAAAAATCCAGTCGAAATAAAACCCCGTCGAATCAAAAATACCCGGACAAAACTCTTCAAAATATAATCAAAACGTGCACACCCGGCACGGCAACAATATACAAAAAGTTACGCGGTAAAAACTGAACCAAACAAAAGATACGGACGAAAATCGCTAACGGAAACAAAATCCGGACAGAAAATACCGTCAAACACGACGGTTCTGAAAATTGAGAAAGGCGGAATGTGCCTTACCTTGCGTACAGCAAAATCCTGAACAATCTCTTCGGACGAAAACGGCTCCGCGTCGCCCGAAAATCCACTTTTCCAAAAATGCCCTCGACTTTCTCTCTCCTCAAAATCAGATATTTTATAAAATTTGATTTTCTCTCTCTTCAAAACGACTGATTTCAGCTTTATAATACACAGATCGGCCCAGCCGATCGCCAGATCGTCCCAGGACAATCAGACCAAATTGGATCGTCCTAGACGGTTCCCAGAACTTGTTTCAGGCCGATATTTTGAACAGTGCCAATCGGCCTGGCCGAAGCCTCGATCGGCCTGGACGATGCATACAAAAAATCACCTGGAGCAAATCTGGGCAAATTCTGGAACAGATTCTTAACTGATCGTCCCAGGACGATCCCAGATCGTCCTGGACGATCCTAGAGCAGATTTTGATATTACAATCTCCCCAACTTCAAAAAAATGTCGTCCTCGACATTGTCCAATCCAAACTCAGTCAAAACAAGTACGGGTACGACTGTCTCATGTCAGACTCCTTCTCCCAAGTCGCTTCCCGTGCAGTCCGGTGCTTCCACTGGACTTTAACCATCGGAATCTGTTTATTTCTTAACTTTCGGACGTCGTACGCCAAAATCAACTCTGGCTCTTCCTTGTACGCCAAATTCTCCTGAATCACAACCTCATCAGCAGATACCTTCTTTCCAGAGTCTGATACCCACTTCCTCAATGTGGATACGTGAAACACATTATGCACGTCCGGCATCGAATAAGAAAGCAACAATCTGTAAGCAGATTTTCCAATCCTTTCCAGGATTTCAAAAGGTCCAACATACCTCGGACTTAGCTTGCTCACCTGACCAAATCTGCTCACACCCTTCATCGGGCTGACTTTGACATACACAAAAGTCACCAACTTGAAATTCAACAAACCTGTGCTTCTGATTGTAATACTTCTGCTGTCGATCCTGAGCCGCTTTCAATCTTTCCTTAATCAAACTGATCTTCTGAGCAGTTTCATCAGCAAAAGTGGCACCCAAAGCCTGTCTATCTCCGACCTCCGTCAGAGTCAAAGGAGTACGGCACTTCCTGCCATACAAAGCCTCGTACAGTGCCATACCGATACTGGACTGGAAACTGTTGTTATAAGCAAACTCAATCAGCGGGATATGATCCTCCCAGCTTCCGCCAAAGTCCAGAACACAAAGTCTCAACAGGTCTTCCAGTACCTGAATAGTCCTCTCAGACTGTCCGTCGGTCTGAGGATGAAAGGCTGTACTGAAATGCAGTTTCGTACCCAAGCCTTGCTGAATGCCCTTCCAAAGTCTGGAAGTAAAGCGCCCGTCTCGATTAGAAACTATCACTCGAGGCACACCGTGCAATCTGACTATCTCCTTCACATATATCTGTGCCAAACGATCCACCGGATCGGTTTATCTGATCGGAAGAAAATGAGCGGACTTCGTCAGTCGATCTACTACCACCCAAATAGCGTCGTGTCCTTGTCTAGATCGAGGAAATCCCATAGCAAAATCCATCGTCACCTCCTCCCACTTCCACTCAGGGATAGGCAACGACTGCAACAGTCCACCTGGTCGCTGATGCTCTGCCTTCACCAACTGACAGGCCTCGCATCTCGACGCAAACTCCACCACATCCTTCTTCATCCCAGGCCACCAGAACAAAAACTTCATATCAGCATACATCTTACCACTGTCTGGATGAACAGTGTAGCCTGAATGGTGAGATTCGTATAGAATCTCCTGCCTCAAATCTCCAGACACAGGTACCCACAACCTGTTCTTGTAGAAAATAGCACCAGAATCAGAAATTCAAAGTTCAGGAGTCTTACCGGATCTAATCTGAGCAATCAACTTCGAATAATCAGAATCTGACTTCTGGGCTTCTTGAATCATTGTCTCCAAAGTAGACTGAATACTCATCTGAGCCAAATCCAAACTACTGGAGGAAATCACCTTCAACTGCAAGCGCTCCATGTCTCGAATCAGAAAGTCATCACAAGTAAGCTGCAAACCTGATAATCCAGAAGACTTTCTGCTCAGAGCATCCGCTACCACATTCGCCTTACCAGGCTGATACTGAATGGTCAAATCATAGTCTTTGATCAACTCGAGCCATCTTCTCTGTCTCAAATTCAGATCTTTCTGGGTGAAAATGTACTTCAGGCTCTTATGATCAGTAAAAATCTCACATCTGACGCCATACAGATAATGACGCCAAATTTTCAAAGCAAACACAACTGCAGCTAAGTCCAGATCATGTGTCGGGTAATTTTTCTCATGTGGTTTCAACTGTCTCGAAGCATAAGAAATTACCTGACCATGCTGCATCAGGACACATCCCAGTCCTTTCAGTGAAGCATCACTGAACACCTGAAATCCTTCTGTACCTGACGGAAGTGCTAACACTGGAGCTGAAGTCAGACAATCCTTCAATCTCTGAAAACTAGCTTAACACTCCGGTGTCCAAACAAAAGCTACTGACTTATGCGTCAGTCTCGTCAGAGGAGTCGAAATCTGTGAAAATCCTTTCACAAATTTCCTATAATACCCGGCCATGCCCAAGAAACTACGTACCTCAAATACCGTAGTCGGCCTTGGCCAATCAGCAACTGCCTGAATCTTCTGGGATCAACAGAAATACCTTCTCCGCTAATCACATGCCCCAGAAAAGAAATGCTCTTCAGCCAGAATTCACACTTGGAGAACTTGGCATACAGCTGATGCCGCCTCAAAGTCTCCAATACAATCCTCAAATGTCTGGCATGGTCATCTTCAGAAGCAGAATATACCAGAATATCGTCGATGAAAACGATCACAAACTGATCCAAATACTCCCTGAATACTCGGTTCATAAGATCCATGAAAATCGCGGGCGCATTGGTTACCTCAAAAGGCATAACCAAGAACTCGAAGTGCCCGTACCGAGTACTGAAAGCTGTCTTCACCACATCAGCTTCCTTCACCTTCACCTGATAGTATCCGGATCGCAAATCAATCTTCGAAAACACAGAAGATCCGGAAAGCTGATCAAACAAGTCATCAATCCGAGGCAAAGGATACTTGTTCTTGATTGTGACTTTGTTCAAATCTCTGTAATCAATACACATACGGAGTGTACCGTCCTTCTTCTTCACAAACAGAACAGGTGCTCCCCAGGGCGAAACACTAGGACGGACAAAACCTCTGTCAACCAACTCCTGAAGTTGAACTTTCAGCTCAGAAAGTTCTTTCGGTGCCATCCTGTACGGAGCTTTTGATATAGGAGCGGTACCCGAAAAAACATCGATAGAGAACTCCACATCTCTATCCGGAGGTAAACCAACCAACTCCTCAGGAAAAACATCAATAAACTCCCGTACCACAGGGATCTCAGAAACAGAACAAACCTCCAGGTTCAGATCCCGCACCGAAGCCAAAAACACTGGACATCCCTTCTTCCACATTCTGCTTACTTCCAAAACAGAAATCAGACTGGAGAGAACACCTCGTAAGCCCCGAAATACAAATCTCTCTCCAGCCATAAGAAAGCTCACTTGCTTCTTCAGACAGTCTATCTGGGCCTCATACTGACTCAGTCAATCCATGCCCAGAATCACATCATACGATGAAATCGGCAACAAAATCAGACTCGATTTCCACTTCTTGCCAGCAATGTCAATCTCACACAAACAAAACTCCGAGCAATCAAAGGACTCCCAGCCGGTAAAATCACAGACAAAGAAACCGGTAAAACCATCGAATCCGAATGTAAAGTCTCAAAACATCGCTCGGACAGAAAAGAATGACTCGCTCCAGAGTCAAACAAAACACGACAAGGCTGATCAGAAATGTAAACCGTACCTGTCACAACATTCGGAGCATCACGAGCTTCCTGCTGACTCAGGCTGTAAACTCGTGGCTGAACTGGAGCAGGAGCTGAAGCAACAGAACTACTCTGCTCCCTCTGAACGGTAGGTGGTCTCCGTTGTACAGAACTAGAACTACCACCTCTCCCAGAAAATCCCTCAGTGCGAGGAGGAACAGTCCTCGGTCTTCCTGCTGCTGAACCGGCAGGTCTAACAGAACTCTCAGATCGGAACTCAAAACGCCGATCAAATTCCATCTGTGGACACTCAGCAATCCGATGTCCTGGCTGATCACATCGGAAACACAGACCAGCCATCCTGTAGCACTGGCCAAAATGTCGCCGTCCACAATTCTGGCACACAGGTGCCATACTGACAGAACTAGAACTCGTCGTACTGGTAGCAGTACCAGACGACCCTCCGCTCCTCCTGGAGTCAACCGATCCAGAACCAACTACAAATCTCCTCTTTCCAGAGGAACCACTGCCAGAAGTCTCGCCTCCAAATCTCTTCCTACTCGCAGTCCACCGCTGCTGAGTAGCTGTCATATCATTCTCTATCAGACGAGCTCGCTCCACAAGCTCAGAAAAATCAGTGATCCGGAACGGTATCAGGGGCTGTCTCAGAGTGTCTCGTAGTCCCCTCAGAAATCTGTAGCACCTCTCAGTAGAAGTGCTAACCAGCTGCGGAGCGTACCTGGCTAATGCAGTAAACTCAGCCTCATACTGCATCACCGTCTTGCTCCCTTGAACCAGCCTCAGAAAAGTCTCCAGCATCTGCTGTCGTGCAGAAGGGGGAACGAACCAATCTCGGAATACCTCTGTGAACTCTTCCCAAGTGATCAAAGAGTTCAGTCTGCCCTGAAATCTGGCTGCCTGCTGGCCTTCCCACCAGTGCTCAGCCTCTCCATCTAGCAAAAACACTGCTAACGGGACCTTCCTATCCGCAGGACACTGCATCCAATCAAAAGTCTTTTCCAGCCTCCTCAGCCACTCCTCAGCAGCTCTGGGCTCAATAGCGCCCTCAAACCTCGGAGGTTTCAACCTCAAAAATAACTGCAAATGTCTGTCAAGATCATCAGATCGGACGGTAGAAGCTCTGCTCTGAGTCTCGCTCATCATCTAAGCAACAAGCGTAGCAAACTGTGACAGCGTGTCAGCACCGGCCACTGGGGCTGTACTCCCCACTGGTGCTGCCTGACTGGAACTCTGCCCGTCAGTCATGTCTGGGTCTGGCTGATCCATACAGAAAATTCAGAAAAAGCCAGAAAATTATCACAAAAACAACACAATAAAAAGCCGAACAAACCGAAACTACCCCAGACAAACTCACTGATCACTTCCTATAGCTCTGTTGTACAATCCAACCAAATTCCAAAACCAATGCTCTGACACCACTAAAGTTTGTCACGACCCGACCCGATCCGGGACGGACCCCGCTCGCATCGGGTCGCGACACGGAAACGAACAGACTGACTAACCAGGATCTGGCTTTGGAATTTACTTACTGAACTAAATCTTCCAAATTATTTCAACTCAAACACCAACACACAGAACAGACCATAGCTACTATGAATCATCAAATGCAGCGGAACAATTCATCTATATTTTTCTTTCTTTCTTTTCCTCAAAACAATCATCTACAAATACGGTACATGGCTAATAGAAGAAATACAGTAGAAAGGCCATGACCGTACAAAAATCAAAAGTACAAAAGTACCTGTCACAGATCGGACTCTGAACTCTAGTCCTGGACTTCCTTCCCTTTCCCAGAACCTGAAAACCACCAGAAAACAAGAGTGAGCTCAACAGCTCAGCAAAGCAACAAACCCCAATCAAAATTCTTAGAATCCAAAACCAAACACATCAGACTCAAATATAAATCAGAAACCAAAACAGAATCAGACAGATATCGGAATCTTCGTACAGAAATCATAGTCGGACAATTCATAACAAAATAGATCAGATCAGAATAGATACGGACATATCAAATCAAAATCAGATCGGAACTGAAACAGACATGTATCAAATCAGAAACAGATCAGAACGAAACAGATATCAGATATCAGATATATAATTAATAGCTAAATTCCCTGACACTGACTGAATCTCATAGGATCCAGGCCCCTTATGTCTCCATTTGTGCTCACGGCACCAGAACAGATGTGCTTATAGCACCAGAATACATATATAGTGCTTATAGCACCTAAACAGATTTCCTCGGATCCGGAACAGAACAGAATTCAGATTGAGCTCATTTCAGATTTCCCAGACACTAACTGAATCTCATAGGATCCAGGCCCCTTATAACTCCCTTTTTATAGCATATACAGATAGCATATTAATTCAGAAGAAATCCGGACAAAATCAGAAATCAGGCAAAAATCGGGCAGCACAACGACAGTATACAAAAGTTACACAATTTTTCCTGAAAATTAAAATTCACCAAATTTGCACAAAATACAGATAATAACATTTCAGAACATTTATTCTACTGCACAGATAACTTTCGAATACACAGAAAAATCCAGTCGAAATAAAACCCCGTCGAATCAAAAATACCTGGACAAAACTCTTCAAAATATAATCAAAACGTGCACACCCGGCACGGCAACAATATACAAAAAGTTACGCGGTAAAAACTGAACCAAACAAAAGATACAGACGAAAATCGCTAACGGAAACAAAATCCGGATAGAAAATACCGCCAAACACGACGGTTCTGAAAATTGAGAAAGGCGGAATGTGCCTTACCTTGCAAACAGCAAAATCCTGAACAATCTCTTCGGACGAAAACGGCTCCGCGTCGCCCGAAAATCCACTTTTCCAAAAATGCCCTCGACTTTCTCTCTCCTCAAAATCAGATATTTTATAAAATTTGATTTTCTCTCTCTTCAAAACGACTGATTTCAGCTTTATAATACACAGATCGGCCCGGCCGATCGCCAGATCGTCCCAGGACAATCAGACCAAATTGGATCGTCCTGGACGGTTCCCAGAACTTGTTTCAGGCCGATATTTTGAACAGTGCCAATCGGCCTGGCCGAAGCCTCGATCGGCCTGGACGATGCATACAAAAAATCACCTGGAGCAAATCTGGGCAAATTCTGGAACAGATTCTTAACTGATCGTCCCAGGACGATCCCAGATCGTCCTGGATGATCCTGGAGCAGATTTTGATATTACAATCTCCCCAACTTCAAAAAAATGTCGTCCTCGACATTGTCCAATCCAAACTCAGTCAAAACAAGTACGGGTACGACTGTCTCATGTCAGCTCCTTCTCCCAAGTCGCTTCCCGTGCAGTCCGGTGCTTCCACTGGACTTTAACCATCGGAATCTGTTTATTTCTTAACTTTCGGACGTCGTACGCCAAAATCAACTCTGGCTCTTCCTTGTACGCCAAATTCTCCTGAATCACAACCTCATCAGCAGATACCTTCTTTCCAGAGTCTGATACCCACTTCCTCAATGTGGATACGTGAAACACATTATGCACGTCCGGCATCAAATAAGAAAGCAACAATCTGTAAGCAGATTTTCCAATCCTTTCCAGGATTTCAAAAGGTCCAACATACCTCGGACTTAGCTTGCTCACCTGACCAAATCTGCTCACACCCTTCATCGGGCTGACTTTGACATACACAAAGTCACCAACTTGAAATTCAACAAACCTGTGCTTCTGATTGTAATACTTCTGCTGTCGATCCTGAGCCGCTTTCAATCTTTCCTTAATCAAACTGATCTTCTGAGCAGTTTCATCAGCAAAAGTGGCACCCAAAGCCTGTCTATCTCCGACCTCCGTCAGAGTCAAAGGAGTACGGCACTTCCTGCCATACAAAGCCTCGTACAGTGCCATACCGATACTGGACTGGAAACTGTTGTTATAAGCAAACTCAATCAGCGGGATATGATCCTCCCAGCTTCCGCCAAAGTCCAGAACACACAAAGTCTCAACAGGTCTTCCAGTACCTGAATAGTCCTCTCAGACTGTCCGTCGGTCTGAGGATGAAAGGCTGTACTGAAATGCAGTTTCGTACCCAAGCCTTGCTGAATGCCCTTCCAAAGTCTGGAAGTAAAGCGCCCGTCTCGATTAGAAACTATCACTCGAGGCACACCGTGCAATCTGACTATCTCCTTCACATATATCTGTGCCAAACGATCCACCGGATCGGTTTATCTGATCGGAAGAAAATGAGCGGACTTCGTCAGTCGATCTACTACCACCCAAATAGCGTCGTGTCCTTGTCTAGATCGAGGAAATCCCATAGCAAAATCCATCGTCACCTCCTCCCACTTCCACTCAGGGATAGGCAACGACTGCAACAGTCCACCTGGTCGCTGATGCTCTGCCTTCACCAACTGACAGGCCTCGCATCTCGACGCAAACTCCACCACATCCTTCTTCATCCCAGGCCACCAGAACAAAAACTTCATATCAGCATACATCTTACCACTGTTTGGATGAACAGTGTAGCCTGAATGGTGAGATTCGTACAGAATCTCCTGCCTCAAATCTCCAGACACAGGTACCCACAACCTGTTCTTGTAGAAAATAGCACCAGAATCAGAAATTCAAAGTTCAGGAGTCTTACCGGATCTAATCTGAGCAATCAACTTCGAATAATCAGAATCTGACTTCTGGGCTTCTTGAATCCTTGTCTCCAAAGTAGACTGAATACTCATCTGAGCCAAATCCAAACTACTGGAGGAAATCACCTTCAACTGCAAGCGCTCCATGTCTCGAATCAGAAAGTCATCACAAGTAAGCTGCAAACCTGATAATCCAGAAGACTTTCTGCTCAGAGCATCCGCTACCACATTCGCCTTACCAGGCTGATACTGAATGGTCAAATCATAGTCTTTGATCAACTCAAGCCATCTTCTCTGTCTCAAATTCAGATCTTTCTGGGTGAAAATGTACTTCAGGCTCTTATGATCAGTAAAAATCTCACATCTGACGCCATACAGATAATGACGCCAAATTTTCAAAGCAAACACAACTGCAGCTAAGTCCAGATCATGTGTCGGGTAATTTTTCTCATGTGGTTTCAACTGTCTCGAAGCATAAGAAATTACCTGACCATGCTGCATCAGGACACATCCCAGTCCTTTCAGTGAAGCATCACTGAACACCTGAAATCCTTCCGTACCTGACGGAAGTGCTAACACTAGAGCTGAAGTCAGACAATCCTTCAATCTCTGAAAACTAGCTTCACACTCCGGTGTCCAAACAAAAGCTACTGACTTATGCGTCAGTCTCGTCAGAGGAGTCGAAATCTGTGAAAATCCTTTCACAAATTTCCTATAATACCCGGCCATGCCCAAGAAACTACGTACCTCAAATACCGTAGTCGGCCTTGGCCAATCAGCAACTGCCTGAATCTTCTGGGGATCAACAGAAATACCTTCTCCGCTAATCACATGCCCCAGAAAAGAAATGCTCTTCAGCCAGAATTCACACTTGGAGAACTTGGCATACAGCTGATGCCGCCTCAAAGTCTCCAATACAATCCTCAAATGTCTGGCATGGTCATCTTCAGAAGCAGAATATACCAGAATATCGTCGATGAAGACGATCACAAACTGATCCAAATACTCCCTGAATACTCGGTTCATAAGATCCATGAAAATCGCGGGCGCATTGGTTACCTCAAAAGGCATAACCAAGAACTCGAAGTGCCCGTACCGAGTACTGAAAGCTGTCTTCACCACATCAGCTTCCTTCACCTTCACCTGATAGTATCCGGATCGCAAATCAATCTTCGAAAACACAGAAGATCCGGAAAGCTGATCAAACAAGTCATCAATCCGAGGCAAAGGATACTTGTTCTTGATTGTGACTTTGTTCAAAACTCTGTAATCAATACACATACGGAGTGTACCGTCCTTCTTCTTCACAAACAGAACAGGTGCTCCCCAGGGCGAAACACTAGGACGGACAAAACCTCTGTCAACCAACTCCTGAAGTTGAACTTTCAGCTCAGAAAGTTCTTTCGGTGCCATCCTGTACGGAGCTTTTGATATAGGAGCGGTACCCGAAAAAACATCGATAGAGAACTCCACATCTCTATCCGGAGGTAAACCAACCAACTCCTCAGGAAAAACATCAACAAACTCCCGTACCACAGGGATCTCAGAAACAGAACAAACCTCCAGGTTCAGATCCCGCACCGAAGCCAAAAACACTGGACATCCCTTCTTCCACATTCTGCTTACTTCCAAAACAGAAATCAGACTGGAGAGAACACCTCGTAAGCCCTGAAATACAAATCTCTCTCCAGCCATAAGAAAGCTCACTTGCTTCTTCAGACAGTCTATCTGAGCCTCATACTGACTCAGCCAATCCATGCCCAGAATCACATCATACGATGAAATCGGCAACAAAATCAGACTCGATTTCCACTTCTTGCCAGCAATGTCAATCTCACACAAACAAAACTCCGAGCAATCAAAGGACTCCCAGCCGGTAAAATCACAGACAAAGAAACCGGTAAAACCATCGAATCCGAATGTAAAGTCTCAAAACATCGCTCGGACAGAAAAGAATGACTCGCTCCAGAGTCAAACAAAACACGACAGGGCTGATCAGAAATGTAAACCGTACCTGTCACAACATTCGGAGCATCACGAGCTTCCTGCTGACTCAGGCTGTAAACTCGTGGCTGAACTGGAGCAGGAGCTGAAGCAACAGAACTACTCTGCTCCCTCTGAACGGTAGGTGGTCTCCGTTGTACAGAACTAGAACTACCACCTCTCCCAAAAAATCCCTCAGTGCGAGGAGGAACAGTCCTCGGTCTTCCTGCTGCTGAACCGGCAGGTCTAACAGAACTCTCAGATCGGAACTCAAAACGCCGATCAAATTCCATCTGTGGACACTCAGCAATCTGATGTCCTGGCTGACCACATCGGAAACACAGACCAGCCATCCTGTAGCACTGGCCAAAATGTCGCCGTCCACAATTTTGGCACACAGGTGCCATACTGACAGAACTAGAACTCGTCGTACTGGTAGCAGTACCAGACGACCCTCCGCTCCTCCTGGAGTCAACCGATCCAGAATCAACTACAAATCTCCTCTTTCCAGAGGAACCACTGCCAGAAGTCTCGCCTCCAAATCTCTTCCTACTCGCAGTCCACCGCTGCTGAGTAGCTGTCATATCATTCTCTATCAGACGAGCTCGCTCCACAAGCTCAGAAAAATCAGTGATCCGGAACGGTATCAGGGGCTGTCTCAGAGTGTCTCGTAGTCCCCTCAGAAATCTGTAGCACCTCTCAGCAGAAGTGCTAACCAGCTGCGGAGCGTACCTGGCTAATGCAGTAAACTCAGCCTCATACTGCATCACCGTCTTGCTCCCTTGAACCAGCCTCAGAAAAGTCTCCAGCATCTGCTGTCGTGCAGAAGGGGGAACGAACCAATCTCGGAATACCTCTGTGAACTCTTCCCAAGTGATCTAAGAGTTCAGTCTGCCCTGAAATCTGGCTGCCTGCTGGCCTTCCCACCAGTGCTCAGCCTCTCCATCTAGCAAAAACACTGCTAACGGGACCTTCCTATCCGCAGGACACTGCATCCCATCAAAAGTCTTTTCCAGCCTCCTCAGCCACTCCTCAGCAGCTCTGGGCTCAATAGCGCCCTCAAACCTCGGAGGTTTCAACCTCAAAAACAACTGCAAATGTCTGTCAAGATCATCAGATCGGACGGTAGAAGCTCTGCTCTGAGTCTCGCTCATCATCTGAGCAACAAGCGTAGCAAACTGTGACAGCGTGTCAGCACCGGCCACTGGGGCTGTACTCCCCACTGGTGCTGCCTGACTGGAACTCTGCCCGTCAGTCATGTCTGGGTCTGGCTGATCCATACAGAAAATCCAGAAAAAGCCAGAAAACTATCACAAAAACAACACAATAAAAAGCCGAACAAACCAAAACTACCCCAGACAGACTCACTGATCACTTCCTATAGCTCTGTTGTACAATCCAACCAAATTCCAAAACCAATGCTCTGATACCACTAAAGTTTGTCACGACCCGACCCGATCCGGGACGGACCCTGCTCGCACCGGGTCGCGACACGGAAACGAACAGACTGACTAACCAGGATCTGGCTTTGGAATTTACTTACTGAACTAAATCTTCCAAATTATTTCAACTCAAACACCAACACACAGAACAGACCAGAGCTAATTTGAATCATCAAATGCAGCAGAACAATTCATCTATATTTTTCTTTCTTTCTTTTCCTCAAAACAATCATCTACAAATACGGTACATGGCTAACAGAAGAAATACAGAAGAAAGGCCATGACCGTACAAAAATCAAAAGTACAAAAGTACCTGTCACAGATCGGACTCTGAACTCTAGTCCTGGACTTCCTTCCCTTTCCCAGAACCTGAAAACCACCAGAAAACAAGAGTGAGCTCAACAGCTCAGCAAAGCAACAAACCCCAATCAAAATTCTTAGAATCCAAAACCAAACACATCAGACTCAAATATAAATCAGAAACCAAAACAGAATCAGACAGATATCGGAATCTTCGTACAGAAATCATAGTCGACAATTCATAACAAAATAGATCAGATCAGAATAGATACGGACATATCAAATCAAAATCAGATCGGAACTGAAACAGACATGTATCAAATCAGAAACAGATCAGAACGAAACAGATATCAGATATCAGATATATAATTAATAGCTAAATTCCCTGACACTGACTGAATCTCATAGGATCCAGGCCCCTTATGTCTCCATTTGTGCTCACGGCACCAGAACAGATGTGCTTATAGCACCAGAATACATATATAGTGCTTATAGCACCTAAACAGATTTCCTCGGATCCGGAACAGAACAGAATTCAGATTGAGCTCATTTCAGATTTTCCAGACACTAACTGAATCTCATAGGATCCAGGCCCCTTATAACTCCCTTTTTATAGCATATACAGATAGCATATTAATTCAGAAGAAATCCGGACAAAATCAGAAATCAGGCAAAAATCGGGCAGCACAACGACAGTATACGGAAGTTACACAATTTTTCCTGAAAATTAAAATTCACCAAATTTGCACAAAATACAGATAATAACATTTCAGAACATTTATTCTACTGCACAGATAACTTTCGAATACACAGAAAAATCCAGTCGAAATAAAACCCCGTCGAATCAAAAATACCCGGACAAAACTCTTCAAAATATAATCAAAACGTGCACACCCGGCACGGCAACAATATACAAAAAGTTACGCGGTAAAAACTGAACCAAACAAAAGATACGGACGAAAATCGCTAACGGAAACAAAATCCGGACAGAAAATACCGCCAAACACGACGGTTCTGAAAATTGAGAAAGGCGGAATGTGCCTTACCTTGCGTACAGCAAAATCCTGAACAATCTCTTCGGACGAAAACGGCTCCGCGTCGCCCGAAAATTCACTTTTCCAAAAATGCCCTCGACTTTCTCTCTCCTCAAAATCAGATATTTTATAAAATTTGATTTTCTCTCTCTTCAAAACGACTGATTTCAGCTTTATAATACACAGATCGGCCCGGCCGATCGCCAGATCGTCCCAGGACGATCAGACCAAATTGGATCGTCCTGGACGGTTCCCAGAACTTGTTTCAGGCCGATATTTTGAACAGTGCCAATCGGCTTGGCCAAAAGCCTCGATCGGCCTGGACGATGCATACAGAAAATAACCTGGAGCAAATCTGGGCAAATTCTGGAACAGATTCTTAACTGATCGTCCCAGGACGATCCCAGATCGTCCTGGACGATCCTGGAGCAGATTTTGATATTACATTTGTAGTAGAGACCGATATATCAGGATATGGGTTGGGGGCAGTGTTGATGCATAACCATAGGCCTATAGCATACTTCAGTCAAGCGCTATCAACCAGGGAAAAACTGAAGTCAGTGTACGAGAGGGAGCTGATGGCCATTGTCTTAACTATTCAGAAGTGGAGCCCCTATCTTTTGGGGAGACACTTCATCGTCCGGACTGATCAGAGGAGCCTAAAGTACCTCTTGGAGCATAAGATGGTAACTGAGGAGCATCAGCGATGGTTCTCCAAACTATTAGGCTATGATTTCGATATTCAGTACAGGCTAGGTTTAGAAAATAAAGCTGCTGACGCTTATCCAGATGTGTGGGGAAGCTCCAGGAATTAGTTGTCTATACACTTGATGGTCGACTGGGGGGGGGGCATCAAGGAAAAAAGCATGTGGGATGAAGAATTGAGAAAAATCAAGGAAGATTTGAGTACAGACAAGAGTAGTCATCCTGGTTCTTGCATTGACGGGGAGAGATTATTGTATCAAGGGAGGTTTGTGATGTCACAAACTTCCATATATATTCCCCACTTGTTGCAGGAGTTCCATGGCAGCTCAGTTAGAGGGCATTCAGGAGTTCATAAGACATATAGGAGACTAGCAGCTGAGCTCTACTGGAAGATGATGCATAAAGATGTTGAGGAGATGGTGGCGATGTGTGAAGTGTTCCAGAGAAATAAATACATGGTCATGGCTCCAGGAGGACTACTACAACCATTGACAGTTCCAAACAGAGTTTGGGAGGAAGTGTCCATGGATTTCATCGACAACATATCAAGATCAGAAGGATTCACGGTCATCATGGTGGTGGTTGACAAACTTAGCAAATATGCACACTTCATCCTCGCACGACATCCTTACACCGCAGTGTCAGTAGCAGCAGCATTTATTAGGGAGGTTGTTAGACTGCATGAGATCCCAGAGTCCATTGTGTCTGATCGAGACAAAGTGTTCCTCAGCTAGTTTTGGAGGGAGCTGTTCAAGTTGCAGAGCATGACTCTCAAAAGGAGCACTACCTACCATCTTCAGACAGACGGCCAAACGGAGGTGGTGAACCAAAGTTTGGAGACCTATTTGACGTGTTTTGCTTCTGAAACACCAAGGATGTGGGCCAAGTGGTTACCGTAGGCCGAATATTGGTACAATATGTCATACCATTCGGCTTCGTAGATGACTCCTTTCAAAGTGATGTATGGAAGGGATCCCTCACACCTAGTACACTATGGGAAAGGAAGCACGCCAGTTTCTTCAGTTGAGCAATACTTGGAAGAAAGGGATAAGGTGCTGGAGAAGTTGAAGAAACATTTGCTGAGAGCACAACAAATCATGAAAAAGCAGGCTAACTCTTATAGGAGAGGAGAGACATGCAGTTTGAGGTAGGAGAGGAGTTCCTAAAGCTACGCCCTTATAGACAGAGGGTAGTTGCTAGGAGGAACGAGAAACTGGCACCAAGATACTTCGGCCCCTATGAGGTTTTGGACAGGATTGGGGCAATAGACTACCGACTGAAGTTACCTCCATCAGCTACCATACACCCAGTCTTCCATGTGTCTCAGTTGAGGAGAGCTCTAGGTAAGCGTGCCATTAGTGCAGAATTACAGTCTACATTAACGGAGGAGTTGGAAGTAATGTTAGAACCACTGGAGCTGGCAGGAGTCAGATCAGACAAAGAGGGAAATAAAGAAGTGCTGATTAGATGGAGAAGCCTCCCCGATTTCAATGCTACTTGGGAGTCATTTGAAAAAATAAAAGATCAATTCCCTTCATTTCACCTTGAGGACAATGTGAGTTTTTGGGAGGGGAGTAATGTTAGGCCTGTTAAGAGAGTTGCTATTTGCATGTTTTACATTCTTGCAACTTGGAAAGTTTTGATGATTCCAAATATTATTGTTTTAAAGTTTTGTTTTCTCCTAACATTTTTTAGAAGAATTATTTTTGCTCTTGTGTGGACTAACATTTCAGAATAATCGAATCCTAAACTAATGAAGAATTCAAATCAAAATTCAGCATGAGATAATTTGTAAATTGAAGCTTGTACTTTTCATTGTATTGAGTTTGAGAGGGAGTGATTGTAATTAAGTAACTTAGCACACACAGACTTGGGGAGATCTTTAAAAAATCATACTGGTCGTACGGGACGAACCAGGTTCGTACGGAAAGATCAAGTCAGTTATCCCCTCGGAAGAGCAATGGAACGAACATGAAGCGAGAAAATTTTTTTAAGTCCTGATCGTCCAGACGAACTTCTATTCATCCCAGGACGAAATGCTCTCTGGAAAATCATCGTTCAGACGAGACCTATATTAGTCCCAGGACGAAATGCTCTATGGAAAATTTTCATCCAGACGAACTTCTATTCGTCCCAAGACGAAATGCTCTCTGAAAAATTTTCATTCAGACGAAACCTATATTCATGCCAGGACGAAATGCTCTCTGAAAAATTTTCGTCCAGACGAACTCCTATTCGTCCCAGGACGAAATGCTCTTTCTCTTGAAATTTTGTTAACGTCTTGCAGTTTGTCGAAATCAACCCATGGTATAACTGTTCGTACTGGACGAACTAAGTTTGTACGGGACGATAATCGTGTACGAAGTCAGTTCGTACCAATATACATTGGGTTCGTATGCAACTGTTTTAAATAGATTCGTCCAGAACGATCCACGATCGTACGGGACGATCCACTATGTACATACTTGAAAATCAGCAATCTTTGGACGGTTTTTTGTGTCTTTTATATATAAAGTCCAAATAGAACTGCCTCTTTGTCTTTTTGCCTACTGATCTTCATGTCAATTGAAGGGAGAGTCAAGGAGAAAGTGTGAGAGAGTGTTTGAAGGAGGATTCTTACTATTGGAGCGTGAAGGATTCACTTGGTACTCAAAGGTAAGAGTCTCCACTTGTGATTTGTGATTACTTCACTCTTTTCTCTCATCCTTCTAGATTTATTATGAGAAGATCTGTCAAGAAGATCCGGTTCTCTACCGACACTTGGAGAGTGTGAAAGGACGAAAGGTTCTCTGCCCACACTTTGAGATTGTGAAAGGACGAAAAGGATTCTCTGCCCACACTTGGAGAGTGTGAAAGGACGAAGGGTTCTCTGCCCACACTTGGAGAGTGTGAAAGGACGAAGGGTTCTCTGCCTACACCGAGAGAGTGTGAAAGGACGGACGGTTCTCTGCCAACACTGAGAAAAGTGTAAAAGGACGACGGTTCTCTGCCGCACCGGGTAGTGGTGGAAGAGAGTTTTGTAAAGGCTTCTCCGCCTTGCTATGGGTGCAAAATGAGAGTCACTAGTGATATTAGTGCAATACTCGGAGGGCGCCTCCGGGGAGTGGATGTAGGTCGTGTTTGACCGAACCACTATAAATCTTATGTCTTTTTATTTTCCACTGCCTTTTGTTTTATTGTTTAACTTGTGGTTAAAAAATATTTTCTACAAAATTCATTAAAGTAAATTTTCGGTATAAAAATTTTAAAAGAGGGTAAATTTTTAATTACCAATTCATCCCCCCTCTTGGTTAGCTGCTGGGACATAAGCTTAGCTTTAACAACCTAATTCATATTAAACAAGTATCAACAAGGCCGGCCCAGGAGGGACCAGCTGGACCGGTCCACCTCTATTCCAGACGGAACATGAAAGGGGGGGGGGACCCATGGTGGGCCCAAGCATATGTGAAAAGTAGTATTGGAGGGAAATTTGAATGGGAAGGCTGTTTTGATAATTTGTATATCTCCTTTATGGTTAATTAGGTGCTTAGGAGGGAATTAGGGGGGATCTTGAATTGGAATGTAATTTGAGATATATAGGATTTGTGCTTGGGCTCTAGGCTAAGGCTAGAGAATCAGAGAGTTGTTTCTTCATCTCGAATTGAAGAAACGTGTATCTTTTATTATTTTCTCACATCTACTAGTGAACTCCTTTATTTTTCTCCAAGTTTCTCACTATTTCTACGCAAAACTTGCTGCGTTTGGGCTGATTAACTGCTGTAAACAGCAGTTTTCTCTCTGTTTTCTTACTAATTTCGATTAGGTTTACTTGCGAACTCAAGTATTACCTTAGGGTTACTTGCGAACTCAAGTATTTCCTATCACGAATCTTTATTGATATAGATAAGACCTTTATAGTACATAATGTGATCACGAAATTGATAATCTGTGCGAGAGAGGACACGCTTAGAAAATTGAGAAATGAAATGAAGAATATCAGAAGCATGGATGGATTCTTTTTTAAAATCATTTATAATTGAAAAATAAAACTAAGTTAAAGCAAGGAAAAAAGAATGAAGTGTAGAAGAATCTTCTGGCAATTGAGATAATGAATCCACAACTATATTTGTTTTGTCGGGTTTGTACTCAATAGTGAAATTAAATCCTAAAAACTTCTGAAAATAAAATTGTTGGTCTGGGAATTCGGATAACTCGAGTTTGGTGGTCTCGTAAGCTTTCATGACTAGTACGAACAATAAATTCGGTGCCTAATAAATATTGATGCCATTTAGAAACAACTTCAGAAATAGCATACAACTCTTTGGGATAAGTGGAGGATTAGAAAGTTTAATGTTTATTTTCTTACTGAAAAATGAAATGGGATGATTATTTTATAAGAGAACTGTGCTAATGCCAATGTTGAACGAAGATGACGTAAAATCAGTTAAGGCAAGGACTGGGGTAGTTGTCACTGCTAATTCGTAGGTGTGAAAGGCAGTGGAAGTTGTGATATCCCATTTGAAGGAGTCTTTCTTGAAGAGATTGGTTAAAGGGGGAAGCAATGGAAACATAATTACATATAAAATGATGATAGTATCAGGTAAAGCCTAAAAATGATCGAAGATGACGTAAGGAGGTAGGCACTTGCCAAGTGGCCATGACATTAATTTTATTAGGGTCCAGTTTGTCACACCGAAAATAGACAATATGATCCAAATATTGAATAGATGGTTGACAAAATTGACATTTATTAAGTTTAACAAAAAAGGTGATTTGCTTGTAAGGATTGAAAAACTAATCGAAGGTAATCGTAATGGAGTTCAAGAGTAAAACTATAGATCAAGATATCATCAAGAAAAATTATAACAAATTTAGGAAGGAAAGAGCAAAATATTTGATTCATTAGAGCTTGAAATGTAGAAGGAGCATTTGTTAAACCAAAAGGTATAACGAGAAATTCATAGTGACTCCTATGTGTTGAAATACGTGTTGAAATTGTTTGAGTAGGGTAGAAATTGAGATAGGTAAAGGCTATGTGAGGGTGTTGAGGTAATCATCAAGAATATTTAGAGATGAAGTAATATCTAAATCTAACTGTTTTAATTGAATCGTGAAGAACTGAGCGGCGGATAAATGGGAAATGATGTCCAGTAATTGATTAGAAGATATAGGTTCAGTTGTTAATTATGGCTCTCTTGTCAAGGTTATACGTAATTTTGATTATGAAATTGTATATTAAGGTAGTGATAATTGTGTAAAATTAATCCTAAAGATTAGAGCCATTGTATTCCTAGAACGACATCAGTCCCATGGATGGAGAGAACAAATAAATAAATAAAAACATGATAACCTTGAATAATAAGATGAACTGGAGTATATTTTGACTGACACACTTAGTTGTCATTTCCAACAAATACTTTGAATTGTTTGATAGGTTAAGGATGCGAAGTTAATTGTTGTATTAGATGATCCTGAATGAAATTATGTGTACGTTCACTATCAATTAAGAATGATTAAATTCAGGTTGACGATTGGGGTGGTCGTCATTCAAATCAGTGTTAAAAGAATGTGGATAGTCATCAAGTAAATTTGTATCGTTGGTACCGAGTAAAAAATAGAATTTATTTGGACAACAATGGTTAGCGCCAAATTTGGCATCACAATTAAAACAAAAAACGCTTGGTAGAGGGATTTTTGGATTTCAGCAAATTGCAAGTCCTGAGCACTTTGCGTGGAACGTAAGGCTTCTACGAAATCGGTGTTCTTCATGTTGCAAAATGGGGTTCTTGCTAACAAGAATCAGGACCTGTGAAAAAAATTGCGGAGGAAGTAGTAGAAAGAAGATATAAAAATGCAAAAATGTAAAAAGACGATCAATGGAACTGAGAACCTGACGTATGCTGAAAGAAGAATAGAAAATACGTAGGGCTGAACCGATTCTTGAGGTGAAAAATAAAATTCTGATGGGAAGTTGGCTGTCCAACGACCAAGATATGCAGCAACAAGCATGGTAGCCTGTTCAGCAAGAGATGTGGCAACAAGCAGAGGAGCTTGCTCAACTGAAGAAAAGTGGCAAGAAAATGCGGTTCTTGCTAGAAATGGTAGTCTTGAAGGACAACAGCGTCTTTGGAAGAGAACTGCTTTGGAGGCAATTCTTAAAGCTAGCTGATTCCGATGAAGAGGAAAAACCTGTACCGGAGATGACTGGATAGACTAGCGGTTGAAAATAAGGCTACAGTCGGGTTGGCTGAAGGAAGATCGAAGGCTGCTGTAAGTGCGGTGGAGAGGCTGGTGGGCCAAGAAACTTGAAGTAGAACCTGAAGGCAGCGGTGGAGCAATGTTTTCTGAGGGAGAAACAATATCTTGGCAGCTGAAATTGAGGTAAGCTGGTGTGGAGGAGACCGGCCAGCTAAAGAATGAGGTGGAGAGGTGAGTTTAGTCTCAATGAGAGCACTATTTGTTATGCTTCTTATCATCCAAGAAGGAGAGAGGTGGGAACTCCAAGAGAGAAATGAGCAGAAAGAGAAACCAAAAATTTTATTCCATAAATCATTTCTTTATAGCAGAGGCTTCTTTATAATAATTAGGAAGACCAAATTTACAAGGTGGACAAGTTCTACTTAGTATTATTTAAATAATAATAGATAGACCCGATCTACCTTCCCTAAAAGAGAGTAAAAATAAACTAATGTTTATTACAAATAAGTAGAATCATTTTTATGTTGTTGATGCAGAATATTGTGGAGCTTTGTTTCTTTTTTGATAAACTTTCATGGTTGTCAGTTGTTTTGACATGCTGGTGGTCCATTCCTCGCACTTTGCATATACCACATTCTGATCCAATAGAACATGTTGATGTCAAACACTGATCCATTTTGTTAACCTTGTGATATGAGATATAGGGTGATTAAGGAGGTGACCATTGAATGTTTGTGGTTAATTGAAGTCGAGCACGGGTTATTGGCAAGTGTCAAGTGATGACTAATAAGGGATGTCTGAAGTCCAACAATGGTGGGCAATTGGCTTGGTCGTCCCTCAAATAGGAGATTGGCTAACAATGGCGATGGGCATTAGACGTCAGTTGTTAAGAAAAGCCAAATGCTAGTTTTTAGCAAATATCAAGTACAACAACATCAAGCCTTTATCCCACTACGTGGTTAGCTACATGAATCCTTTTTCTCCATTGTGTCCTATTAAAAGTCAAATTCTCGTTTAAATCTAATAAAGAAAGGTCATTCCTAATATTTTCTAACCAAGTCTTTTTAGGTCTACCCCTACCTTTCTTAACATAAGTCAAATCTAATACCTCTACTCTCCTAACCGGGTCATCGAAAGGCCACCGTTTTATGTGACCAAACTATCTAAGGCGGCTCTCTCTAATCTTATCTTCTACTGGAGCTACTCCAACCTTTTCACGTATATGCTCATTTCGTATCTTATCTCTAAGGGTAAAGCCACTTATCCACCTAAGCATCCTCATTTCTGCCACACTTAACTTAGTATTATGCTTCTCTTTTAATGGCCAACATTCGGCACCATAAAGCATTGCAGGCCTCACTACCATCTTATAGAATTTTTCCTTAAGTTTGAGGGGTACATTTCTATCACATAACAAGCCCGATGCATTCCTCGACTTCAACCATCCAACTTGAATTCTGCTAATAATATCCCCATCTATTTCACCATCACTCTGAACAATAGATCGAAGATATCTAAAACATGTACTCTTATTAATGACTTGATCGTCCAAAGTCACAATCCCCTCACTAGGTCTATTACTACTAAAATTACACTCCATATATTCCATTTTAGATCTACTCAAGTGAAAACCTTTAAACTCTAAGGTTGACCTCCATAATTCAAGTTTACCTTCAACTCCCTCTCTAGTCTTATCAACAAGAAGAATATCATCAACAAAAAGCATACACCAAGGTACATCCTCTTGCAAATGTCTAGTGAGAACATCCATGATTAGCAAATATCAAGTAATGATCGAAAATAAATGTTAGATGTTAGGCAAAAGTGGGTAGTTTCTTTGATCGTTCTTCTGGTAAGAGTGAAGACGACAAGTAGACATATGGGCATTAGATATCAGCCATTAGTAGGCAACGAGCAACGCTGATGGGGAACATCAATCAAGCGATGGTGGCTTGTCAGCTTGGTCATTATCCTAATAAGAGGGATGATTAGTTGATGGGAAGATGGATGTGAGGCATCAATTGTTAGCAAATGTCTCACGATTGAAAGAGTTAGGAAATGATCAATGTAGAATGTTGGAAGTCAAATAATGGTTGCCATTTGATTGCTTGGTCGTTCTCCTAATAGGAGGGGAGACTATATAATCAAGAAGATACATGTCAAATATAGGCAATTAGTAATCATAAGATGTCAGTGACTAGCAAATGTCAAAAGTTTGCATTTGATGGGCATCGAGTAACAATCAATGAAAAACAACAAAAGTTAGGTGGTGATGGGCAGACGAATAGATCATTCTCATAATAAGAAGAGATCAAACGCTAGAAGATAGGCGTCGGACATCAATGGTTGACACGCGTTAGACATCAATGGTTGGTAAGTACTGGGCAATGGTTAACAACAAGCATTAAGCAACATAGATGGGGAATTAAGCGGCATCGATGGGGGATCTAGCAAGGGAGTTCTCAGGTGTTGCTCTATGTGCCAAGTAGTGATCTACATTGGGCGACGATCGACAATGAGCTTCAGGCGCTAACGTCAATAGATGATTAGCATATGGTGAAAGGTGATGATGAGTATTGATGTTAGTTGATGACTTTCTTGAGATAAACAACAACAACAGTTAGCATCATTCAATGATGTTGAGCAATAGAAGATGATTGGTGTTGATGCAACGATTGGTGTCAGACAACAGCCATTGACATCAAGCATTAACATTAGGTGTCACGTGATGGGAAGTGTCAGTGTCAATCAATTATTGGAGTCCAATAAATACATTATGAGACCACAAGCATAGCTCTAAGATTCTATACGACTCAAATTTCTCTCTACTGAAAAAAGTATCCTCCGTATGTGCTAAATAAGGGCCTGCTAATAGATTTTAAGATAAGTTCTTTAGTTATTTCTACAATAATGTTGAACACTCCATCAGGTCCTTTCATATTTTTAAAATATTTCAATGCCTTAATTAACTTAAAATTACAGTCTTAGGCTTACTAAATTCTTTTGATGGAGGACAAACTCACGGTTGGTTATTTTGCATGTGATTGTGAGGGTGTAAAGAGCTATACAAAAAAAAAAATGCAGGTTGATTGAAAAAGAAAAGAAAGTTTAAAGGAATTAGTACTAAGTGAAAACAAAAACTAATTGCATGCCAAACAACTCACTCAATGAGCAAAATAAATACCTTGTGAAACATGGAATAAAGTCCCTAAGTTAATATTTGAATGTTGCACTACTTAGGTTCACCTCACACATACACTCAAGTAGGGATATGGATATGTGCACAAAATTAAGATTTAAGTTCCAAAATAAATTACTACCTAAAACAACAAACACTAGAGAGATATGTAGGGAAAATTACCTTAGATTGAAGTCTCATGTGTCCTTGATCAATCACTCTTGAATTTCGTCAAGTTCGTAGCCAAAAATCGGATAAAATAGCAGCGATTTGGCGTGGGCAACAAGGGGAAACCTTGGGTAGCAACAAGGGCACAGTTGGGAGGGTGTTATGGAATAGACCAGCAACTTAAGATAGCAGCTCAACACTTAATGGCAACACATAGGAAAGGGTGTATGAGTAATGGGAGAAGTTATGGCTGCACTTAATAACATTTAAGTGGGACTAGAGAAATCAGATAGGATTAATGGTTTGGATTAATGAGGAAGCCTTGGAAAGTTGAGAAATTAATTGGAGCTTTGGTAAAGGGAATGGCTTATTAAATGACATTGGAAATGGATGTCATAATGGAAAGGTTTGGGAAAGTGGAGGGAGAATTAATGGTTGATTTTGGGAGGGGTGAGGTGGCTTGAGAAAACTCCAAAATTAATTAGATTTCAGAATTTGAAAGCCTAATTAATGTTTGGTGGAATGTGAAGGGTCAAAGGATATGAAAAGTCATTTTGAAGGCTTGGGAGTTGGGGGGCTGATTTTGTGGTGGAGGTAGGGCTCTCGGTGTTAGCTGGATTGGGAAGATTTGGGGCTGCCATTGGTTAAGGGAGGTGGGATAGAGGTCATTTGCTGAGTGGTGGGGACGGGCTGTTGTTGGAAGGGGTTTGGAGGGGGGCGGCTAGTGAAAGTGGACTGTTTTGAGTGAAAGAAAGAAGTGACAGCAAAGAGAGAAAAATGGCAGCAAAGAGAAAGAAGAAAACAGTAAGAAAATTGAAACGATAGAACCCAAGAGCATGCCGGCTGTTAGGGTGTTACGTGGCCTTCATCACCAAAGGACTTTACCTTCATCCAACCCACTAAGGAATGGAGGAAAACTCACAAACAACTCACAAAGAGCAAGAAAACCATAATTTTTCTTTTTATATATCAATCATCATCCATTACAAGAGGAGAGGAGGGCTACTTATAGCCAAAATCCTCATGACAACCAAAAGACCATCATGCCCTAACTTAAACACATGACACATCAGATAAGTGAGGGCAACAAGGGAAAGACATAAAGACAACTTGCCCCATAGGCATACACATCACAAATACCCACATACAAGGGCAAAAATCAGAAAATACATGATAACATTTAAAATACTCAAAATACATGAAAAAGATTTAAATAAAAATCTTCCAAATAAGATGTCCGCATCATTCTCCCCAGGTAGGAGAAAGCACGACCCCATCGAGTAAGCATCTGAAAGCTGAGATGGCAGAAGAAGATCCAAAGTGTAGTAACAGTTGTTGAAATCAAACTCCTGAGATTCGAAACCTTAAATAACTTTCCCACAAAATAATCTAGTGCAATATGTCATCCCAAGTGGAAATAAATTCATTTTGAAAATTCAATCAAGTTTTCTGCATAGGTAAGGGAAGGCCAAAAATTGATGGGAAAGTGGAGCCAGGCAAAATGGGTTCTCACACGGGTAGGTTCACACAAGGCTTAATTTCGAAGTGGAAGATGCACTCTGAACCTCAAGACTATCAAATCATATATATTAACATAAGGACTTAAAAATCATATAACACAAGATATTCGATGGCATACCAAATTTGCAAATACTCTCGACCATTCAATTGCCAAAACTTCATTCTTTAAATTTTCCATTCCAATCAATCATTAGCATAGATTAGTGTTGCATCTTTTAATCTTCTTATCAAATCTTTATGCAACCCATAGAATTAATGCATATACTTAAAACTCAAATAAATGAAAAACCAAAGGAGACACAACAAAATGAAATGCAAATGCAACATGTTTTATGCAAAAATTCATGTGTCCAAACTTCAAGACTCAACAAGATAGGTAATATTGGAAAAAAGTGATGCAAGAGAATTGGTGTGCATAATGATTGACAAGAATTGTGGTCATACAAAAGTTTAAACAGGAGAAGATTTTTGGAAGAAAACAGACCTAAGAAAAAAAACACAAAAACATACTGACTCAAAAGCACACATAGATAGAAATAAAGAGGGAATAATCACAAAATGAGAGGATAGAATATTTTCATGTTTAAGGGAACTTGTGTAGGAGGATCAATGAAGACATGCTTAGCTAAAAGAACATCTCCACAGGGAGTTTCAACTAGGGTCACAGATAGTCTCTTAGGGGCAGCAGGGTAATCTAGCAAATTCATCCAATTAGGAGAGAGATGGTCCTTAACAGAGAAGGACAAGAACATGGAGGGCATAATGGAGGAATCAAGAATATGATAAGACAAGGGGTCCTGATCCATAACCACAATAGGATGGCCCAAAGAGTCACTAGCAATTATGGGACTCAAAAGATGGGGAAGAGTGTCCAGAACAGATTTGGGCACAACAATTAGAGATGACAGAAAAGTATGGGTCAATACACTCTCTAACATTAAAGTTAATACGGGGAATAGTGGGATAAGCCCAATCAGGAAAGACACACTCTTCCAAATGCAAATCTAAATGAGCAACTCCCAAAATAGACTCCAATAAAATAATGGGATGCTCATTTTTCAAATTAGGCTCTGAAATCATTCATATCAAAGTAATGTCTTCCGAATTTAATTTCATTGTACTCAAGGTCAGATCAGTTTCTTTCGAGATCAAATTAATATCATCCAGGAAGATCTTATCCAAAGTGACATCCTTAATGAAATTAGGATCGGGATGTGCTAAGACATTAAAGTTTAGAAGTTCCAAATCTGCTAAATCAGGATTTAAGTCATGCAGGAAATCTAATTCAATCACTTCAATTTCGCCCTCAAAGAAGTCATCATTATCAATGATATCATTAGCATCCACGAAATGGATGCACTCAGTCATAGGTTCAGAGGACTCTTTGTTTTAATGCATTCCTTTGTTAAAATCACACTTGCAGGGTCAAAGACTAGGGAGGTAAAAGGTTAGGTAGCCTCAGAATTCACATTAAGTTGAAAGGTGGAAAAGTCACCAACAATGTAAGATAAATTAGGGTCCACCACACAGAGAGGAAATGAGCTCAGACAAAGTTGACTGGGATGGCTAGGAGTCGGCCCAAGTGGAGAGTCATATGGGACCAATCCAACAGAAGACTCAATAGAGGGTCTGCCATCAAGGCTAGGTGAAGACCTACGGGTGGGGCAGCAACTCTAAACACCTAAAAACAACAAACACTAGAGAGATATGTAAGGAAAATTATCTTAGATTAAAGCCTCATGTGTCCTTGATCAATCACTCTTGAATTTCGTCAAGTTCGTAGCCGAAAACAAGATAAAATAGCAGCGATTCAGCGTGGGCAGCTGTGGGCTCCCAAAATTCGGCCCCGGCCTCCGCCCGACTGATTGCTTTTTTTCGGGGGAAGTTTTAACGGTTTTAAGTTCCGGGGTAAATTTTGGAAGGCATATGGGTTTGCAGATAAGGCATTACCCAGAGATTTCGCCCTCATTTTGTGAGGACTTTATGATCTGAGTTCTGGTTCCCTATAGGCGCAAGCCCCTATAGTTAATTACCCCTCCCGATAATGAGAGAGAACTTTCGATTAGGCTAGTCGTCGATCAGATATGTAGAGATACACATTATCTGGCATATAGTAGCAGCAATGGGCTTGGATTTGGGAATTTGGAAAGTTTGATATTTAAAATTGAAAATTTCACTATCTTGCACTTAAAGCATATGGTGGGGGAATGAATTATAGACCCGATCAAGATCCCATGGGTCCGTCGTTCCGGACCATCGTGGTCCCTGGTCAGCTTAGTCAGAGGAGGTAGTTGACCCAACCTGATAAAAGGATCCTTGTCGACAGCCATGGGGTGCTTCGTCCAAGGGGACCTTATAGACCTTGGATGAATATTTGTCTAAGGGGACAAATTTGAATCCACTTTAGCTAACAGAGGGCTTTGTGCCCTATCAATCATATCATATTGATTCATATCTCAAGAATTTGAAGCCACTAAGAAGCGTATTAGCTCTGGCCATAACCGGTATTACGTGGTGCCATTTGGCGGCAAAATCACTCAGTTTAGAGGGCCCCGGGTCATAACTGTTTATCCTGCGGTGTCATTTGGCGGCAAAACTGCCGGTCAAAGGACACGTACCACGTCTTTAATGGCAGGAGACTGTTTGAGAATGGATCCTAGTGATATTTTCGACCAGGCATTAACTCTCTGTGAACATAAGTTAATTTTAATTTGTACACCCAGGCAAACTGTTGCGCAGGGTGGATGAATTTTGCTTTGAATGTTTGATGGTTGGATTTTCATTTTAAATATTTTTTTTTGGGATTTTTGGATTTTTTAGTCGAGCTTGGAAGGCATTTGAAAGTGTTTGTGAACCCCTCCGGTTAAGATTTTCATTCAACACAGCCATCATCGAGGTGACTATGGGGTCACTGTATTTATGAATTGAACCTTGTCAACTCTGTCGAGATGTCGACATAGAATCGGATTTTGTAGGCTTTGGACCTTCATTAATGAATTCTCTTGATTATAGACCTTGAAGGCCTAATATGAATGTATCAAAAGAAATATACCGGCCGCCACAACCGTATATTTATTTAATGGTTTGAACCCTGTCATCTCCTATTGATCTGTATAGAAGGATCGGGTTCGAACTTGAATTCACTTATTAACTCGTGCAGCATCCCTAGACGTCACTTGTACCAATAACACGCTCGTCGGGGATCATGTGGATGTTTGGGGGCATTTTATAATTATTTCTTATCGACTCCTATCTACCTGCTTAAGAGGATCGGGTTCAAATTTATTGACCTGTGCATCATCCCTAGACGTCACGTGTGTACTAATAACATGCTCGTAGGGGCCCATGCGGGTGTTTGTGATTGCATTTACCCCTTTTTTGTGTATCTATTTTTTGTGTATCTATGTGTACACAAACTAAGGTGTATAAGCGGGGGCATTCATAGAATATTTGTAAACGCCTTCTATCTGCTTGCATGAATGTTGTAGATCTGGTGGCGTGGTACCAGTTTCTGAATTGATTTATTCGCTGCTTTGTATAGGTAGACTGTCGTGCACTACTTGTTGCTTTCTATAGGTGGATTGTAGTGCACTAACGAATCTCCTGCTTTTGGATACAAGTGAATCGTTGCGTTGTCACCTGAATCTCGTGAGATATTTTATTGTTCTGATACAGACTCCCTTTTCTCATTCACCAGGAGGTCTTTCTAGACTTTAAAATCAGTGATCGTTGTCATTCCCAGTGTTTGTGTATGCCAGAACTGTTTTCTTCATAAGTGTAGGACCAAGAAAAAACTTTGGAGCACTAGGAAGTTTAGTTCTAATTTGGTCAAACATCTCTTCTATTCTGCTCGGAGATGTCCTTTTCTATACATCGAGCCGTCTTCATATTCGACGTACCCACAGCCTCTCAATCACCTTCGTTGTAGGTGATATTTGTACTTGTGTCCACAAGGGTTCGTTGTACTTACGAGATACCCACTGTTATTATCCACAAGCAGCTCATGCTTATTTACAAGACCCATTATATTCACTACGACCTCCTGGAAGTGTTCGTAAAAGAGTCATTATTCCTGCATCATATCCACCTTTCATCAATCTCAGGTGGTTTGATGATTGTACTTATTTTTAGGGATGGGTCTTCTGCTATCAAATGTCAGTATTGTCATCTCAATCTACAGGCACTTATTTGTATTGGAGATTTTCAATAATGCGTATAAGATACATGTGCATTCTGCAAACATCTGTTGTCCTTGTAAGTGTGGTGCATTTGACCTCGGAGGAACTCATATATGCTCCAAATGTGTTTCATTGTGTATGATGAGTGTTGGATGAACTCCACTCATTGCTAATTTCTTCATACATTTTGATCCCCATTGCTTATAGGGCTTAATATACTTAACTACATTCTGATCTTGTGTTTGTAACAGATGGACATGATTGCTTGCATGTAGATGAGCCATGTTAAGTGTCACAAGCTTCTATTTTCTCAACTAGAGGAAGAAAAGTGATGTTTGAATAACAAAGGACCTTTTATTTTGATTGTTCAAGCCTCTTGTATCAAGTTCAAATTCAAATCAATTTCATATCCTCTGTAGTTTGTTCGCTTCACTGTGGTTCATATTTGTTAAAGTTCATTGTTGTTCAATGGCTTGTAAGCACAGTCCCCTGATGTCCTTTCAGTTCGAGTTCATAATACATGTTCAAGTGCTCAACTAGCAAGCTCAAGTCCTTGCTCAAATTGTTCAAGTTTAATGTCAAAATTCCGGTCTTGCTTGAGTTCAAATCAAGTCCACAAGTCCGTTGTCTACTTGTCCAAGTCCTTGTTCAAATGTAATTGAAGTTCAAGCCATCTGGTGGTTCATTTAAGTTCTAGTTTAGGTTCAAGTTAAATTCAAAATGATTTGGCCCAAGCTTAAGCTTCAGCTTAAGTCCACAGTGCAAGTTCAAATCTTATACTTTTCAAATTTATTTAAGTTTAAGTTCATTTAGGTCCATTTGGTTCAAGTTCGAGCTCACAAGTCCAATGTTCATTTGAGTCCAAGTTCTTGTTCTTTTGAGTTCAAACCAGGTCCAAATGCAGTCTTACATTTACTCGAAATTTCGGTAGTTTCCCGACGTCTCCCCCGTTTAGGGCAAACTACGGGAAACTGAACTTTCCCACCACGCTAAAAAAAGTGTGTATGGTAGGTGTCCTCAAACGAGGACACCGCAGCCGTATTTTTTTTTGTCCCCCACAACGCTAAGAAAAGTGTGTATGGGTCTTCGGTACCTATTGCAAAAGAAAATCAGTTGTCTCCCCGCAAGCAGGTACTTATGGGTATTCCCACTTCGTCGTACGCATCGCACCAGATTCCCATCCCACCATGCTAAGAAAAGTGTGTATAGGCGATTTTCTGGTACGCCACGAATGCCGAAGAAGGGATTTTAGGCGATCACCCAATTCGTCGAGAGCATCACGATGAACTTTCTCCCACCACACTAAGAAAAGCGTGTATAGGTGATCGTTTTGTCACGTTGCAAGCATCGAAAGAGGGTTCTTGAAGTTTTAGGGTTTAAGAGTTTATACCTTCACATAGTGGCGATGATGACGAGAAAAGATGTGCATAAAATTATTATTATAAATATAATTATAACTATAATAGTTATAATTATAATCATAATAATAACTTATTATTATAACTGATAATAATAATTTATTATTATTATAATTGATAATAGTAACTTATTATTATTATAACTAACAATAATGATATAAATAAATGTTATCATTGTAGATATAATTAATGATAAACTTAAGTATCAATTATAGTAATAATAATAATAATAATAATATGATAGTAATTAATAATAAAACATAATTAATTAAAATTATACCTAATAACCTAAGGAGGTCGGCACTGTGAGGGTTCGACGACATCGTGTGGGATCGGAACTGGTTGGTGCGGCTTCGGTAGGTCTCTCTCTCTCTCTCTCTCTCTCTCTCTCTCTCTCTCTCTGGATTGGGAGGACGAAAGGTGGAGTTAGGGAAGGGTTTCGGCTCTCTGTTGAGGAGGAAGATCGGAATGGAGGAAGCGAAGGCTTCGTTCGGTCGGCTTTTAAAGGCTTCGAAGCATGGTTTAAAATTGCGCAATATGAGGCTCTCCTTGAGGTCAGCCTTTGCGCAATTCCAGTAAAAAACGCCTCGATGCTTACGCCTCGAGTTTTTTTTATGAGGCTTGCGCCTCAACTTGGTTGAGGCCAGCCTCGCCTCACTGGCATGAGGCTTACGCCTCACGCTATATATATATATTAAAACTTACATAAATCTTGAAGTAAATGCCCGACATTGGACTCTATAGGAGAGGAGGAAGGGGAGAGAGCAGTTCATCATAATGATGATTCAAATGAAGAACCCCTTAGTGATGACAGTGCTGATGACGTATGAGTTCTTATGTGATATGTCAATGCTATTTATTTTTGGAAATTTGAATTATATGCTAATGAAAAGAATACTGAGATTTGGGAAAGATAGAATTTTGAGTTGAACTATATTTCATGTTGTCTTATTATTGGGATATTTTGATTTCACTTCATATCTTATGTTTTTTTATATTTTATATTATTCATTCATTAGTATATAAAAAATTTATCATTTATGTTTACATAATCTTTTGATTTTGAGGCTTACGCCTCAAAAACGCTTTGAGGCTTACACTTCGCCTCACGAATGAAAAACGCCTCCATACCCGAATATGCAATTTTAAACATTGCTTCGAAGAGCAGCGATCGAGCCCGGATTCGTAAGATATTCGGGAAGAGACCTATTCGGCGCCGATTCAACGGGATTTCGAAAGGATTCCTGGATCCAACGAACATGAGGTACGTACGCTAAATTTTGGCTTCTTCCATCTTTTGTGTGATTTCTATAAAGGTTAACGGCAGCAAGGGGAAACCTTGGGTAGCAGCAAGGGCACATATAGGAGGGTGTTATGGAACAGACCAGCAACATAAGATAGCATCTCAAGACTTAATGGCAACAAATAGGAAAGGGTGTATGTGTAATGGGAGAAGTTATGGTTGCACTTAATAACATTTAAGTGGAACTAGGGAAATGAGATAGGATTAATAGTTTGGATTTATGAGGAGGCCTTGGAAAGTTGAGAAATTAATCGAAGCTTTGGTAAAGGGAATAATAGTTAATGAGATGGCTCATTAAATGACATTAGAAATGGATGTCATAATGGAAAGGTTTGGGAAAGTGGAAGGAGAATTAATGGCTGATTTTGGGAGGGGTGAGGTGGCTTGGGAAAACTCCAAAATTAATTAGATTTCAGAATTTGAAAGTCTAATTAATGTTTGGTGGAATGTGAAGGGTCAAAGGATATGAAAAGTCATTTTGAAGGCTTGGGAGTTAGGGGCTGATTTTGTGGTGGAGGTACAGCTCTCGGTGGTAGTTGGATTGGGATGATTTGGGGTTGCCATTGGTTAAGGGAGGTAGAATATAGGCCATTTGCTGGGTGGTGGGGACGGGCTGTTGTTGAAAGGGGTTTGGAGGGGGGCGGCTAGTGAAATTGGATTGTTTTGAGTGAAAGAGAAAAGGTGACAAGGAGAGAAAAATGGCAGCAAAGAGAAAGAAGAAAACATTAAGAAAATTGAAAGTATAGAACCCAAGAGCACGCCGGCTGTTAGGGTGTTACGTGGCCTTCATCACCAAAGGACTTTACCTTCATTCAACCCACTAAGAAATGGAGGAAAACTCACAAACTCGCAAAGAGCAAGAAAACCAGAATTTTTCTTTTTATATATCAATCATCATCCATTACAAGAGGAGAGGACGGCTACTTATAGCCAAAATCCTCATGACAACCAAAAGGCCATCATGCTCTAACTTAAACACATGACACATCACATAAGTGAGGGCAACAAGGGAAAGACATAAAGACAACTTGCCCCATAGGCATACACATCACAAATACCCACATACAAGGGCAAAAAATCAGAAAATACATGATAACATTTAAAAAGATTTAAATAAAAATCTTCAAAATGAAGATGTCCGCATCATCTTCTCATTAAGACGACCACTTCAAATATAAGTAAATATTGTTTGTAGGTCATTTAACCACTCAAATGGCCTCAAGAAGTTTCCAATTATGCTTATATATGCTTGATTTCAACCATTAAAAAAGCGGACGAGGCGTCTGCATTGAGTCGCGCCTCAAGTCGAGGTGGAAGTCATGCGTATCGAGGCTTACGCCTCCAACCATCCAACGAAGCCTGCGATTTTTTCGCACGAGGCGTGCGCATCAGAGCGTAACGCCTCGAGGCAGAAAATTTTTTTTTCGGTATATATGTAAATATGACGCAGCTGATTCGTGTTCGTATATTCGCGTATAGGATTAGTGCTTCCTGTGAGAATTGAAAGGCGAACTGGAGGCGAAGTCGTGAGGGAAAAAGACGAAACCGTGAGTGGAGGAGACTAAGCCGTGAGTGCAGGAGACGACGCAAGAAACGAAGCCGAAAGCAATAACGGTTTCGAAAGCAGGAAACGAAGCCGAAGTTGTGAGTGCAGCAAACGTTCAGGCCTCGGTTAGGTCGGAAGAGCAGGTGAGCGGTGTTGTGGGCCTTGACTTTGACGTGCAGTAACGAAAGCTTGAATAACTCCTGATTCAACTTTCTTTCATTCGTCCGCTCAGTACATGCTCAGTACTGCTAGGTATCGCTAGGTACATGCTCGGTACCGAGCAGGTACATGCTCGATACCGCTCAGTACATGCTCGGTACTGCTAGGTACATGTCGGTACTACTAGGTACATGTCAGTACCGAGCTAGTACCTAACGGTACCGAGCATGTACTAACGGTACCGAGAAAGTATATGTTCGGTATTGAGCGGTACATGCTCGATACCACTAGGTACATGCTCGATACCGAGCCAGTACCGCTCGGTACCGAGCAGTATATGCTCGGTACCTCTCGATATCTTTGCATACAAATAACTTACGAATTTTAAAAACAAGCAGAATTTCAAAATTACTCTTACAATAAAATTTTGTTCCGGGGGCAACCCCCGCAGTGGGCAGAGCCCCCTTGGACCCCCGGCAGACCAGTATATTGTTGTATTCATGTTATCTTATTATTGGTAGTACAAATAATTATTAAAATATGTCATATTGTTGATTTTGTGTTGTGATTTTTTTGTCTGTGAATCAAATAAAAATCTTATATATATATATATATATATATATATATATATATATATATATATATATATATATATATATATATATATATATATATATATATATATATATATATATCAATAATTTTATGTTGATTATTTATTTCTAAAAATTATTAGCATGACTAGTGGCAGAAGAAGGAATGATCTTGCATGGAAATATGGAACTCAAGTTGAAGTGTCAAGCGAAGGTGTAAAGAAGGGATATGTTTACATGAAATGTAATTTCTGCGAAAAACGCGTAACTGGTGGCGTCAAGAGGTTGAAGGATCATTTAGCCTACACTCATGTTAATGTAAGACCATGTGCGAAAGTACCTGAAGAGATGAAAAAGGAATGTACATATTATTTAAAGAAGTTTGCCACCACAAATGAGGTCACACAAAGAATTATGGAAGAGATGATAGGAAACTCTTCTTACTATAGATCACAGCATGAAGGTTCCAATAGTAAAAGCCATCTAGTTTCTTCTAATCGAGGCACTCGGGATCCCATGGATAGATTTATGACAAATATCGATGACGAGGATAACATAAACACTCAAGATCTTCAGCCTCCTACTGCTACAAAAGAACTCATGAACATAGTTTGTTTGGATATCGCCAGATTCATCTATGAAAATGGGATTCCATTTAATGTTGTTAGGAGTTCGACATGGATCAATATGTTACGATCTGTTGGAAGCTATGGAAGAGGACTACAACTTGAAGCAAGGAAGCATTGATAATGAAATTGATCCTTTACTTGTTGATGATTTACAATCTAATAATGAATGGGTTGTTCCTAAGAATGTTGATGTTTCTGAAGTTAAAGCAGAAGGAGAAAACTCATGTCAATGAAGACAATGAAGTAACTCCACATGTATATAAAAGAAAGAAACAAAGTGAGATTGAAGCTTCAAAAAAATTTAAAAGTATTCTTAAAAATAATGAATTATTTTTTATGATATTATTGTTTCATTCTAGAGCTAATGAAATATTAACTAATATAGGGGATAAAAGAAAAAATATTATAGATGAAGAAGAGTTTGAGGATGACTTTGACATTAATTATGAAGATTTTTCTGAAGACAATTAAAGTGATGATGAGCCTGCATTGGATCTTGATCCTAAAGGGATATTTTATTTTAAGTGAGTTTATTTTAAATCTTCTTTTTCAGTAATATACTAATATTATCTTAGAACAAATCATCAAAATCACAATTCACATAATATTTTATTATTTTTTGTCATTATTCATGATTTTAAATTACTTCATTTTAATCATTTTTTAGGCTTCGCCTCGATACGCCTCGAGGCTTACGTCTCGCCTCGATTCCCGATTTCGCCCTTTAAAACGTTGCTTGATTTAAGCATATTTAGACATTGATTTGGGTGATCTTGGAATTATTAGATTCATTACGCGGAGATGGGTTACTCGACTACAAATTATTTAAATTGGAACTCGTTTGAAGTGTTGTTTAAAAAGACAATCAAGATGTAAGACTTGAGGCTTGCACCCATAAAGCTTAATAATTTTAATTAACCATACTATATAATAATATAATTATTTATTAATTTTATAAATATGAAACTTATTATATAACAAATATAAAAAATGACACCTAAAATAATTATAAAAATGTTTTCCAACAATTTCATGTGATTATTTTATGGTAGAAAAGTAAGGCTCCAAGACATTAGGCTCCAACATTTGAAACGACTATCTACACATTCTAACAACATGACCAATCCCCGCCCACTCATCTCATTTTTCGAAAAGAATCAAAATAGTCCATCAACTCTTTGTGAGAGACCAAAATAGTCCCCATCTATTTTGAGGGACCAATTTGGTCTATCAACTCCTCCAAATGGACTTTTTTAATCCTGTCATCTAATGGTAGAATTGATTGTGTTAAATATAAGGGTAATTTAATATTTTTTAATTAAAATATTTAATTAATATAATTATTAGAGATTATAATTTTTGTAAAAAAATTTATTAAACTTTTCTTTAATAAAACAATTATACATAATTTTAGTTTTAGTAATTATACATAATTTTTTAATAATAAAAATTAAACTTTTCTTTCCCAACTCTCGGCAACACTTAGGGGCTATTTATTATATTTATAATTATTAATTTTAATTATTGTTACCAAATAATTAATATAAATAATATAGGTATATTTTAAATTAATTATCAATAAATTTAGGCAATTTATTATTTATTAATTATACTATATTTTTAATTAATCTTTTTTTACTTTCCTTTATCCTTCTCCACTATTTGTTGTTCTTTGACTTCGCCTCCTTCGCATGATGGGTACAATTTTGAACTAGCTAACTTCTTTGCCTCCTTCAACAACGTTTCTTCCTGTTGGATCTAAAATCACACTTCCTCGTTCATATGTTCGATCAGGAATAACGACGATGGGAGCTTGCTCGTTGCAAAGGTAGTCATCTTTCTTCCATTCGTGCGCTTCTTCGACCAAACCGTTTGCGAATGGAAGTAATGGCGACGACGACGGGAGTTTTCCCATTGTGAAGGTAGCTATCATTCTTCGGTTCGAGCACTTCTTCGGCCAAATCGACTGTGATCAGAAGTAACGAGGACGACAGGAGCTTGCTCGTTGCGAAGGTAGCCATCTTTCTTCCATTCACGCACTTCTTCAACCAAATCGACTGCGATCGAAAGTAACGATAACGACAGGAGCTTGCTCGTTGCAAAGATAGCCATCTTTCTTCCATTCGCGCATTTCTTCTTTGCTTGTTCCGATAATACCCACCTACCAATCTCACTATTTTGTTTAAAATTAACAGCAGGACAAAAATAGTCCCTTTTGGAGGATTTGTGGGACCAAATTGGTCCCTCAAAATAGTTGGGGATTATTTTAGTCCATCACAAAGAGTTGAGGGACTATTTTAATCATTTTCTCAATTATTAAATGTAGACAAAGTCTGTAAAGTTATATACATAAAGTTGGAGTACACTAATATGTATTCACATGCTCAACATACACCACAGCGTAGTGCATAGTTGTGCACTTCTGCTTTACAAACACATGCAACTCTATCGATATTATTCACACCAAATAATTTCTCTCATTCCCAATGAAACCCACCCACCACCATAAATGCATCTAAAAAGAGGATAAAAGAATGTTAAAGAAAAAAAATCCATGAAACAACAAGCTATTAAGAGAGTAACTTTTTAAACTCATCATTTAGAACTAGAAAAGATCATTTAACAGTCATATGGAAATTACCTCAGGTGATTTCAGATCCACTGTAGAATTTTCCACAACATTTTTAAATGCTCCAGCCACAACACTAAAACATTTGTTCTTTTCTAACAGAGCGATTGTCGAAGTAAATTTCTTATTCCTCAACTCTGTCTCCTCTATGCCTCTTCTATTGTAACCAACTGCAAACTGGAATGATGATAAGATCATTACATTAGGGTTAATCATTTTATTTAGCAATAAATCAAGAACTTACAATATCACTATCAATTAAGACAATGATATCCAACAGGAAAAAATAATCAAAATGGTCCTTAACTCTTTATGAAAGACTAAAATCGTACCCAACTATATAATAAAGGACCATTTTAGTCCCTCAACTTTTTAAAGTGGAACCAAAATAATCCCATGGTGGGATTATTTTGATTCTTTCTTAAAGATTTGATTATTTTTTAAAGACTTGAGGGACCAAGATGATCATTTAATATAGTTAAGGACCATTTTGGTAATTCATAAAGAGTCGAGTGACCATTTTGGCCTTTCTCTCTATCTAGAAATATATATTTCAAATGATGGTTTTAGAATCTAGCTTGAGATTTGAGAAATCTATTCATCGCATCATATGTACAACAACTAGGTCAAATGTCAAGTTGTTTGCAAAGTATTAAGGTATTTTAAGCAAATTATATCAAAAGTATATAATAAAATGTCATTCTTAAAAATGAATAAAATCATGTATAATTTTGGAAGTGCACAAAGCAAAAAAAATATACGTGAAATAAACTAAAAGAATTTCAAAATTTTATATTAAAACTAAATAATTTTTAAATGTGTACTACTTCTAAAATATTGAGTGGCAAAAAATAGTAATTTATAAATATTAAATCTATAATCACATATTTATAATCGAGTAAAAACTACCCCAATTTTCACCAATTCGTTTTATTTAAAAGCATGTATGTGCCATTGATTAGCCTTTTTCAAGTCAACGTTTATTTAAATAATGCAAGGCATGGTCTTTGTATACCCAATGTTGCCTAAGCCAAGTTAGCCCGGTCTTACTGACCAAAATAAATCGAATTTAAGATAATTTGACTAGCCCAAATTATGTTGTCAAAGCATATGATGATCTTGCCAATGAGTTCAAGTTGTTAACCCTTTCTCGGCACTAAGATCGCTGAGGTTGCCAAGGTTATTTGCCCAAATTGTCAAAGCTACTCACTCAAGTCATCAATGAATTCGCCCAAGAATTAAAGCTACTAGCTGCCATAAAATGAAGTTGTGCTTCACTTCTAAGTGAAGTGAGAAACAAGTTCACATGAACTTAATAATTTTATAGCAAGCACTTGTCAAATCTTCTTATGCAATTTCACTAGAATTACACAAATGCAGACTTTCCTATAGCATCATGCCTTGGTCGAACCAATAAATAAAGAGTTGCATGGTAAGTCTAGCACATTCAATCATATTACATTGCTCCTATGCTTACTAGAAATCTAGCCAAATCTGGAAGCTTTTCTTTTTAAATTATCTTTCTCTCTTATCTTTTTGTCTCTAAATTGATATATATACATGTTAGTAAAGTTCTAGTGACATTTATAGATAAATTTGGATCCAATAGTCATATATTATTTAAAATAACAAAGTAAGTATAGAAGTTTGAAGAAATTTGTTGGTAATGATTAAGACTTATAAGCAAGGGCCTTTTCACCTTGGTTTGATCCTAGTCTATGTAATTCTAACTCGTCTTTATCATGTGTATTAGGCAATACCCTTAAAATGCAAGATGATAAAAATTATTAAAAAGAAAAATTAATTCCTTGTATTTTAAGCCCCGGCTTGAGTTGAAATGATTAATGATTGAGCAAATAAATCTAAATTAAAATATAAACAAATTCTTATTAACATTTAAAGCTTATGCATATAGCCATTAGAAAAATGGATGATGAGCATGATTAAATAGAAACAAAATGGTAAATTTATCAATTTGATATTAAGTTTAAAAATGATTGCACCATGCCTCCTCTCAACTCTTGCATTGCGGTGGATCAGTTGTCATTAGCAAGAATGGTTCTGAATCCTGAGCATCTAACGGAGAAAACTCTAGCTAGATCAACTAGCAAGCTTATCCGACCACAAATTCTTCTTAGCTATAAGGTGGAAGTAGTTGGCTTCATTATTTGCAAACAAATTCCATAAAATTTCTACATATTTGCTCAGAAAGTGTGCTTATGCATGTGTGGGTCATGTGTGGGTCGAGAATGCGTTAAAATTAAGGCAATAACTACTTGCAATAGGCAGAGGCACAAAAGAGTATAAATGAATTCTAAAGACAATTGGTACATGGAAACTAAGCTTACATTGGTAATACATAATTGTCATCACTACTCCTAAAACAAAAGTTACAGAAATAACAAGGACCCATACATCTAAACAATGAAAGATAACATTTTATGTTAAAAATGGCCCAAGGTACTTCACCTTTTTTTTCAACAACAACAATATCAGGCCTTTATCCCACTACATGGGGTCGGTAACATGAATCCTTTATTTTCCATTATGTCTGGTATTTTATTCCGAGTGTGGCGTTGACACGGCATAATAATTTTTTAATATAATATATAATAACTTTTTAAAAATATAGGACACGGACACGGTGTGAACAGATGGCTCTTTTGAACCTTCACCTAATCCACCCCCGCCAGCAGCAGAGCACATTTTGCTAACAAACCAATCATACATATGAATACATCAAATTAAATTGATATGAAGTAAAATCAAAATATCCCAATAATAAGACAACATGAATACAACAATATACCAGTCTGCCAGACTGGTATATTTTGATATGCTCGGTACTGCTCAATTATTAAATCAAGGGGGCACTGCCCCCTGGCGGGGTTCGACCTGCCCGGTCAAGTCGCAGGGTCAAGGGGCAGCGCCCCTGCGGGATTTTCCGGGGGCAGCGCTCCCGGAACAAAATTTTATTGTAAGAGTAATTTTGAAGTTCTACTTGTTTTTAAAGTTCGTAAGTTGTTTGTATGGGAATATACCGAGTGGTACCGAGCATGTACCTAGTAGTATCGAGCATATACCTAGCGGTACTGAGAGGTACCGAGCATGTACATAGCAGTACCGAGCATGTACTGAGCGGTATCGAGAATGTACTGAGCGGTACCGAGCATATATTGAGCAGTACCGAGCATTTACCGAGCGGTACCGAGCATATATTGAGCGATACCGAGCATGTACTGAGCGATACTGAGCATGTACTGAGCGATACCGAGCATGTACCTAGTGATACCTCATTTAATAACCGGACACGCATGTCTTACATGCGTGTCCGATTTTAATTTTAATTTTTTAAATTGCGACACTCCAATGCCATGTCGGACACGTGTCCATGCCGTGTCTGACGCGTGTCCGTGTCCGACACTGCATACCCTCTTTAAGTGTCGTGTCGGTGCATCATAGCTTGGAAGTAACCCGTATAACGGGTCTTACGGCTTCACTTAGATGTGGCCGAGCAATCATAAATGAAAAAAGTATATTTCTTCAGCAATAGAATCATGTGAAATAAAATGGAATAAGATACTATCAATGCTATACCTTAATAGACCTTTCGGGTTTGCCTTGTTGACTGCTAAAATAACGCTGCACAAGATTAGTTACAACTGCATGTAGGTCCTTCTCTGTCAGGCAACAAGTTTCTTGAATAGGAAATATGCGGTGGCACCAGCTGTTCAGAGGGAATTAATTTAATTTTGAAATTTACTGCAGGGTTAACATTGAAAAAATATGCATGAAAATAAGCAATAACTCAAAGTCTAAAATATTAGAGAATGCAACAGCTCCAATATCATTTTGGAATGCAAAACTTTATTTTTTTTCTTATGAATATGCCAAAAATCACACAGGTTCACAAAATCACGAAATGAAGAAAAGCAATGCCTTCATCTTCACTTAACTTTTAGAGAGACATTGTAGTATGAAGAATCCAATATATATATATATATAGAGAGAGAGAGAGAGAGAATATATGGACATTGGGGAAGAAAGAATTAAACAAGTAATCAAGCAGCACGCCACAACTATTACATTTGATCATTTAGTAGATAAGTTTATAAGGATTAATATAGTCCCAGCAGAAACACAAACCACAATATAAATTGAAGTAAAACATAACATCACACTTATTAAAGAAATCAATTTTCTATCAAATAAAAGCATTAAAAGTAGACTTACATGGGTGGTTTCTGATTCCCAGAACCCAAGGAACGAAATATACTTGATAATGTATCAATGACATGTTGATAGTTTAGTACTGGCAACGTGAAAAGAAGTAGACCACTCCTTGTCAGTTTAACCAAAGATATAGCCCTTTTGTTTGCATTTTCATCTGCAGCTGGATGTAACCTGGCCAATTCTGCAGTTTCACCTGTTTAAGAGAAAGCAACTAAGATACGTGTAGCTTACTTGCATTAAAAAAAATACAGTTTCTGTACACGAGTATGTTGCAAGACCTGAGAAAGGAAGGTCATGAGTGTCAGTGATTAAGGCTTCGTTTAAGACGGGTTTTTTTCCTGCTTCTTAAAGCAGCTTTTTAGTAAAAAATTAAAAAAATTTGTACTAAAAAACCGCTTTAAGAAACAGTAAGAAAGCCGTCCCAAACAAAGCCTAAATTAAGCAGTAACTTACAAGAATCTGCAGATAAATTGGCATCTATATATTTTTTCTAATCTGTCCGAACTATCAGCATCCTGAGAACAAGTTTTCCTCCTCTTTGCAACCACAATTTTGCTGCATGGTTCAGATCTCTCAAAGTCATTGGTACAAACAAATTTCATATGCTGGATTAAATCAAAATGAAAAAGTAAAAGTCAACATTATCGAAACTTGTACAACAAAGGAATGCATTTCAAAAAAAACTTCATGAAATAGAAAAGGAAATCAAGGAATGCATTGGAATCAATGAATTATGCATTCATAACAAACTAGAAAGGATTTTCTTACATCAGTATTGTAGCATTCATAAAATTGGATTTCATCTTTGTCATGCCAATATTTTTGGTTTATATTCTTGAAGAGTTAGGAATTACATTATATTCATCCTAAGCATAATAAAAAATATTTAACCTATTATCATTGTTTTAATGGGCAAATGAATCATACTCTGCATATGCATAGAGTCCAAAACCAAATGTTAATTATAATGAACAAAAAGTGATGAAATAAAACTCGCCTTTTCCAGAATGGGAATAGCTTCCTTAGTAGCACTTTTTTCACGCTCTGAGATCAACAAAAAAATCCATCAGAACTGAGAAAGTATAATAAAAATAGTCAATAAAAAATGATATGGTAATATGAAAAGAAGGCAAAAAAGCAATCAAGCAGTAGCGTTATATAGTAACCTAAAATTTCAATTCCAAGTATTTCCTCAGTCAACTCGACTGGACTAACTCACCTAACAAATAGGCCAAACTTAACCTTAAATAGATTTGGAGTAGGAAATAGACCAGCTAGACCCTGTTGACTTGATTTAGGGTTAGCTGATGCAATTATTCAAGTAATGTAAGTAAACAGCTTACTGCCCGGGAAGGTCAGTTGGGCGGTGCACAAAGCAGACTAAGTGTATTTAGTGGCCGAATAGATTGTAATCCACATAGGAAATAGGTAGTTGTGTTGAGTGGATAGAAATTCATTCAAGATGACTCAGTCACTGTTAGCAATTTTTTTTGCTAGCATGTTTGTATATATTTTACTGTGAAAAACCTTCTTTTGATTGTTGTTGTGCAAAAAATTCCAAAAACATTAGTTGAAAATATGGAAAAAAAAAAGGGTCAGCGCCACGGCACCACATCATCAAGTGCCACAACACTCTGAGTACAACTCAATTGCCGTAGCAAGACATAATGGTACCATGGCGCTATCTTCTAGATTTTTGCAAAACAATTCAACATTGCAATGCCGATCAAGCGTCGTAGCGCCCAGGATCCACCACCGTCTCAATGCCAAATCATTCAAACGTTGCAGCATCACAGTTGATACGGTTGCATGGTGAAACGACACGCCGATTCAAACCTAGCGTTGCAGTAGAGATCTTCAACAGCGCAGCGGCGCTAGTTCACTTCTTTAGCACCGTAGCATAGAGATTCAGCAGCGCAGCGAAGCTAGTTCACTTCTTCAGCGCCACAACGCCATCTTTTGTAGCATCATAGCGCTAGTGTTGATTAGGGTGTTAAATATAAATACTTTTTTGGCCGAATTTATGAGTGAGGGCTAGTACTTTACTGTGCAAAACAGTGTGTAAAAGTCATTGGAGAGTGTAGGAGTGGGAATGATTAAGGGAAGAGCATCGGAAGCGAGACTAGTGTTTGTAATCTATTACAAAAGCGCTTTCGGGTGAGATCTTACTAACTCTCTCTATTGTATCTTATTTTTCTTATTTAAATGAAAATTGTTTTGTGTATTTTAAATTCCATGGCTTTCTAAATTCTTTGTTTTGGACTTGAGATGAGTGATAAAGCATGATTTACCTAAGTAGACTCTAGTTCTTCCAACGTTTAATGTTGATTTCAATTCTCTCGAACTTAATTTAATTATTGCATTGGTCGTGCTATAATTTAAAATCTAGTGTGACTTGTTATCTCGACGGAGGAATAAGAGAATAAATAAAAGATTTGAAAAGGAACACTACCATGCCTATATATGGGATGGCTAGGATTTTGAATTCTAAGGAGATATAACAATTGTAGTGGAGTGAAAACTTGACTTCAAACTCTTACAAATTCGACATAGATCTAAGAGTGCATTTGTTCTGATTCACAGCGTAAAGTAAGAGAGTCAAACTTAGGCAAATATGACTTTCATCACTATCATAAGTTCAGGACACTTTCATTAATTAAATTTTACATTTCACCAACCACAATAGAAATTTTAGAGAACATTTTAAATTCGGAGTGGTAGGATAACTATTGTGATTTGAATTGACAGTACTAGAGTAATAATAGGATAGTTCAAATCCTCGTAGGATCGATACTCAACTCACTCTTTATTATTTGAGCGACACGTGTACTTGCATTTGATTAAGTCTTTGATCTATTCTGAGCTTAGCATATCTTAGATTGCATGCAAAAAAGTTGTGTCAGTCAACTAGTCAATGGTCAACAAGTCTGTCAATCCTTGCACATACATCTTTAGGAGTTGAGTTTAGTAAGAATATTAATGGCAATGATAAATTAAGATTTTTTAAGAATTGTATTAATTGAAATTATCAACCACCAAACTATTGCAATTAACATAGCATAATAAAGTATTATCTTATTGCAATTCAAAATATTGAAGTTGTTAGAATTACAAGTGCATTGAAATTGTTTGAGAACAAACAATAGCCTAAGCATGGGGAAATTTTTTTTAATATGTTTATATATATTTTACTGTGAAAATCCTTCTTTTGATTGTTGATGTGCCGGAAATTCTACAAAAATTAATTGAAAATATCAAAAAAAAGGAAACGTCGCAGTGCTCCCAGCACAATTTAGGCGTCGCAGCGAGCCATAGTGGCACCGCGTTGCTGTCTTCTTTGGATTTTTGTGAAATAATTTAGTGCCACAGTGTCGATCAAGCACCGCAGTGCCCAGGATCCACCAGAGTTGCAACACCAAATAGGCCAAACGCCACAACACCACTTTTGGGACAATTGCATGGTGAAACGACATATCGATTCAAATCCAGTGCCGCAGTGGAGAGATTCAATAGCGTAGTGGCGCTAGTTCACTTCTTCAGCGCAACACTGCCAACTTTTGTAGCGTCGCAACACTAGTGTCAGTTAGGGTGTTAAATATAAATAATTTTTTGCATTGACTTTGTGAGGTAAGCCAACAGTTTATTGTGCAAAATAATGCGTAAAAGTCATTGGAGAGTGTAAGAGTGGGATTGCTTAAGGGAAGAGCATCTAGAGCGAGAAATAATAACTTTTGAGGAAATTTGGAGATAATGAAATAATATTATAATTTTATTTTTTTATTTTTTTCAATATTTTTATTATTTTTAAATCTTAGAATTGTGTACTGGGTACTCATGCAATAAACTAATTAAAGAAAATAGCTAAATTTGAAGATACTTTTTTGGTAAGCCATCTAAGGATGAATTTGGGATAAATTTTTCAGAGTTTATATTACATACCACTACCACACTTCTATTTGGCCACTACTTTCTAGTCGTTTTTCAAAAATTTCTCTGATGAGAATAAGCTTTTACAACCAAGTCTGCTAAAATGTGATAGCTCTACAAAAATTATCGTCTAACTTTTTCTATAGGGAAAATACTTATAATAAACACGATAACTTTAATTAACTATGCATTATCCACACTAATTCCACAATTAATTATACAAATGAATGCAGTCATCCCAAAAAGACCCTAACCAACATTCGAGGAAAGCTACTTTTCAGCCTTTATACAGTTGATTTTTTTTTTCACTAAAGTTAAACTAAATGCCTTAAATCTACTTTTGTTGTTCAAGGTAGCAAAGGAAAAGAGTAGAAAACCTTACCAAATGGGTGTTTATGTTTCTGAACATTGCAAATTAAAAAGCAAAAGATTACACTCCCAAAATGTTTTGCTCCAAAATTATCTCCATGCTATGTTGCACGGATACTCCTATTTATGAGGCGTGCTGTATCGGACATGTGTCGGATACGGATACGCCTCCGATACAGCACACGGATACGTGTCGGATACGGCTTTGCCGTGTCCAATTAAAATATTATTTAAATTTGACTGGACACACGTATGGGATACGCGTGTCCTATTAAAAAAAAAAACACTGAGCCGCAATTTACCCTATTCTTTTCGGCTTTCCACCGTTTCCGCTCGATATCTATATTCATTTATGCGGCTGAAACATTTCAAAGAGCTAGGTTTTTCGTTTCCACACAAGTGTTCATCTTCTTCGTTATAGTTGAAGGAGCGGCTCGATGATGCGAGCATAGAAGCAAACAGGATCATCCTTTGTCGACAAAGAGGCTTGACAACGGGAGCATTAAAGTCGATAGGATCATCCTTCGTCGACGGAGCGGCTCGACAACGCGAATAGTGGAGGCGACGTGAGTAGTGAAGGCTCGTTTTCTTTGTCGTTCTTCGTTTTCTTAATCATAGGCTCAGTATCGAAACTCGGTACCGCTTGGTACCGAATGGTACTGGAACTCAGTATTGCTCGATACCGAGCGGTACTGGAACTCGGTATCGCTCGGTACTGGAACTCGGTACCGCTCGGTACTGTAACTCGGTATTGCTCAGTACTACTCGGTACCGAGCGGTATTGGAACTCAGTACTGCTCGGTATTGAAACGCTTAATCTTGCTTTGAAGAACATTTGTGCAGCTAAGAATACCGAGGTAAATGAAATCACCTATAATGAATGTCATTGGATCACAGTGATTGCTGGAGATGCAATTGTAATTAGGAATTTTATTATGAATCACTCCATGAGACTCTCTATGTTTAATGATTTCTCTAATTTAAAGATGCTTGCAGTTGCTGAAACTCGGTTTGCCTCAGTTATAATGATGTTGAAAAAAAATAAAAAATGCTCTCCAAGCTATGATGATTAGTGACAAATTGTCATGTTATAGAGAAGATGATGTTGGAAAGGCTAGGTATGTAAAAAAGAAGCTTTTAGATGATTTATGGTGGGATGAGATTGAATACATCATAAATTTCACAGACCCAATTTATGAGATGTAGAGAGTAGCTGATACGGATAAGTCTTGTTTACATCTCATTTATGAGATGTGAGATTCAATGCTAGCCAAAGTAAAAGAAATTATATATAGACATGAGAGGAAGGCACTTCATAAAGACTCAAGCTTCTGGGATGTTATTTATGCTATTCTAAAAGATAGGTGGAGCAAAAGTAATACACCTTTACATTGCTTGGCTCACTCACTAAATCCAAGGTAAATTTCAATATTTTTTCATTATGAATTCACAATTTGTTATTTTGTAATTTCAACATTTTTTTATTATTTCATTTTAATGTTATTTGAAGATATTCAACTAAAGAATGGCTTCAAGAGGATCCTCAAAGAGTTTCTCCACATAAAGATTTAGAAATTTCAAATATGAGAAAGACAAGTTTAAAGCGTTATTTTCCAAATGAGGAGAGAAGAAGTGTCAATATTGAGCTTGCTAAATTTTTTGGTTATTTAGAGAACTTTGGTGACCAAGAGTCATTGCGTGATAAGTGGATAATTGATCCGAAAATGTGGTGGATTATACATGGAGCTTCAGCACCTCTACTTCAAACAATCGCCATAAAATTGCTTGGCCAAGTTTCATCCTCATCATGTTGTGAAAGAAATTGGAGCACATACTCATTCATCCAATCAATGAAGAGAAATAAAACTACTCCACAACGGGCTGAAGATTTATTTTACGTGCATACAAACCTTCGGCTTCTCTCAAGGAAAACTCCAACTTATATGGAAGGAGACAACAGGATATGGGATGTTGCTGGAGATGAATTTGAATCTCTTGAGGATATGGGAATATTAGAAATTGCTAATCTTTCATTTGATGAGCCTGAATTAGAAGCTATGATATTTATTGAAGATGACATAGAAACTCAAAGACAACCCACTGAAGAAGCTAATCCTATCATTCCTTCTATTGAATAGTTGAAATTTCATGTGCTGGACAATTTATCTTCTTATTTTTGTTGATGTACTAGACATTTAAATATTTAATGCTTACTTTTATTTCAATTTTTTTGTTATTTCAAATATTACACTTTGATTACTTTCTTAATTTTTATGTATTATTTATACATTATAATGTCGTATCCACGCCGTATCCGTATCCTGTATTTTTAAGAATTAGCGTGTCCCGTATCCATATCGTGTCGTATCTGTATCGCCCTATCCGTATCGGTGCAACATAGCCTCCATGCCAACCATTCGCTCCTAAGGCTATTTCATTGTGATATCTTCTAATATCCAAAAATAAGTAGCAAAAGAAACCACCACAAAATTCAGATTGCCACTTTGCAAAAATGTGATGACTAGCCCATGACTAGCCCATAACACTGAATCTAACATAGATAAATGGGATAACTACTTGAAAAGAATAATATTTGTTACCGGAATATCTCCTTTCTCACAAGCAAAATGTCCATCAAAGTAGACACTACACTTAATACAACAACAACAACAACAACATCAAGCCTTTATCCCACTACGTGGGGTCGGCTACATGAATCCTTTGTCTCCATTGTGTCCTATTAAAAGTCAAATTCTCGTTTAAATCTAATAAAGAAAGGTCATTCCTAATATTTTCTAACCAAGTCTTTTTAGGTCTACCCCTACCTTTCTTAACATAAGTCAAATCTAATACCTCTACTCTCCTAACCGGGTCATCGCAAGGCCGCCGTTTTATGTGACCAAACCATCTAAGGCGACTTTCTCTAATCTTATCTTCTACTGGAGCTACTCCAACCTTTTCACGTATATGCTCATTTCGTATCCTATCTCTAAGGGTAAAGCCACTCATCCACCTGAGCATCCTCATCTCTGCCACACTTAACTTAGTATTATGCTTCTCTTTTTAAAGGCCAACATTCGGCACCATAAAGCATTGCAGGCCTCACTACCATCTTATAGAATTTTCCCTTAAGTTTGAGGGGTACATTTCTATCACATAACAAGCCCGATGCATTCCTCCACTTCAACCATCCAACTTGAATTCTGCTGATAATATCCCCATCTATTTCACCATCACTCTGAACAATAGATCCAAGATATCTAAAGCGTGTACTCTTTATTAATGACTTGATCGCCCAAAGTCACAATCCCCTCACTAGGTCTATTACTACTAAAATTGCACTCCATATATTCCGTTTTAGATCTACTCAAGCGAAAACCTTTAGACTCTAAAGTTGACCTCCATAATTCAAGTTTACCTTCAACTCCCTCTCTAGTCTTATCAACAAGAAGAATATCATCAGCAAAAAATGCATACACCAAGGTACATCCTCTTGCAAATGTCTAGTGAGAACATCCATGACTAAAGCAAAAAGATATGGGCTTAAGGCTGATCCTTGATGTAACCCAACCGAAATAGGGAAATACTTGGTCAATCCACCTTGTGTTTGAACACAAGTAATAGCTCCTGCATACATATCTTTAATGATTTGAATATAAGCATTATTGACTCCTTTCTTTTCAAGAACTCTCCATAGCACTTCTCTTGGAACTTTATCATATGCTTTTTCTAAATCAATAAATATCATATGTAGATCATCCTTATTTTCTCTATATTTCTCCATCAAACCTCTTAATAAATGTATGGCTTCCATAGTCGACCTACCCGGCATGAATCCAAATTGATTTTGAGAAACATTAAGCAACCAACAATGAGAATTGGAGTCACAGCATGAGGATGACAATAATCAAATTGCAACAAGCCAATTGTCGCATGCAGCCCATCAATGAACATCATGGCTTGTTTTGCGATGTGCACACTCCGATCAAACAATTAACCAAACGCTCAAATGAACAATAACTATTTAAAACTAAGCACCTAAGCACATTAAAGCCACTTAATAGACCATGTCAATTAATTCATAATAAAGGGCCAATCAATTCAGTGTAAAGAGAATAATATGAAGTTATTTGGTATTTGGTTAATTGGTTAAAACCCTGTGAAACAGATTTTTTATGATTTTAAATCCTACAATTTTGATAAATCCCTTTTCACCAGCTTTATTTGTTAAATCTAGGATTTGTAAAATCACACCATTCACAATACTAAACAGATCAAAAAATTTCTCACTTTCATAAATCATAAATTCAAAAGCAAATAGCTAAACTACTTATCAGGATATATAGTTTGTCTGTGGAACAGATAGCCAAACTATTAGTTCCAAGAAAAAAAAAAAAAAAAAGTTTAACAGTTGTCTGTCAAACCAAATTACCAGATCTGATTTGAGTTAGATCATATAACTTTCGAAAAGGTCTCGCATTTAAGATGTATAATGTGATTGTACGAACTTATACCAAGCAAACTTTTTTTTTTTCTACCTTAAAGAATCATATTTCTAATATGAAGTGGTGAAACGATATCACATTGTATATTCAAACTCGGGAACTTGAATTACAATGTTATTGGTCATGAAAACTTTTTTGCCCCCTCCAATTCAACAAAGCATGAATCAACATAATATACTACTTTTTCAGCATCATTTTCTCAGCATTCTTCAATTTGAAAAACATTTAAAGACCAGACAAAAGAGAGATTTCTAATGATGATGGGCAAAGGATCTAACTGATTGGGCAAGTGATGAGGAACCCGGAGTGGGAGCGCTCCAGAAGAGAGGAGGGGGCCTTGTAATCATATCGAGGGATGCTGATAACGGCCGAATGCTGCTCCCATGGCTTAAAATCCTCGTCCTTCTTGTCTTGATCGCTGTCCTCTTTTCCAAGCCCTAATTCTATCGCTTGTTCAACTCCCCTCTCGTCCCTAATCCCTAACTCCGCCATTCCTCTGTTGCCGTTCGCTCAAGCGAAATGTCTTACAAGTCTTCTGATAGCATTTGGTTTACCGATCGAGTTTTTTTCTTGAATATGGCCCTGCTTAATGTTAACTTGAAAACATACCGAGCGCTAGGAAGAAGAATGTGAAAATTTTTGTTTTTTTTTTTTTTTTTTTTTTTTTTTTTTTTTTTTTTTTTTTTTTTTTTTTTTTTTTTTTTTTTGAAAGGAATGCTAAATTGCATTAAAAAGAAGAAAACAAATACAAGCTACTATGTGATAGAAATTGTATCACATTCCTCTTTTAGAACATTAAAAAAAGAAGAAGGAACCTTATTGCTACTAAGATCTTCCCAAAGAAAATCTTCAAGTAATGCAAAGTTAGCACAATTGTGTGCTAACTTATTACAATTTCTATTAAAAAGTGAAAAAGAATGTTACCAAATCCATCCAAAAATGATAGGTCTTCAATCTCCTCTTTATGAAGAAGCCGAGTTTCTTTATTCTTTGATCTTTGTAGAAGTTTGATAATGTTGAAATTATCACCTTCTATTATTAGTCCCTTTGCATCCAACATCCAGTTGAAGATAAAATTCTTCAATGAACGAATGGCAATAAGCTCCAAAGTACCACTATCCCAATGCGTGCATTTGATTCCAAAAGCAAGTAAGAATCTTCCTTTGGAGTCTCTGAAAAATTCCACCTATACCTCCATTATTGTTACTAGTTAATGTTGCATCAAGATTAACCTTAATCCATTCTGGGGGAGGGGGTGCCAATAAGAATTCAGCCTTGATGGCTGGTTAGCATCCCAGTGATCCATGAATAGATTGGAAGAAGAAATTGATGCATAACTAATAGCATTGCAGGCAATGAAGTTCAAACTCCATTCATTATTTCCATGCTTGATTGAATTCCTACTCTTCCATGAAAAATAAACTAGAGAGCAGTATAAATTTGCCAGTGATCTATTATACTCAGATAATCTTTCCAAATGATACTTACAATCTTTTGCAGAGGAAAACAGCGGACATATAAAGCCCCATTTTCTGAGAATTCCAATGGCTTGCTGCAGCTTATAACATTGAACCATGACATGTTCCGTATTTTCTTGTTCAACACACCCTCTTGGACATAAATTATGTCCCAGTAATCTTCGATTCATTAGGAATCCATTGGTTGGAATTGCCTCATTGAGAAGTCGCCACCAAAAACATTCAATTCTAGGATTGAGTTTTAATTTTTTAGCCATACTCCATAATCTACAGTTATGTTATCTTCAGAATTATAAGATGATGCCAAAGCAGTAATGCTTTTGCCCGAGAATCTTCTCTTCAGCTAAATGCTATCTTTGGATTGGGAAGGATCAATTCCAATTTGAATAATAATGTTCACCAGATCTTTTCCAAAGTGTTTATTCAGAAGATCAATCTTCCAGCAACCATCCGAAATAAAGTTCTCCAGCTTAGGGAATTCAGTATTTTCTATGGACACAAATGTAGGCCATTTCTCTAGACTCCTATCTAGAATCCATGCATCTTTAAGAATGTTTATAAACTTCCCTGCAGCAATTTTCCATCTTGTGATAGATCTTAGAGACATAGCACCCTCCGCCAAAATCTTCCAGGTAACTGATTTATTTGTTGTGTTGGCATTCTCCCAGAATTTGGAACCGTATCTAGCCTTCATAGCTTTGTTGAGCAAAGAGTCTTCTTCTTTAAGGAAGTTCCAAGCAAATTTTGCTCTTAGAGGACCAGTCATAGTACTCACTGACTTTAAGCCAAGACCTCCTTCCTTCCATGATCCGCACATATTTTCCCATGAGATATAATGAAGTCCATGAAGACCTCCTTGTTTATCCCAAATAAAGTTTCTAGCAGCTTTATCAATATTTTTAAGAATCCTCTTTGGAATTAATGTGTGAGTAGCCATAAATACAGGTAATGCCGCTAGAACGGACTTGGTAAGAATGATTCTCCCAGCTAAGGTTATCATTTGTTTTCCCCACACATTAAGTTTGGAATTAACCTTTTCAATAAATATAATTAAAATCAGAGGCCAGCAACCTTCTCAGAGCCAATTTGATGCCCAGATAAAACACCTCTTTAACCATTTTGAATCCCCACAGTCTTTTTATAGATTTTCTCCTTCTGTTTTTAACAGAATTCCCAAAAACAATTATAGATTTCTGGTTGTTTATGCACTGCCCAGTTCTGTTGCAGAAATCTGAGATAATTTTCTTAAACCTTTTCATACTTTTCATGTTAGCTTGGGAGAACAACAAGATATCTTCAACAAATAAAAGATGAGACACTCTAAGTGCATTGGCTGAAATTTTGATTCCCAAGTTCTTTCCCTTGTGTCATATATCATTGGTTAATAATTGAGAGCAAAGGATAAACAAATAAGGGGAAAGTGGACAACCTTGTCTAAATCCACTATAAGCTTTAATCCCTTTTGAGATTTTTCCATTAATCAATAAAAAGAATTCAGGAAATTCTACACATTCCATGATTAGATTTAAAAATTTGAAAGGAAATCCCATTTCTTTCAAAATAAATCTCAAGGTGTCCCAAGCCATACTATCATAAGCTTGTTTGATGTCAAGCTTAATAGCCACCCAACCTTCTTTGGATTTTTAAATCTTTAGCTTATTAAACAATTCTTGAGCTAAAAGAATGTGGTTTGACAAAGATCTAACTTTTATAAATGCCATTTGCTCCTCCGAGATAAGATTACCAATCACCTTCATAAGTCTATTTAAGATCATTTTGGCTATAATCTTATATAATGTACCACACATGCTAATTGGCCAAAAACCAGATGGGAGAATTTGGATTCAGCACCTTTGGGATGAGAGTAACCAGCTTCTGCTTCCAGCTAGAACAAATATGTCCTGTAACAAAAAAATTGCTGGACTGCTTTCCAAACATCATTACCAGTTATGTACCAATAATTTTTGAAGAAAGAATAAGTTGTACCATCCAATCCAGGAGAAATGTTAGTGCCACTCTCTTTGATGACTGCAACAAGTTCTGAAAAAGAGAATTCTTCTTCTAACATTTTACAATCAGCTGCAGATAAGGAATTCAAAAATGGAGGCCATCCCTTCACATAGCCATATCTGTTTCTCCATTTGTTGTTAAAGAATTTCAATAGTATATCCTCAATTGCTGCATGGTCTTCTACTAAAGTTCCTTCCTAATTTTTCAACTGATGTATAAAGTTTCCCATTCGTCTACCATTAGCAAAGGAATGGAAAAAATTTGAATTTGTATCATTTTCCTGAATCCATTTAAGCTTTGTTCTTTGTCTCCACCATGTGCTTAACCGAGCAGTGTTCACATTGAATTCATGAATTTTTTTCTCTAAGCAGATTAAGCTTCTCTGCTTCCAATCCATTCCCATTAGCTTCTTCTAACTGAATATCAGCGATCTCACTTTTCAAACAAATATTTCATTCTTTGAAATTCTTTAACTTTTGTCTATTACAAAAATGAAGTGCTTTTAAATTCGTCTTACATTTTATATTAACAATTTCCATGTCATTCCCTTTAACCGGTTTGTTCCATGTCTTTAAAACAATTCCTTTGGCAGCCGGAAAAGAAGCCCAGACGTCTTCATATCTAAGCAATTTGTTTTGGTACAACTTCTCCTGAAAAATTCTAAGAATTAATGGACAATGATCAGAAGCAATTCTTGGAAAATGTCTTACCACATCATTCTGAATCACATTTAAAGCCTTGGAGTTCAAAAGACACCTGTCCAATCTCTCAAAAATGCTAGCATTTCCACTTTTGTTGTTGCACCATGTAAATTTGGGACCCATAATTCCCACATCATGAAGGTCATTTCTTGCCATAAATGCAGCCATTTCTTGGGGACCTTGAGAAAAAGAGAACTTCTTCCCACCTCTCTTTTCTTCTTGTGAAAGTATACAATTAAAATCCCCTCCTACTACCATAGGGATATTCTTATTGTTTTTAATCTTCTAAAACATCCCACAGGTTTTTTCTCAAATTTGCATTTTTATTACCATAAACAGTAGAGACCAACCACTTACTATTATTGAAAAGGCTTAATTCCCCAATCACACATTGAGAAGAAGCCTCTATTAAAGAAACTTTTGTAGCATTAACTTTCCAAAAAACCATAATACCTCCAGAAGCACCAACCCTAAAGAAAATAATCCCAATCATCACCCAAACATTTATTCACTTCATACCTCTAAAAGGAAAAGATTTTGGTTTCAACCACCCCAACAAAAAAAACATCCAAATCTTTAACAAAATCTTTTAAATAAAGGGAGGCATCCCTCTTGTTTGGCCCCCTACAATTCCAAAAGTCAAGAGAAGTCATTTTGATAAAGGTGGGGAAGGGCCCCCACATTTACCTTTAAGAATTGCTTCAGATTTTTTTGATCTAGTTGAATTGATCAATGGCCCCAAGTGTTTAAGTTCTTTCAAAACTTCAATTTTTGTGTAGCAGGAACAGATTTTTCCAGATTAACACCAACCACTGCATTCTGAATTTCATCACATCTGCTTTCTTTCTTCATTTTATTCCTCCATGCATTTTGAACCACCTCTTTAACAGCAATTTCTTCCCTCTTCTATTAGCTCTCCTTCTTCTCTATCCTCTAAGTCGTCAGCCTTCCCTTCTTCATCAACTGTTAGAAGTAATGAGAACATATTCGTGTTGTCATTACCCACAGGAACTTCCTCTGTTTAACTATTATCTACTGCCAACGCTTCTCTGATCAAAGCATTATGGTTCAGTTCTTCTACAATTTTTGTATCAGAAGTTTTATGAGATAAATCACTTGATTGATAGGGAGTACTTGAGTTCGCAGGTAATCCCAAAGGATTTACTTGAGTTCGCAAGCAACCCTTCCCATGAGTGCTGGTAGAATTCTTCTGTAAGATATCCTGATCAGAGCAGTTACTACTACTGATATTCAGGTTAATATGATCTACTGGAACAATGATTTGTGCCATATTATCAGAAATAACTTCCTCCGGATTGACAGATCCCTCTTCTAGTTGGTTAGCCATCTCACCTAGAGTCCTTGGGATATCCTATTTGGAGCTTTTATCAAAGTCATTTTTCATGATATCATGATCTTCCTGTTCTACACTAACAGGATTACTAGCTTTCTTAACAAATCTGGTAGAATTAGAGTTGATTGTCTTGCTTCCCCATCTTGTAATTTCTCCTCTTCTTATTATTGACCATTATCCATGGTCCATAATTAGGTTCTTTAACAACCTCTTGAGTTTTTTCCATATCATTTCTGCTACTATTGTCATCAGAAACCTTCATAACTTTTTGATTATTATTTTTCAGCACACATTCATTCTCCATATGCCCAATCTTCCCACAACCAAAGCAAAAATTTGAAACCTTTTCATATTCCACCAGTTGGAAGAATCTTCCAGATATGCTATCCACCCAAACACCTAATGGGAGGGGTTGATCAAGACTTATTCTTACACAAATTCTTGCAAACTCTCTTCTTCCCCAATGAAATATATTACCATCCAACATAAGTGGTTTTCCAATCCTTGAAGCTATACAGGCTACATTCTTCTCATCCCAACATTGCAAAGGTAAGTGGGGCATTCTAATCCAAATTGGAGAAGAAAGACCCTTATTAGACTCAGTTGAAAATTTCGGTGTCCACTTCTCCATTCCTATTATATGCCCATTAATGAACCAAGGACCTCCTTAATGAGCTGCTTCTGTCATTTCTTCTGATGAAAATGAGCATAAGAACCATCCTTTACCCAATGTAGTAAAGTGGAATTGACCAAATTTGTTCCATTGTCTTCTAAGCTCCCAAGCCACCATGTGTGATGGTAAATTTCTTCCAAAGACTTTAATAACCAATGACTTTGATAGTTTCTTAGAGTTCATCTCTTCCATTTCCTCAAATAGCCTCACTGCCTTCCCATCTTCGGATAAAACCACATCATTTTCATTAAAATTCAATTTTATGTATGGTTTATTACTCCATGGATTCACCTTTGCCAAGTCTGCCATGTTTTTCGGCAATTTCTCAAAAACTTTACCTTCCTCCGACACTTTCTTCTTTTCCAGTACTATAATGTAAATTGTTGTTAACCAAATTCAGAGAATTCTCATTTATCACGCTGCGACAAAGTCCAGGGATTGCATTTGAATTCCTGAATCGGTTAATAAAAATTTTCATTCCTGAAGTAGATGTTGTGTTGTCCGACGCCATTACAGAAGATTTCATAGTCTTAGGAGTAACCATATCATTAGAATCCAATAAAGCCTTACCTTTGCCTTCCACATGCTTGATTAATATAGGAATTGGCTCTGATACATCCTTTATCACCAGTGGGCCTTGACGTTTCAATTATGGAAAAGACAATTCCTTTTCTACCAAATTTAACTTTGAATTATCCATTGAAGAAGACGAGTGATGGTATTCAACCTCTGAGATATCCATCTGCTTAAGAATATGACCATTACTTGTTATTGTTCCAATCCGATCAGTTGTTGTTGAACTCCGACCACCTTCAGTGGCGTCAGAAGGTGGAGGTCGATGGCCATCCACCATCATTGACGGAGAACGGAAATTGCGGGAGTTGAAAAATTTGAAAAAACAAACATTTTTTTCTCTCACTAGAAACTGGGACGTTCTCTCACTAGAAACCGGGCCTTAAGACCAATACACAAGTTAAACAGAGAATATGAAAATTTTAGAAGTAAATATTTTTAAGGATAACTATGTTGAAAGTAATTTATGATCTATATGTATATTCAAAAATTTTATATTTATATATTCAATTTCTAATTTTTAGTATTCATTTATATAACACTTAAAATTATTTTAACACACCAAAATTAGTACTATGTTGGTTCCCTTTCCCTCGCCTTATTAATTCTTCTATTTCCTCCTCTATATGACCACCATCATAGGCATTATATATATATATATATATATATATATATATATATATATATATATATATATATATATATATATATATATATATATATATATATATCGCTAAAAAATAAAAAAAACACTTCTAATTACACCAGAAGAATTGATCTTTCAAATATTCAAAGTCATTGATGATGTGCTTCTTCATGCTTAAAGCAACAAGCCATTTTGTTTTTATGGCATTGATCAAGTTACAACAAAACAATTGAATATAAGGAGATAGAATAAAAGAGAGAGTTAAGAAAGTTGGGGACAAGTTATTCTACTAGTTATGAAAAAAGATGTGCATGGTAGGAGAGGATATGTCATCCACTATGTAGTTCCTCTCGATGACATCGCTAGCGTGATCAGCTTGCTCTTCCTAGCCAGTTTCATCTAACTTCCATAAAAAAAATATTATATTATATAAATAGTAGAGTTTATGTGTTAAATATGTAAATGAGAGTGTTGAATGTTATGTTCATAAATCCTTCCAATTTATATAATTATTCCTTCGAGAAGTCAAGTAGATAGATTTAATTATTTTAGCTATATATGACATCTCATATGTAATATGAAAAATAAGTTTGATCAAATAGAAGTCAAGATGCTTTTCATTTGAAACAACTTCCACAATTACTTTGTTTGAGTAACCTTGGGTCACTCTTCCATAGACATGAAAAATGAATCAACACAAAACGAAAAAAATAAAAATATATTTTTTTTGAGGTGTTAATAGTATTTTCATTATTGGTGGTGCAATAATTAGGTTAAAACATAAAGAAAGTTGATCATGTTAGTCCTCTTCTTAGAGGAAATGGAGGCATGAGCTTGAAGCAATAAGAGAGGCAATTGTGGAAGCTCAAACCCATCCTACCCTAAGGATGGAGATGGTGTGGAACGATGCCATGAAGGAAAAGATAGTAGTGTTAGAAGGTCATATGGCCACTATATATGATTATTTCAATCTTCCTTAGGTAGTTTAGATAGCATAACCTAATTGTAGTGATGAAGCCATGTAAGACTCAGTGATCATTAAATATGCTTGAATCAATCCTCAGTTAGGGGTAGTGGTGAAGGGAACCTAAAGGCATTAATTTGACAGCATTATATGATGGTCAAAATAATCTTTCCCATAAAAGGATGGGAGATGAGAAGATGGAGGTCAGATGTTGATGGAGGGTGATCGAACCAATTATTTCCATTTTTAAAGGAAGGAGACTAGGCAACCAAGGTCAACAAGCGATTTGGAGCCAACAAAGCTACCTATAATCAATGGTCTTCATGGATTTGACATGCACATGGGTCAACCTAGAGATGGAAAAAAACTTTTGAAACTTAAGGGAAATTCTCTCTTAAAATGAGGTTGGGGGGGGGGGGGAATAGACTAAATAAACATAAGTTAGAAGGTTTCATATCCCAACCAAACATAACCCTTATTTTATAAAAAAGTATCATTAAGTTGCTCTTGACCCACAAGAGCCTCCAATTTAAGAATGATTTGGATAACTTTGGGTCTAACTTAGGTTGTTATACAAAATTAGGGTCTACATTCATGCACGTAGGAGAGAAAGTGATCATGGAAGGTTTTAGAATGCACCTTGTATTATATCCTACAATCATCATCCTAGAGTATTAGCAAATCAAAATAGCAAAACTCTACTCCACCTAAGTCCACTCATTCAAACAGCAATTAACCTAAAGCTACTCAGTCGAACATTGAATAAATTCTAGATTACCTCAATCAAGTATTCAATAAAGTAACTAGGTACATGTTATGATCATAAAAAATATGTGACAAGTTGACTAGCCTACCATACATAAATGATGGAGTTAGCGAGTAATCAAAAACCTATTAATGGCTCATAGCTAACTATTGGATCATTATAAACCTTACCATGGCTCTACAAAGTGATAAAACCCACATAATTTTTTCTACCACATTAACATCACGATGTTTAACCTAAATGGTGAACACTAAGTTAATGATGAGTTACAAATTACTTTATAGCTTACTGCTAACTTGTAAGTTCCTAATTTTAACCCAACTTTGATAAAGCTCTAACCTGCTCAAAATAAAATTTAATCCCCTTTTGAGGTCTCACATAAACACCAAGTTTAAATAAAGGAGGGAAGGGACTTTAGTCGGGCATCACACATGTAGAGAAGGCCACCCATTGTTGTAAAAAATATATAAGAGCTGCAAGACAATTGCAATTTTTAGAAGACTTGTCAAATAAATGGACCGAGGTGTGTGAAGAATTATTCTTAAAGTTAGATTTTCACTTCCTCCCAAGTGCAAAGGTGCACAGTGGTCTAACTTCTAGAATTCAATGGACGCTTCTTGGTGATCTGCACTAATCACATCGGGAAGCATGAATAGTAATGTAGATATTTGCTTTAAATATATGTATGGTAGAGTGAATGATGAAGATAAAAATTGGTGTTGTATTTTCATCATAACCAAGAAGGCCTTATATAGACCAGGAAAAAAGGTCATTTTAATTACAAACATTTATGATAATTAACTTAAACATTTTCAAATCATGTCATAAAATAGTAATAAGTATTTCCACTATAATCATAATTATTTCTGTTACAATAGCAATAAGTATTTTTATTACAACAGTAATATTTATTTTAGTTACAATAATAATAATTATTATGTTACCAATAGTAATAATTATTTCAGTTACAATAGTATTGATTATTTTCGTTATAAGTTTTTTCTTTTGAAAACCATAAAAAATATAACAATTGCACAAATTTTCAAAAGAAAAGTAAAATCTAGAATACAAGTTTGATCAAAGAAAAGATATAATACATAAACATTGGTGTATTTTGAACTATGGACTAATATTTTAGGACAAATTTTTTACTTATAGGAACTATTATAAGTAAAATTTAATATTTCTATGAACTTGATTCTTTGAGTATAAGCAAGATTATATATCCACATTACATCAATTAAATGATAGTTGTTCATCACAATTTAACATTTTACGGCCACGCGTATAAATCTGGGTTTCATGAGTGCTCTAAAGAATTGCATATATTCTCATAAAAGGCGGCCAACCTTTACACTCATATAGGTGAATTCATTAGTTGTGCCTCATAGTAAGCACAATAACTTAAAAGAATTATAAATTCATTAAGAGTAATACTCAACCTCTAACTCAATATAAATCACATTATTCAATAATATAGGAATAGACAATAAAATTTATCATGAATAATCTACCAAATTGACTAATAACTTGTTCTTCCCATATGAACCTATTTTACAGGATCTCTATAAAACTAGTTTGGGTATCGTCAAAATCAACTTTTGTTTTTAGGCAAAAGTATCATTCCCCTCTATGTGTCCATCACTTGCTTCCTTCCAAGTGGTTTTTTCAGAGGATCTGCTAAGTTCATCTCTGACCTCACAAAATTTAGGGATAATATCCCATCATTAAACAATTTCTTAAAAATATTATGTCTTAGACAAATATGTCTACTCTTCCTATTATATATTTTATTTTTAGCTCTAGCTATTGTAGCTTTTCAATCATAATGTAGAGACACTTATGAGATATGTCCCTAAAAATTGGAATATTTACTTAGAGATTTTCTAAGTCATTTTGCTTGTCCTCTTGCTTTTTCTACAGCAATGAATTATGATTCCATAGTGGATCGAGCTGCACAAATCTGTTTAGAAGACTTCCAAGATATAGTTCCACCACCCAAAGTAAACATATATCCACTAGTAGATTTTATTTCATCAGAATCAAAAATCCAGTTAGCCTCACTATATACTTCAAGAATAGAAGGATAACCATAATATAGGAGTCCTAAATTAGAATTTTCTTTTAAATATTTAAGTATTCTCACTAAAGCAGTCCAATGATCTCTATTAGGATTATGAGTATACATACTAAGCTTATTTAAGCATAAGTAATATCAGGCCTAGTACTATTCATAAGATATATAAGAGTACCTATAATATGAGAATACTCATATTGAGATATACTTTTGCCCAAATTTTTTCTTAGATGTATGCTAGCATTATAAGGAGTCCTAACTGATATAGAATCAAAATGTCCAAATCTCCTCAACATCTTTTCTATAAAGTGTTCTTGAGAAATTATAATTTCATTAATTCGTTTTCTTATGTTTATTCCTAATATTACTTCCACTTCTCTTAAATCCTTTATCTCAAATTTTGAAAATAGAAAAGACTTAGTTACTACAATTTTAGAAAGAACAAATCTTAAAATAAACATATCATCTACATAAATACAAATAATTACTCCTGATTTTAAACTATCAAAATTTATACTAAATACATGTATAAACTTCATTAAGTTTATAATCATTAGGTATTAATGTATTATGAAGCTTCTCATGCCACATTTTAGGAGCTTGTTTTAGTCCATATAAGGACTTAATTAACTTACAAACTTTCTTTTCAGTTCCAGGTACTGTGAAACCTTCTGGTTGATCCATATATATTTCTTCTTCTAAATTTCCATTTAAGAAGGAAATTTTCACATCCATTTTATGAATTTGTAATTTAAATATTGAGGCTAAAGCAATAAGAGTTCTAATATAAGCAATTCTAGCAATAGGAGAATAATTATCAAAATAATCTAGATCTTTTTTTTTTAGTATGTCCTTTAGTCACCAACCTAGCTTTATATTTTTCAATTAATCCATCTAGTTTGAGTTTTTCCCTAAAGATTCATTTGCATCCAATATTTTTAGTTCCTGGCAGTAAATCCACCATCTTCCAAATATGTTATGACATAATAATCCATTTCGACTTGAATGGCTTCCTTCCAAAAATTAGCATCTAATGAAGTCATAATTTTAGAATAAGTTAAGCGATCATTATCTAGTAAGAACATGTAAAAGTCATCTCCAATGTTTTTCTCCTTTCTTATTCTTTTACTTCTAGATTCTAAAAGAGGAGTATCACTGTTATTAAGATCAACTAAAATAGGTTTATCTTTAGATAATTTCAAAGGAAAAATATCCTAAAAAAACTCAATAATTTTAGATTTTATAATAGTATTAGATTCCATAACATCACTCTTAAGAATCATAAATCTAAAGGTTGCACTATTTTCAACATATCCTCTAAAAACATAATCACATGTTCTTGAAACCAATTTCCTTTTCTTAGGATCTGGTAGAAGAGCATTAGCAAGACACCCACACACTTTAAATATTTTAGATTGGTTATTTTATTCTCATAAAATTTAAAGGGTGTCTTTCTGGAATTTTTAAAATTATTCTTTTTTGTAAATGGCATGCAGATAAAATAGCTTCACCCCATAAATAACCAGGAGCACCTTAACTAATGAGCATAGCATTCATCATTTCATTGAAGGTTCTATTTTTTAGTTCATTTATACCATTTGATTCAAGTGAATAAGGTGGAGTTACCTCATGAATAATACTATTAGCTTCACAAAAAGAATTAAGAACTCTCAAATCATATTCTCCTCCTCTATCAATTCTAAGTCTCTTAATTTTTTCTTTCTAATTTATTTTCTTTATATTTCATTAATTTTAATTTGGTCTCATCTTTATTTATAAGTAAATATACATAAGTGTATCTAAAAAAATCATCAATAAATATCACTTAATACCTCTTTCCATCTTTAGATATATTATTTTTCATATCACCTTAATTAGAATGAATTAAAGATAATAATTCAGATTCTCTATTCATTACATATTTGCATATTTTCTTAGTTGATTTAGTCTCTACACAAATAGGACACTTGTAAAATTAGAAATAGTTAAATTTTGTAGCATTCCTAATTCATGCATTTTCTTAATATAAGAAAAATTAACATGTCCAATCTACTATGCCATAAATCCATACACTCAAGTAAGCAAAAGAAGAAGAACAAGAAGAAGAAGAAATTTTATAAAATAGCATTGATAACATTTAATATGAATAGACCATTGCTCACATAACCTTTTCCCACAAAGTTGTTAATTTTTTAATACTACTTTATCACTCTTAAAAATAACTTTAACAACAGCTTTTCCAAGTAAGGAGATAGAAACTAAATTATATCTAATTTGTGGAACATGTAAGACATTAGAGAGTGTAAGATTTTTTCTTGATGTTAATATTTCCTTTTCCAACAACATTTGCAACAATAGAATCTCCCATGAAAACTTGTTCTTCTTCTTCACCAAGACTAGTATAGAAGGAGAATAAATTTTTATTTTTCACATATATGACGAGTGGCTCTAAAATCTATGACCCGTGCTTTTCCTTCAACAAGATTAACTTCTACGAATACAACAATAATAACATCTTTGGTTTTGATTGGTCGTTCAATTTTCTGTGTCTGCATTGTCTAGCAAAATGACCTAGTTTTCCACAAACAAAACAAGCACTTTTCTTCTTTTGTTCAATTTCTTTGACTTAGAAATTTTTATTTCCTTGTTTTTGTTTGTAGAATGGTTTTTTAAAACTTTCTCTATTCTTATTCCACTTATGTATCAAATTTGCATTAAAAGTAAAATCTTTGGCCCTTTCTAAATCAGTCTTTTCTGATTAGTCTCTTCAATTCTAATATCAATAATAACATGCTCTAAACTCATATCCTCGTGCTTATGCTTCATCATATTTTTATATTCCTTCCAATATTCAAGAAGTTTCTAAATCAAGGATGCAGTGACAAAAGATTATGGTAAGTTAATTACTTCATTCATATAAGCTCACTAATAAGAATATAAAAATCATATATCTGAATAAAAATTTCCTTAAAGTCATTCATATGAAAGGATAAGAAATTTCCTACAGTGTACTTCTTGGTTCTTGCATTTTTAGCACATATTTTTTCTCTAATATTTTTCAAATTTCAGAAGCATACTCAATTTTATAGTAGATATCAAATAACTCATTTGATAAAGCAGAAAGAATAATTGTCTTACAAACCTTATTTGCATTATTCCAATAAACTAAAATGGTATCATAATTTTTCATTCCCATAAAAGGTGGCAATGAAGTAAGTACATGCTCAATTTTAGCAATATCAATGATAAACATAACCTTTGCTTGCCATCTATTAAAATTATGTTCTGAGAAAGGCTCAATTTTTATTTAAGTTAGGTATTATTATGACCGTGCTAACCATTATAGTATCCATAAGACCTAACTTTAAGATTGTTGTAAAAAAATGTATAAGAGATATAAGACCATTACAAATTTTAGAAGATTTATCAAATAAATAGACCGAGGCATGGGAAGCACAATTATTAAAGTTAGATTTTCACTCCTCACAGGTGCAAAAGTATATAGCGGTCTAACTCCCAGAATTCAGTGGACTCTTAGCGGTGATCTACACTTATCACAACAGGAAGCATGAACAAAGATGGAGATATTTGATCTAAATATATGTATGGTGGAGTGAATGATGAAGAGAAAAATTGTTGTTATATTTTCATCATAACCACGAAGGCCTTATATAGGCCATGAAAAGAAGACCATTTTAATTACAAACTTTATGATAACTAATTTAAATATTTTCAAATCATGTCATTAAATAAGAAATAAGTATTTATGTTATAATAATAATTATTTCTGATAAAATAGAAATAAGTATTTTCGTTACAAAAATAATAAATATTTGAGTTATAACAATAATAATTTTTTTTTCTTTTTAAAACCATAAAAAATGTAACACACACACACACGCACGCACTCTCTCTCTCTCTCTCTCTCTCTCTCTCTCTCTCTCTCTCTCTCTCTCTTAAATAGCATAAGCACTACCTTCTCACTAGTGTGAAGTGTGAACAACAAAATTTTGCTTTGCATAGGTTGAGGGAGAGATTTGAGTTTCCTTGTTTACTCTTAAAGAGTAAAAAAAGCCTTATGTTCAAGAATCCATAAAAGTAGATAAAATAAAGACTAAAACATATGAGAAAGTAAAAAATAAATCTATCATGAAGGGGCTTTATATTGACCTTTACGACCAATATTTATATCATTTCTATCCTAAGAAAAAGATTAAAGTCAATGTGGCTCATACTTACGTCATTTATATTAATATTTACAATCTAATACTCTTTACCACATTACAAGCTGCTTGTTAAGCTGATAAATATATCATGATGTCTGACAAGAATAGAGATCATTTTGATGAATCAAATAATTTGTAATAAGATGGAGAGTTTTACGGGACAACAACCTTTGAGAATATTAAATATCTATACCTGGAAGTTATATGGTCTTACATGTTATAAAAGATGGGTGCATAGTTCATACACTACAACGATAGGGAATAAGAGCTGCATGCATGACTAAAGTAACTTCCTACCTAAATTACAGGTCTTTTTCTCCTTATTTCAATCCACCATTACATTTATATGGCAAATTTACAAGTCTTTATGCTGCCAAGTCATTTGTATGCTTATTAATGAAAAATAGAGGAATGGTTGAGTGGTCCGCCTATTTCTTTTTCTTTTATTTTTTGAATATGTTGCTTGTACTCTTTCATCAATTATGGTGTTTGACAAAGCCTCATTGACAGGGGCAGAACCCCTAGGTGCCTTGGGGCAATTGTCCCCCTCCCCCCTAAAAAAAAAAAAAAAAGTGTTTATTATATGAATTTTTAGGTAATTTGTTCCCCTCCATCTTTTTTTATTATTTTATTACAGGAGTCTTTAGACAATTTAATATGATCTTTAGGCGATTTCCCCTAGTAGAATTATACACATTGTGTAGATGTGTTATTACAAGGGTTTTTAGGCAATTTCCCCCCACCCTCTAAAAGTTTTAAAATACTATGATCTTTAGGCAATTGCCCCGATCATAATTAAACACATTATGTAAAGATGTTATTGTTAGGGAACGATAAACCAAATACAAAGAGAAATAGTAAAGAGAATTCAAAATTATCCTTACAACTAAAATTTGTTTCGGGGCACCGCCCCTTGACTCCGCTACCTGATCGGCAGGTCGAACCCCGTCAGGGGGCGTTGCCCCCTTCAAAATTTCAACACTTTTACTTATAAGTCCCCCGTTGCTCATTGAGTGTCTTATTAGTCCTTTCCATTGTCCATTGGTGCCTCTTGTGTCATTTCTTGCTTTACAATTCCGTCAATATTATTGATCCACTTCATGTTTTGCTCGCTTACCTACTCTTCATCTAGCAACATAGGCATCTCAATAACTTCATGTGGCTGCCAATGAGGCTTAGCATGCCACCAAGCAAGTTGAGCCTATTGCCAAAGGAGAAATTATTGCATGCAGAGTCCAAGACGTAGAGTTAAGTTCGGACATATGAGTGTACACAATGGATATAAATTGTGTATAAAAGTGCATTCATTACTTTTGTACCCAATGTGTATAATCATAGTCCAGACATAGAATTACGTCAAGACTCCACAGGTAATATTTTTTTGTCGCCAAGATGATTAAAGAATTTTATTAATAGAAGTGTGAATTATTAAAAAAAATAAAAAAATTAAATTAAACCGAATTTTATTTTGTTGGTTTGGTTTATTTGTTGTAATTTTGGCACTTAATTTTTTTCATTATTTGTTCAAATTTTTTTTTTTGTAAAATTGATCAAATTACTAAAAGATATTAATTTCTTCTAATATTCAATCAATAAGTTAATATAAATAAATAAGTGACATAAAGATAATCATGAATATTATTTATTTCATATGTTAAAAGTATAAATTTTAACAAAAAATGTTTTTTATTCTTCTTAATATATATTATTTAAGCTAAATATGCTAAGTTCATTGCTAAAAATTATTACGTTGTGATTCATCTAAAACTAAATTGAACTAAGTGGTTGCCGAGTTTAGTAGAGGAATCAAAATTTAAAGAGAAGGGTGGCAAAATTTTAAAAAAATTACTAAAATAAATCAATATTAAAATTGGACTCTCTAAGCTATCATAAGTATACAACAATGATTTTATAAAGATGTTTTCAAATAAGAATAACAACCTATAAAGCAACAAAAATACAAAAAATACTTTGCTGAAAAATGCTTACTTAGTTGTTGTAAATGAAATAAATAAAGTTAAGATCAATCAAATAATAAGCCAATAAGAAAGTATAAGATTTATTTTTTGGTCTATTCTAATATTTGATATAGATTAAAATTGTAGAGAGACTCTAAGAAATTTAAATTTGTTGTCTTCATAGTAAAACTTATTAGTGAGGTGACAAATATCATTAAATTTGAATGATTGATATCTTGAAAGAAAAAAGGAATATGTTCCTTTGTTTGTTTTAATATATATATATATATATATATATATATATATATATATATATATATATATATATATATATATATATATATATATATGTGTGTGTGTGTGTGAAATTAATTTAAAGTAAATATTTAATTTTAAAAAATTTTGTTGTGGAACATGAGAGTTTTAGGAATTTAGAGATGAAAGAAGACAATATAAGAGTTTCAGTAACTTTGGGCTAAAGGGAGAGAAGATGGTGATTTTAAGAATATGGGAGCAGAAGAGGAGAAAATGAGAGCCGCTAGAATTTAGTTGCATAAGGGAGAGAGAATGGGTTTTCTTTTTGGAATTTGGGTGATATAGGAATGTGAGGATTTCAGTATTTGGTAGCGAGCCTTTTTTAACAATTTCCTAGAGTTTATATATTAGCTAAAAAAATAAATTTTGAATTAATAAATATAATTATGATATTTAAATAATACTACAACAACAACAACATCAAGCCTTTATCCCACTACGTGGGGTCGGCTACATGAATCCTTTTTCTCCATTGTGTCCTATTAAAAGTCAAATTCTCGTTTAAATCTAATAAAGAAAGGTCATTCCTAATATTTTCTAACCAAGTCTTAGGTCTACCCCTACCTTTCTTAACATAAGTCAAATCTAATACCTCTACTCTCCTAATCGGGTCATCGCAAGGCCGCCGTTTTATGTGACCAAACCATCTAAGGCGACTTTCTCTAATCTTATCTTCTACTGGAGCTACTCCAACCTTTTCACGTATATGCTCATTTCGTATCCTATCTCTAAGGGTAAAGCCACTCATCCACCTGAGCATCCTCATCTCTGCCACACTTAACTTAGTATTATGCTTCTCTTTTAAAGGTCAACATTCGGCACCATAAAGCATTGCAGGCCTCACTACCATCTTATAGAATTTTCCCTTAAGTTTGAGGGGTACATTTCTATCACATAACAAGCCCGATGCATTCCTCCACTTCAACCATCCAACTTGAATTCTGCTGATAATATCCCCATCTATTTCACCATCACTCTGAACAATAGATCCAAGATATATAAAACGTGTACTCTTATTAATGACTTGATCGCCCAAAGTCACAATCCCCTCTCTAGGTCTATTACTACTAAAATTACACTCCATATATTCTGTTTTAGATCTACTCAAGCGAAAACCTTTAGACTCTAAGGTTGACCTCCATAATTCAAGTTTACCTTCAACTCCCTCTCTAGTCTTGTCAACAAGAAGAATATCATCAGCAAAAAGCATACACCAAGGTACATCCTCTTGCAAATGTCTAGTGAGAACATCCATGACTAAAGCAAAAAGATATGGGCTTAAGGCTGATCCTTGATGTAACCCAACCGAAATAGGGAAATACTTGGTCAATCCACCTTGTGTTTGAACACAAGTAATAGCTCCTGCATACATATCTTTAGTGATTTGAATATAAAAGGATGATTTTTTTAAAAGGATGATATTAATAATACTAATATATTAAAATTGTATATATTTAATAATTATTCTTAAAATATAATTGATATTAATTAAGTATAATTATATATTTAAGTTTTGCGTGATCAAAATTTTAGGAATATATTTTTTTTTGAGTTCAAGTTAACCATTAATGAAATCTCTTATAATTAATTGTATTACAAATAGTATGTTAAGTCTCAGGATTTTTTTATTATTTTTATAGTCATCGATGGTGCTTTAAGAATATTAAAGATTGTATTAAAGGATATGATTTTAAAAATCTTAACTGGAAATGTGATAGTCTTAAGAAGAATGATATTGTACTCCAAAGAATTATAAGCTAAGGGTATATAGCCCAGAGAAACTTGGGATGTCCAAACAAGCCTATGATATGTTGTTTTTATTTTTTGATGATTGATTAATCAAACATATGCTAAATTTAAATAGATTATTAGAAAGTATGGCTTATTATTCCACTTAAAAGATGACTTCACTATTGGGGTCGAGGTGAGGATTGATGACATTATAATTAAGGATGTGATGTGGGATGTGTGTGAACCTGTGCGTGTAGGCAAGCAAGGCTTTGTTATAAACTGTGTATTGAATGCTTGTGCTTGTCAATGTTGAGTAATGCTTATGTTTTTATTTGATATGTTAACAATGAAACCCTACTTAAATTTACTTAAGTATACGTGCTGCATCAAGTAATAAAGTGATTAAGTAGAGTGTCAAATCCATGAGAAAGTGTTATGCTTACTTGCAAAAAACTATTACTACTTACTTTCAATGTATAATTTATCCTACTAAAATAAAAATGATATTTTTTTGAAATTTCCATCATTTGATAAAAATAGTAAAATAGTTGATAATAAAATATTTTGAATTGATGAATTCAAATATCATATTGTTCCTAATGAAACTCTTAATTGTAGATGTGATTTAGTGCATGTACATCCCCAGATCTCTATCAAGCTTATAGGGATAAAAATGATATATGCTGACATCCAAAAGTTATAATATCTCCTTAAGAACCTGTAATATTCAAATATATTTTCTAGGTATGCCAACATTTTTTCTCAATATTTCTATTTTTTTTTGCATTCCTCTATCGATGTTATACATTATACTAGATTTTAACTACACAAATGACCACTATGTGTACTAAATGAAGAATGGGATATAATTGAAAACATAATTAAATCTTTAAAAAATAGGAGTCTTCATTAGTACTTCAATATGCTCTTCACGTTATCAATCCAAAATAAGACATTTAGCTAGACAGAATAAATGACAATCAAATTTATTTTCATAATATTCATAGAAGAATCAAAGTACAAGAAAAATAGTGTAATCTTATCACCAAGTAGGATCAAAGTTTCTCCTCTACACCCCTTCTTCTTTCACTTACAAAGTTGCTTCAATAAAAAATAGACTAAACACTACCAAAGATTGAATCTTATATATACATCCCTATCATCTCATAGATTTTACTCTAAGATGGTAGTAGAGAAGCACATCGAAAATAATAAATTTTATGCAAGTGATTGAAATCCTTTTATAAATAGAACCAAACATTTATTTATATAAAAAAAAAAAAAACAAAAAAAAAGGCATCTGGCACTACGACGCTTGAAAGTGTAGCACTACGATGCCTGAAAGTGAACTAGCATCTAGACGCTGAAATGTCTACTTCGTCGTGGTGCTTGATAATACATAACTATTTTTCAGAGAACAGTCACGACCTTTCCCTGAAATAATGTGGCCCTATTAATAATTAGGAAAAATATTATGTTCATGAAAATCATGAATCAACAAATACTTTCATTTAATATGTCAAAGAACACATTATCTCCAATGGATTCTTTATGGGATACACTGTTTGGAATTGATATGGGGATGATCATCATGTTGATGTTAGAGGTGTACGAAATGATGTGTTGGTAGTACATATAATTTTAAATCACAAACTATTTAAATCGAGCAACCATATATATACGGCATTGAAGGATTGTTAACATATATATATGCTCCAATCAATGACTCAATTCACTTAATTGATCATAATCAAAATCTTACTCAATATTCAACTAAAGAAAATGAAAAACACTCAAAGTTGTTAGAAGATGTAGGAGCAAAATTATACCGGGATGTAGGACATTTTCAAAGATATAATTCATATTACATTTAAAATTTCCAAACTCTTGGATTGTAAGATTGTTTGATATGTTATTAGAGTTATTAAGTAAAGTTTTTCCTAAAGGGACTTCATTGCCTGGAACTACATATGAAGTTAAAAAATTAATTAAGGCTTTTGATCTTGGTTATACAAAGATACATGCATGCCTTAATGATTGCATATTATTTTGGGGATATAAGTCTAGTTAGAATGCATGTGAAGCATTTGGAGTATCAAGATGTGCTCCAAATCAATAGAGCAATATTGCATAACAAAAGAAAGTTCAATTGAAGCATGCTAAAATTGTTTAATACTCTCCTTGATTCCAAGACTTCAAAGATTATTTAAAACCAAAAAAAAATCTATAGAATACATGATTTGGCATGTTGTGTAATGAAATATAGATTGTATTTTTTACCTCATTTTTGTATGAGGTCACTAAGACCCACTTGGATTCTTCTTGGTGACCTAATGATTAGAAAGTGTCAACTTCCTAATCATTTAGGTCCTAGGTAAGACCCAATTCAATCCCCACCAAACTCAACTCCACCTTCTAATCGAATTCCTAATTAACATTCAATCAATCACCAATCAACATTTAATCAATTCCCAATCAACATTCAATATTCTTCCAAATCCCATCCAATCATCAATAATCATCTCTTTGATTATTAATGACATGGATAAGCCACTCCTAACCATCTAAATCCAAAATTAGATGTAGTGGTATTTTGATTGATATTGACTTGAATTAAAACTGGCATGTTGATTTTTTGTCTTGCATTAAATGTAGTGGTATTTTTTGGTTACTTATTAGACTATGCTCTCATTATATGTTATTTACATGCTTTCAGGCAAGGGTAAGGAGCCTGCAAAGTGAGGCTAATCAATGGGTGATAACTTAGGTTTTAATTCTCACTTTGATTTTATATGTTGTTTTGTAGTTGTTGTTGGTTATTATATATATGTATATTGGAAACTGGTTAGACATATAAATATATAGTGAATAAATTTATTTTATTTTATTTTATGGCTTATTGAATCCCACGAACACTTACCGATGTATAAAGATAGAAAGATATATAATTATTCCAACTTATATTCTTGGATATCGCAAAAGTAGTATTATATTAATAGTATTAAAAGAATTAGATTGTTACTAGAGCTACGTGATTGATATTGAGCAGGTAGAATTTGGTAGTATTGATCACATTATTTGGCATATTTTACCTATTGATTTATTAATTAAATATGTTATAGATTTGCTTTATTTTAAAATATTTATTTTATATTTTAGATTTATTTATTGATCAAGAAAAATGTATTCGAAAGAAAAATAAAAGAAGAATGAACCCATTACTAATGCACTTTAGGTAAAGTATAAGAATATGATGAAGTTTGCTGATATGAACGCTTAGATGATTAGTGATAAATTTGCAAAATAGTCTAGTCACGACTGTAAAAAAAAAGGTGAAAGTAGTAAAAAAAGGGCTAAGAAGATTATAAAAGTACATATATGGTATAGGAGAAGAATACAAGACTTTATTATAGGGTGATAAGACAATATTTTATGTGTGATGATTTTGGGTATAGAATGACAGAATGCTCGTTGCTTAGAAATGGGCAAGGACATGTTGAAATTGGAAGTAGACAGTTAGAACTAGTGAAAGAGCATTCTAAAGTGCTTGATGATATGATTGGTATATTTTATTTTATTTTTACATGTTAACATTTCCAATGAAATTTTATAATTAATTTTGATGTTATTTTATATATAGATTTTTAATTTTTGAACTGATTTGATTTGAAATATTATATATTTGGGTTTATTTTAAGCATACTCTCTTAGAATGGTATAAAAATATAAAGGATAATATATTTTTATGGTGGAGAGATTGTATTGACATAAAATTTAAAGTGAATTTATTTTAAAAAATATGAAAATATATAATTCAACAAGTAGCACTGCAGCATTGGGTTGGTAAGCACAACGATACTGATGGCACTACAATACAAGAAAATGACATCGCAGCATTGAAGGATCTATTTTACATTAACTCATTGGGTAGCATGCAATGTTGCGGTGTTGTATCGTGTGCACCAAGGAAGTAGTCACATCCAGGTATCTGAAGTAGAGGAATTTCTTCTCTTATTATCTTTTAATTTATTTAGTTCTTTCTTATATTTTTCTATAATAACTAATAGTTATTTACAACCAAATCCATTTAACATCCATAGATGATCAATCATATTAAATAAATTCAAATAAATATAATTCATATTTATATAGTCAGTATTTACATTCTGTCTCTAAAGTCCAAAATAATATATATAATAGCCATAGTGGCTATAAAAGAATACATATAACTGTAAAACATAAAATAAAACTAAAACACATTACTGCCTAGCCTCATGCTATAGGGCCCTTACCTTTACCTAAAATCATATAAAACTATGTAATGAGCAAGAAAGCTCTACAAATAGCTAAAATCTTACAACTAAAATAAATACAAGGCAAAAAAGGAATAATATGTTATAAATTCTTTAAGGAAATCAATACATTAATATAAGCTATATGTACTGATCACATGTGTCAATTGATCATTTTTATTATACATCACATCTCATTCTATTGATCAATCAATCATTTTATCTTTATCTTTCAATCAATTTTATTTAGTCATATCATTTAATCATTCTCATTAGTCTAGTAGTTATATAATTATCCAGTAGCATCAATATCTATTTCAATAACTGTAAGTAGTAACAAAAATTAGTGTATATAAGGTTAAGGTTCTTATAATATCAATAACAGTAGTTAGTATCAGTATCCGTAATAAGTATCAATAAAAGTAATTAGTATCAGTAATCAATAATCACTATTATATCAAAGATTAGTTGCCTCTTTTGACTCCCAATCAGTGTACTCTTTATTACTCCTCTTTAATCATGCTGATCAATCACTACAACTCTTTATAACTCATAATTAGTCTCCATCTTCTTATGACTTCGTTCCGTAAATTAATAAATATTGAGATTATCATGTGGGGTTTATCATTTTATTTATTTGATATCAATCAGAATATATTTTCAATCAAATCAGTATCACATTCTAATACATATCAGTTATATCAATCATTTCAGAACATCTTCTATTTCAATATTATCGTACCATATCACAATACATCACTTTTAATCTTTTTTTAGTATACCTTTTTTCTATTCATTTCACACAAATATTTATATACAGGATTTTAACCAGTGAAAATATAAAAAAATTATATCAAATGATTCAGAATGATCAAATTTATAACATATAAAAAGATATATGATGAAAACTTATAAAATAAGAAAATAATGTATTTTTGCTAAATTTAGGAGAAATAAAATTCATAGAAATTAAAATCATCAATAATAAAAGTAAGATGATTATTACTTACAATAAATAGAATTATTTTTATAAAAGATATGGCGGATGAAAATCACCCGAAGGCCTTTCTCTCTCTTCTTATCTTTGCTCTCTCCCCCTCCTTATCCTATTTCTATTTCTTCCCAAATAAGGAACTTGAGTGAGTGAGGGGTGAGGGTAATGGCATATATATATATATATATATATATATATATATATATATATATATATATATATATATATATATATATATATATATATATATATATATATAAGCTTTCTCCAAAGACTTAGTAAGTGTATTTGACATGCATAGAGTTATTTTTCTTCTAGAGAAAATATAATGAGAGTGCCTTGAAAGGTAGAGAGGAAAGGGTGGAGTTTGATAGGGAGAAGATCCTTGTGGTTCAAGGGAGTGTTGAGGGGGTTTTACATAGTTGCTCCGACAAGCTTGCACCTTAGTACCATCATAATTAAGATTTATCTTGAGGGAAGTTTTGGAAAAAAAAAGAAGTTCTCTTTGGTGTCAAAGGACCCGGCTATTCCGTCGCACCAAGGGAGGTGAAAGTGATTTTATAAGGACTTCTCCGCCTAATTGTGGGGGTTAAAGGAGAGTCACTAAGGTTTAATATAATACTTGGAGTGGGAGGTTCTGGTTAGTGGACGTAGGTCAGGTTGATTTAACCACTATAAATTTTGGTGTGTTCATTCTGATTATTTTTTGTACTTTATTTTTTGCAATTATATGTGTGGTTGAAAAATCTGATTTATTTTTGTATTGTGAAATTTTCTTATTTTCATATTCGTTGTATCGATTATTGTGTGTGGATTTGAAAAGTTTTTAAGGAATTTCTTTTTCCCTAAAGAAGTTTTTAAATACCCAATTCACCCCCACAACCTTCATGGACTTTCAGAAAGAGGAACCCATGATTGATGTTTCCCCCTTCATTTCTTTTATCTTATTTCCTACCATATGTAATTGCAAATATATCTAAAGAATTGAAAGAAGAAATTTTTGCTTACTCACTTTCTTATTTATATGTATATACTCGTTTGTCATGCATATTGATGTAGTAGTATACAATTATTTTCTAAACATCTCTAGGTTTTAACTCAAGTTTCTTATAAGAATGGACAATGTTTGGTAACAGACATAACAACACACACTAAATTGTGGTCGAGGATTTAATGAATGAAGGATGTTATGTGACACTGATACTCGACTACTCTATGAATGAATTTCTTAAAGTGGGGAAAAGAGTAAAGATGGAGAGTAAGTGAAAAGCTATAATGTCTCTATGAATAGTACAGTTAACATGTAGTCTAAAATATACCTCTTCACCTCTTTTTTATAAAGTTAGGAGGGCTACATGAAAGGCTACACCCAGAATGAAATGAAAATAGAATACATTAATTATGTGACAAGTATAAGCCGATGCAGACACGTGAACTGGGCTGGGTGGTGTATACATGGCTCTCTACCTATGATGTGACCCTTTGGCATGTTTGTTAGGCGAGTCTGCAATGGCGAATGCTTTGGGCGACTCTATGAGAAGTAAGGCAAGTATATGAAAGCGTGTCTCTAGGAATGAATGGGGAATTCTTAGGGGGCAAATGGCTAGTCCATGGTTGTGAGTCAAGGATGAGTTCGCTCAATGATGTCGTGGCAAAAGCTCAATTTTATTAACATGGAAAGGAGTTACAACAATAAGAAAAAGATGTCACATGTGTGGTATACTATTAGCCAAAAAAAATAAAAAAAAAAAACCTAAAAAAGGACTAAAAAACAAGTATTCCTAAACAAAAGGAGCATAGAAAAAATAAAGACAAATAGAAAGGAAAGCAGGTAAGACTTTCAGGGTCATGCTTGTTGAGTAATCTTACGAACAAAATAATACAATTTGCTCCTTATAATAAAAAGATTTATATTTACAAAAAATAATAATTTATCTATCAGTGCACAAAATAGAGAGAAAATATATTTAAATATTTCTGCAACAACCTCCTTTACTGCCATCAATTTGCATTAGTTAGGCGTCCTAATCAGGACCGGATCACTTGTTTCTTAATATTTAAAGTAGCCTCACCTGAAATTTTAATAACGTTTTTGAGGTGGAAACTTTGTCAGACATTTTATTGTCACGTGCGAATAGGAATTTTAGACTTTTTTTTTTGGAAATATATTTTAGATAATCCTTTATCACCAGTGCTAAATGGAGAAAAATTAATAAAGAAAAAAATATCAGAATATGAGATGAATTTTAAATTATTTTAAAATAAATATAATAAAATTAATATTTATTTTAAAATAAATTTCAAAATTTAAAATATATCTTAATGAAATATTTTGACATAATTTTTTTGTTAATAATAAAATATAAAAATGTATTTTTTTACTCTAATTAAATTAAATTAAAATCTAAATCATATCATAATAATCTAACACTTTCATTTAGCCCAAATTGAACCGATTAACTTTGAATCATGGAAGGATCAATCATAATTCGTAGCCCTAATTGAGTATTTACAAAACCATATGACATGAAATTTCATGAAAAATAAATAATTATAGAAATTAGGCAAGCAATGCATGTCAAAATTTGAAGTTCCTCTAAATAGTACAACAACCATAATATTAATGGCACTATAGTGCCACCACCCTTACTGTTGCAAAAAGTCAATTGCAAATTTCTTCGAAGTTCATTTACATGACAGTTGCCTTCATTTTTACAGAATAATTAACTAGAAATTACTCATAATGCTCTTTATAAAGATGGATTAAGCTTATATTATACACAAAGGGAATGGTTCTCAAAGGACTTTAAAGATCATAGTAAAAAACAACCAAAAGCACAACCCAACTTAGCACATCTTATCAAACCGAAAAAACAGAAGGGAGATTCATTTGGAAAAGCTGATTTTAAAAGAGCCGTCCAGAACAAAGCCTCATTTGAAGCAAAGTTTGCTCATGCCATTGCTTCTCAGATCACTGATACACTTATGTTTAAACGCAACACTAAAAGGATGAACGTAACTAGAGATTAACAGGAACACATTCTAACTGAGACAGAAAACCTTCATATCAAATCTTAAGTACATTAAAGATCAATTGTCACTGAAAAATATCATGAGAATTACAAGAAAAACACTTCGTGCTCCTCATAAATGCAAATAGCCTGATCTCAAATGTACACTTCTAACCTGATCTCAAATGCTTATTCTTGGAAGTGGTTGGTAAACTGACAACAGCCCAATTTTTTTACATATATTACCAACTCAATCAGTAGAGAAATGAAAGAGAAATGAAGAAACAAGCTAATACCATCAATGCTTTTATTTTTCAAATATTACTGTCAAGAACTCCCTGAAGGAGATGTAATCCTTCCAAAGAAATGCTTCTCCGAATGCGGGATTTGGGGATCTCGATGCGCGGTGGTGGGTTCGGCGAGAAGCAGACAACAACGGCTGTAAGATTATCACAAGTATTTCTTTTGAGTGCCTCTACAACAAGCTGTCTTGAACATCTCTCAGGATCATTATGTGCCATCAGCTCTTTTCGAACAATGGAAACTGCAAATTGACTGCTCATTACATCCCAAAGGCCATCGCAGCCCATTATCAAGAATTCGTCTTCCTCAGTTAAGATGGTTTCCTGAAGCTCTGGCTCTGCGCTCAAGGGGCAGGAAGAGCCTTTTTGACCCTTCATATGCCAATCTCCAAGGGCTCTAGATACAGAAAGTTGGCCATTTAGATAACCATCACAAACGATTCCACCAAGTTTTTCTATTCTAAGCCTTTCAAATTTAGAATTGGGCTTGTGGTCTCTGGAAAGTTCGACAGCTCTTCCACGCTTGCCTAAGACGGCACGGCAATCTCCAGCATTGGCAATAAGCATGGTTCTACATGCAGGAGGATTTGTAAGAGCAAGAAGAAGCCATCTTCAAGATGAAATGACATGAGCTAAGTTTGGGTACTTTATATAATCTTACATAGGCTTCCATTGGGATGGCTTTTTTACTGCTTCTTAAAACAGTTTTTTAGTATTGCTTTAAGAAGCAGTAAAAAAGCCATCCCAAACGAAGCCATAGTTAACACCTTGAAAGCCTAGCTGGTGGTCTTCAACAAAACCTACCATTATCCAACTATTTGGGGCTCATTCTATGAATTCTTTTCGCCATTAATTTGGCTTCAAAAAAGCCATATGAAGGTTATGATCAAGTCCTGTCATGTTCCTGAGCACAGTATGCTTTGGAATAAAGCAAATAACTACAGTTGAAGGATATAATTTAATAACTACTGTTGAATTGAATAAAATGTTGATGTAAGAGAGCTTATATATATGCAATAGAAAAGAGTGATAAAGCAAAATATAGTAAATAAAAATAACCCCACTACTGAGGATCCATTACAATAACAAAATCTATTAATTCCTTCTATAAATATTAGCCGCATGCCCTATTATTTACATGACAATAACTAATTCCAATAACTCTTAACAATCAAGGCATACTAGAATTATCAATTTCTCAGGTTAAAAAAAAGGAAAAGGCAGTAGATGTTATTGATAGATCAAACCTTCCAAATATAAGAGCAGCCAAAACTGTTGTTCCAGAGGAGCAATCTAGATAAGGTGAATCAGCAAATGCATGATCAGTCATCACAAATGCACTTTTCATGGCCTTTTCCACCGAGTTAGGGAAGTTCTGATCCTGAATAATGAAGTTGAGCAGGTTGCTGCGAACAAAAGAAGCTGCATCTGCACCGCCATGACCATCAAATACCTATGCAAATTAATCTCTTGTTAAATGCGCTTCTATTTGCGTCAGTCACTCATGATATTAAATAAACATGGAAAATTTGTGTTATCAAATGTAAAGATTAGAAGAGCCTGCAATGGGATTTGATGCTTAAGTTTTCAAGTTTGTATCATGGAAATGCTACGCAACGATATAAATATGGAAGATTTACATACATACCACATAATTCTTATGTATTTACACATCTTAACACGTAATTTTTTATATTTATCTATATAAAACTTTAAATTCTAAATCACATAAAAAATAACAATAAGAATAATTTATCTAAAATGAAGTACTCATTTTCATGCATATTTATTGATGTGATTTAGAACCTAAAAAGTTAAATATATAAATTTTAATGTTAGGTGTAAAAATACATAAGAATTATGTAGCATGTACGTAAATCCCCTAAATTTTGATAGTTAATAATCGCATATGGTGAAATAAATTCTTCAAAACATAAATCTTTAAAGCAATATAAAAATTGCGACGCACCCCATAGAAAGCACCAGGTGCTGGAAGATCAGTACCAATTCCAAGATGACTAAGTATGTCATCTATGCAAATATGTTCATCTTCCATGTAACGCTTTGGCCCAATATCTGAGTAGCTTCCTGACCGAAAAACCGGCAGGAATCCATGCTGCTCGCCCAATGACGGAGCCAAGTTTAGAGGCCTCAGATCTGAATCCTACAAGAAAAAATAAATCAAAATTAACACAGAAAAATCAGTCATACGTACAATTCAACAAACTGAACAGAGTAAATTCCCATGTAAACCAAGCAATCAGAATTCCAAGAGGAGAAAACTAGAGCTGTCATACTTGTTCAGAAGAATCCACCAATCGGGCTGTGCTTGCACAATGCCGAATGACCGAAAGGTGCCGAGGAGGTTTCGCATCATTCATCTGCTCCATTCCCTTCGTAGACTCAGGCTCCTCGCCAAACATAGAAGAACCGATTTCCTTACGCCCATACCTGCCTTGAAACATAACCAAAGGATGTGAGAAGTCAGCCCCATCGGTCATCTTCAACCCCTAATCATGAATACCAACCACCTCCAAACAAAATAGACCTAAAAATTTTTTAATCAAATCTTCAACTTCACCAAATCAATTTCCTCAATAACTCCTCTCCCTTTATTTAAGCACTCAAGAGAATAATTAAATCCAGAAATCATATCCAATAGTTACGCATTAGAAAAAAAACCTATGATGCCTTCCTCGAAAGCTCCAGCGACTACAAGTTGCAGAGATTTATGTGATTTTCATTATAAAAAAGAATACAAAAAGAGATCTTGATGAGAAAAAACAAAGATTCTGCGTCATAAAACCAGACATAGAGATTAATGAACAGAACAAAAGAAAAAACTAAACAAACCCTAAAATCATTTCAGAAGAAATAGTTAAAAAGCTCACAAATTTCAAATTAGGTTGGGATGATGGCTACACTTACCTGATCTTTCGTTTTCGAAACCCTTATTTTTTAACAATTGAGCAGATGAATAAAAAAAATCACCAAAAGCGTCGAGCGATAGGAACGAGAAAAGGCCACAGCTTTAGATAGCGTAGACGGAGATCAGTCATTCCTTCGTTTTATATAGGAAAATATTCAGCATATGTTTATTGTGCTAATTTTTAATACTAATTGGTAGATTTACTGTGATGTGATTATTCTTAAGAGGAATTTAAATTCATATAACAAAATAATATTAATTTATATATCTAACACTTTAATATAAATCATTAAATAATATAACTTATACGTCCTCAAAAAATGCCTTGATCAAACATGAATCTCTAGGCATATCCAAGTTGGAAACTTTCAAAATTAAATTTGGGATCATCTGAATTTCAATTTCAGCAAACTTATAGTCAAATTGAATATCTCAAAGAGACGAACCAAACAACACCAAAATTGGTCCAACCCAAGCCCAAATGGGTCCGAATCGGAGGCCCAGACCACATTAGGAAGGGTTAAAGCATTATTTGGATGATGAAACAATATCCAAATATGGCATGCTTAAAGTCAAATCGAGCGTCTCGGCGAGACGAATCCAACGAGCCCAAGATCTCCGAATTCCGATATTGTTAAGGCACCTAAACAGTTGAAAAACTCTCTACGATCGGGGAATCAATGCGAGCCATACGATAGAGCACTCTGAACCTGTCCCGAATCTTCTCTAGATTTACGGGGTGTGCCACTCATGAAAATCTATAAATAGACCTCCACTCTCTGCATTATGGGGACCTTGGCTAGAGATTAGGGAGAGCTCTGAAGCTTCAAGAGCTTTAGCACCACCGCCTGGCCGCCGACTGCCTTCGCCGGACCATTGCCCGGCCGCCAACCGCTGCCGAACTTTAGCCCAACCTACGTCGGACCACCGCCCGGCTGCCGACCACCTCCCAGCCACTGATAGCCGCCGGACTTCAACTCGACCTTCATCGGACCACCGCTCAGCCTCCGACTGCCGTCGGACTTCAGCATGGCCGCCTATCGCCGTCGGACTTCAGCCTGACCTTCGTCGGACCATCGCCCGGCTGCCGACCGCCGCCGGACTTCAGCCGACCATCGTCGGACCACCGCCCGGCCGCCGCAGGACTTCAGCCTGACCTTCGTCAGACTACTGCCCGACCGCCGACCATCGCCGGACCCCCGCCCGGCCGCCACCGGACTTCTGCCCAACCTTCGTCGGACTACTGCTCGGCCGCCGACCGCTGCCGGACTTTAGCCTGACCTACGTTGGACCACCGCCCGGCTGCCGACCGCCACCTGACCACCGCTCGATCGCCGACAGCAGCCGGACTTCAACCTGACCTTCGTCGGACTACCGCTCGACCGCCAACCATCGCCGGACCACCGCCCGACCGCCACCGGACTTCTGCCCGTCCTTCGTTGGACTACCGCCCGGTCTCAGACCATCACCGAACCACTGTCCGACCGCCGACCGCCATTGGACTTCAGCCCGGCCATCGCCGGGCCACTGCTCGGCCGCCATTCATTGTCATACCTTCATCGAATCGTTCCTTGTCACCCAAACTTCTGAATAAAACCCGTTGGATTTTCATTCGATCATCATCGGTCCTTAGACTAGCTTTTCAAATTACTGTAATCTGACAACCTCTAAATCGAGGAATCTTTTCACCTGGGCGAGGCCCCGTGGTTTTCCCTCTTCGGATTTTCCACGTAAAAAAGATCTGGTGTCTTAATATCTCTCTCTTTCTGCTTGCGTGCTGGATCTTCGTACAATGCTAAGACGCTAAACTTTATTTTTCTCTATCGTCGCAAATATTCCTGGACGCAACAATACTTAAATTATTAAATGAATACAATTAATAAATTTAAATTTTTTAAATCTCATTTTAATAAAAATTTTGATATGATAATGTAGAATTTAACAACATATCAAGAAGTTGTGAGGTAAGCTGCAACATGATGGTTGTGGCCTCCTTTACGTTATTGTTAGGGGTGCTAAAATGAGTTTTAAGGTTCAAATCGTATTTGACCAAATTTCAAAATACTTGACCCGAACCTGACCCAATTTATGAAATCGGCCATAAACTACGACCCGAACATGACATGCTTTAAACCCAACCTGACATGACTTGCTAACCCATGAAAGCGGGCGAGGAGGTGAGGTTATGTCCAACTATGCGAGCTCGAGGACTGGTGCAAGGCTACCAGTGCGAAAGTGCGGTTGAGCGGTGAGAGCAGAGAGCACAGTTGGAGTGTGAAGGGTGAGGCTGTGAGGATCGTGAGGCAGATGAGACGCTAGCCAAACGAGTTGATTTTGAGTTCCCTGATTAACCCAAATCCGATATATCAATCAGATCGAAATTTTAAATCCAAATATGACCTCTTAGCTCAAAACTGTAATTTTCAGATCATAACCAAATCCAATTTTCGAATTGTTTCATACCCTACTATTAGTCTCCCACTAACCACTAACTTTTAGTAATTCATATTGACATGGCAGGTAATCCCACATGAACAAATTTTTTTTTGGGGTAAAAAAATTGTTGATACAGTCATACAGAGAACGTTGTGGACACCTGTCGTTGTTATGTTGGTTACGTTTAAAATAGCAAGAAAATAAATTGGACGATGACCGAGTTTTTGGAACCGGATGGTGGCTCGTCATATTTACTGTTTAATTTTATTTAGAATAAAATAATATTAGAATGTTCTGATTAGAAAACTAATTTTAAATTTAATTTAAAATGAGATAAATATAATATAATGATATTTTATATTGCATTCATTTTAAAATAAATTCAAAGAGTTTTAAAATTTATATTGTTTAAAGATTTTATGCGAAATATTTATAAATTTTTTATTTTTATTACTTAAAAAATAATTTTCTGTAATTTAAAGTACAGTAATGGGCTGAAAATAAATTTTAAATTAGATGAAAAGCACCATCTCAACAAAAATATTATCACTAATAATATTAGATATCAAATGAAGTTTATATTAAGAAGTTGGGAGATATTTCGATGCTTTTAGGCCATTTGTTCGTCTAACTATTTTGAGACTTTTTTATTTAGCCTTTTTTTTTGTTTTTTCTTCTATATATCTGTAAATTTTTTTGCTTCTTAGATTTTATGTGTTGGGGATTTCTTCTTGCTTACTATATAATAGACTTTTTTTCTATCCTTTTGGCTTTATTTTGTATTTATTTTTTAAGTTAAAATTTGAGCCATGGCTTTGGAATTTCATCTTGCAAAATTTTTCAAAAAATACAATAGGCATGAGTACTCCAATGATACAACCTGAAAACATTGTGGGGGAGCTAGATGAGCCAATTGAAGAGATTGCCTTTGCTACTGGGGTGAGTGATCATGTGGAGAGCGAGTTTCCCTATGACCCTGTCCCACGAGAATATATTATAGGAACTAGCAAAACTAATATGTAATACGTACTGCGATAGTGTTACACTCATTATGACCATGCCCAATAAGCTTTATATGAAAGAACTTCTGCATTGTCACCTACACATGTCTATGAGTGTTATGTGGCTATGCAAATGCATGAAATCTTTTCCGAAGCATATCTCGAGTGTTTGTGTGCATGAAATTTGAACATTTTTCTTGGGAAAGCCATACTGCTTCAACGTTGAGCTCTATGTAATTTTAAGAATTGAGGGGGGGGGGGGGGGGGGGGGGGGGGGGGGGGGGGGGGGGGGGGGGCTTATAGTGTTGAATCAGGCGTTGTGATATTTTGCTCTCTATTGAAAGCATCAAGCGTTGTGATATTTTGCTCTCTATTGAAAGCACTACGACACTAGATTAATATTTATAAAAATATTAAAATTTACTTCATTTTTACTCTATTGAAAGCTCTATGTAATTTTAAGAATTGAAAGTGTGTGTGTGTGTGGGGGGGGGGGGGGATTTGTTATAGTGTTGAATCAGGCGTTGTGATATTTTGCTCTCTATTGAAAGCACGATGACACTAGATTAATATTTATAAAAATATTAAAATTTACTTCATTTTTATCCCCCCCTCTCTCCTTAAGGATGCCGATTTAGAGAGATTCTAACACCATATGATCTAATGAAAATATTTTTCCATCTGAACCTATAAGTAATTAACTCATTCATCAACAAAAAATAATCAGAGTTACTAAATTTTCAATTTCATAGAAGCAAACATAAACAAATTTCATTTTATCAAAACATAAATACATTAATCCAATCAACTTTCAATCATCTATACATTAAAATAATTAAAAAGATGGATTACAAAATTGGTACATGAATCACTCAGACACAAAGAATCCCCACTCTTATTTATCTATAATGTTAGGCCTTTACTTTTGCCTTAAATATAAAAAATAATAGAATGAGCACCAGTAGCTCAGTAGACTCCCTTCCTTACCCATCACATACATCAATGTCTAATAAAAATATTAAATAATAATTTATTAAAAAAATATGAAGGCTTACAAGAATTATTAAAGTGAAAGTAAAACATGAATTACCAGGGTTTCAACATATATTTGATTTCATAATTATCACTTATACTTATATAGCCACTTTTACAGAAGTTTCCTATTACAATACAAAACACTTATTCTCAAGTGTTCACTTGAGCTTAAATTTAGCTTTTCATCAGAATTCATACAGAGTTTCAGAGATTACGATTGCTTAATTTAGACCATTTCTTAAACTTAAATAATTAGAATATTAATATATGACATGCAATGATTATAATGCATATGTCCTGATGCCTACTTATAATTCCACTTCTACTTATGTCTACCTTTACCTAGCTCCCACACTTATATATAATAAGTGTGGCTATAATCAAAATAGAATCAAGCCATATAATCTCACACATTTGCATTCAACAAGTGGTGTCAGAATCTCTCCTACATCCATACTAGGAAGATGGGGCTATAATAAAATATATAAGGCCCTTTTAACATATTAGAGAGTGAACTTTTTGACATCTCAAACATCTCTAATGTTTTATTATGCATAATGCAAGTTCAATGCAACAAGGATTAAATTAGAACCCCAAGGCAATATTTTGATAGTACAAAAATTATTAGTAAAAGCCATATCAGTTGTAAAACATAATACTCATTGAGCTTTGCATTTTTAATTTCAACTTTAGGAAAATATTCACATGAATATTTAAAGACTTTTATACAATTATTACTTTTGCTAAAAAAAGTCATAAATCAAAATTATACTAAAAATTTAATGTAAGAAAAATTAACTAATAAAACGTCAGGTTCATATAGCCATGATGCTCATAATAAGGAATAAAATAACACATTTAAAACTACGTAGTGAAAACTTAATAAAACCAAAGAAAAATAAAAATAACTTTTTTATAAACTCAATGGAATTAAAATTGAAGATATGGGTTTATGTGTAACTCCTACTGAATTGGTGAAGGGTAGCACATGTTTTGACCTAGTTTGATAATTGGAATTTCTATATTTGTATATTCAACATGTGTTTGTGAGTGTTTTGGGTACTTAAGTGTGCTTGAATCTTTTCTGAAGTGGGACCCAGAAGTCTATAGGGATGTATATGAAAACCGACAATTTTCTATTTAGAGTGATGCATGTTGGGCTTGTAACATTGCCCCGTTGAGCTCTATAGCCTTTTGTTTTTAAAATGAACTATGCAGCAACATTAGGGTTAGACAATGCAGTTGTATCCTCTCCAGTGGACAACACTGTGGTGTTAGGTTAAATTTTTTATAAAAATATCTAAAAATATTTTTTAAAAAAATTAAAGATCCACTTAAAGAGAGAAAGGAAGAGATTTTAGAGAGATAAAGCTAGATTTTAGTACGGGTGTCAAAATCTGAAAAGACCCGAAACATGACCATAACTCAACCCAAAAAAAAATTTGGGTTTATTTCAACTCATTTATCATACGGGTCAGGTTTGAGTTTGTAATAACAACCCATTTGTAAAACTGGGTCAAGTTCGAGATAACCCAGAAACCCAAAACCAAGCCGGATTGACCCATTTTCATCATCCCGCATGAGACCTATCTCGTCAGTCCTCAGCAACTCTGGCCACTTAGTGTCATCTCATTGGGCATTTTATCTCCATCGATGCATCATATCACCCCGTCACGTATGCTACCGCTGTCATCTATCTCGCCCGTGCTATCACCGTCCGTCCCGCCTGCTCTACTGCTATCGCCGTCTATCCCACACGTTCTACCGCTCCCACATAAGGCCTTGTGCTGGCTCCTATAGGCTGTAGTGTGGTTGAGAGTTGAGATGACGAGACCCAGTCGGAGGACATGCTCCACATCCTCTATTGTAGCATAATTTCCAACCCTCATGGGTTGGGTAAGGTCAACACGGTAACCCATACGGGATGAGTCCGAGCTGACAAACTTAACTTGTTTGCAAAATTGAGCCGGGTTAGTGTTAAGCCATTTATGTTTTGTTCAAGTCGGGTTCAACCCAAACCTGACCCGTTGACCAAAATTGACATCACTAGATTTTGGTGACTCCAATTCATTTTCTACTTCGTTCCTAGTTTAAGAAATTATCTTGACTGAGATAGGTTACATTTCACCTATCTTAGTTTTCAAGAATGTAAGAATTTTGAGATTTTTGTGGTTTAATTTACTATTTTATAGAGAAAAAATGAGTACAATTTTTTACTCAAAAAATTTTATTGTGTAATTTTCTTTATTTTATAGATATATCTGTTTTTGACATTTAGACACTTTTCTATAAAATTTTCAATGGGTGGACTAAAAAATATGTGATTTTTTGGCAAATTAGGAAATAATTATGATTAAAAAAAAATAAGGTTATTGAACAATTAAAGCTTCAAAATTATTTTCTAAATAATCTTTGGTAATTTTGAAATATTCCAAACCTATGAAATTATACTTAACAGTTGAATTTATTGCCTACTGATAAGCCTTTTGTAATGGAGTATATGATTATTTTTTTGAAATGGAGAAGATATGAGAGATGGAGGGAAGGTTCTATTCTAGAAGTTTTGTTCTGGTGCTAAATTCACAAGTTATGTTCTAATGTTATATACACATGGAGTCATAAAATTCTAAAATTCTAAATATATGATATATGTTAATCATTGTGAATTATAAGGGCCTATTTTTGATGGGAGGTATAAGTGCTTGAGAACAATATATTATTTTGTATTATGATATATGAAGTTATTATGTATGTAGTTTTCATACACAATATATTGTATTTCATTTACATTCTTCTATGTTTGTATTATCTACAATTAGCGTTATTCCTAGCATCATATATGATAACTGCTTTTACATTCAATTAAATGCTTAATAAGTAAAACATTTAGAAATCCATATTAGTGGGTGTTACCAATCAAGCTTTATTGGATCACACCTACTCTACTCTTTATTTCAGGTTAAGGGAAGGAGAAAGAGCCATTTGAGTAGCTGAGTATTCAGATTCTGATATGTATGAGTCTATAGAGATTTTTTTTTTACATAGTCATGGATATTTTTTGTTTATTTATCATGTTCAGTTATGTAGTCATGTACTATAGTGCAAATGTTGTATATTCATTTTTATGATAAATGAAAACAAATTAATGGATGATTTTATTGTTTATTTACTAAAAGTTGATTAAAAGTTCGGTCATATGTATTAAAGAAATTAAAAGAGTTTCCTCGAAACTTAGATCTTAGGCTGCTTATATTAATTTAATATGGTAGAACCTATATGTTTGTGGGTCATATTAGGTTGGATTGTGTAAAGTCCCTTTTTTATATTAGAGCTATGGTTTTAGGGAATTGATTGTAAAATAGAGCAGTAGAAAATTATTTGTAGTCATGTGAGATAATTTTGGGTAGTATATGGGCTTTTTATTATGCTTGTTTTCATGTGCATGTTTACTCTGTTCTATGTTCTGTATAATTATCAATGGATTCATAAGACTTAGATATGACTAATGGTAGAGTTCAAATAAGGTAGCACTAATAAGAGTACCACTCATGTTATTAGCTCTAATTTTATTTCTCAATTTGCTAGTCTGTTAGCCCAGTTAATGGGTGAAGCACAGAGCAAGATCTCTTCTATTAGATTTGTTGATGTTGATAGACACATAAATGCTATTGAGATTGAAGAATCCAAAGTTTGAGAGTACTGTTGAGCCAAGAGAAATAAAGAATTAGGGATATTATAGAAGACTTTTTATGGGATGTAATGTTCTCCTATGAGGAAGGTATCTCTGGTTGTGTTTTTATAAGATAAGGAGGCTAAGCGATGGTGGATGGGACAATAGAGGGGAATAATTTTTAGGGGAGGCTAAACTCTATGATCAGTTTGGATGAATTTATAGATATTTTTTAGCTTAGTTTGTAACTCCATTTGTACAGTAACAGATGTATAAAACATTTCTATAATTAATCCAAGGGAGTATGTTAGTTATGTAGTATAAGAATAAATTTTCTCCTTTGCAAGGTATGCTTTATAAATGATTAACACTCCTCGAAAGGTGCTATAGGTTTTTTAGAGGACTTCAAAATAGATTAGACAGTCATTAGTTCTATTCTATTCTAACTTTTCTGAGTTAATAGAGAGGGCCCATCTTATAGAGAATGATCTCATGGTTACTAGGAAGTGGTGGGCTGCTAGTAGAAAGAGATTTAGAGGTAAGGCTTCTACTAACAAGTTTTCATGAAAGAGGAGTAGGTTTGGACCTAGTGATTATAGGAGAGGTGGTTAATTTATAGTAGTTTTTAGTTGCAGTAGTATGGCTAGTTCTAGTAGTTTTATTCATGGGGCACTTGTGTGCCAGAGTTGTGGTAAGAGACACTTTAATTAGTGCTACATAATGATAGGATAGTGTTTTTGATATGGTCAAACTTGACATAAGATAACTGAGTGTCCACAGGTAGGACCTGCCATGCAATTTTAGAGTTATGTTAGATCTATAATGAGGTGGAGGATAGTTCCAGATCATGTGTTTACTGAGGGATCATCTGGTAGGGATATATGTTCTAGTTCATAGCAAGGAGACCATCTAGAAGTAATCATATATAGAGAACCTAGAAATTTTACAACTCAAATTCTAATTTAGACAAGTGTCCACATTTTTACTTAGTGCGAGACTTTTGATTTTTTGTATAAAAGATCATATTGATCATATTGATTAAATTCAATTTATCCAATGGTTCCTGCCATATGGATCATACAGTACGAAGAGAAATTTGTGTAGTACAATTGAAAGTTCGTTCGGGATGTTAAGCCCTATGAACTTAGTCCCAAGCTAACCAAGAGGGGGGGGGGGGGGGGGAATTGGTATTTTAAAAATTACTTGAGACAAAGAAATAAATTCACAAACCAAATCACACCACCAAACCAAATGCGGAATTTAAAAGTGCGGAAGCGAAACTAAGAACACAAGATTTATAGTGGTTCGGTCGACTAGACCTACGTCCACTCCTTGGAGGCACCCTCCAAGTATTGCACTACAAAACGTGACTCTCCTTTAGCCCCCACAGCTAGGCGGAGAAGCCCTCACAAGAAACTCCTTTTTGCCACCCCGGCAAGGCAGAGAACCTACCTCCTTTTGCTTCCTTCTGAAGCTGGCAGAGAACCACAACCAAAAGCAAAACTCCTTACCTCTACCGACCCTTCCACGAACGAGAAACTCCAGACGAAAGACAAGCAGAGCGATCCTTGAGCAACCCTTGTGAATCCCCTCACAAGCTCCCCCTCACAAGATCCTCTCTCTCTCCCTCTCTCTCTCTTTCTCTCCTCAAGGTCTTCTCAGGTCAAGGCAGCAGCCAAAAGGTCTCTTAAAAAAACGTTGAAGAAGAGCTCTTTAAATAGAAGAGCTCAAGAGGAGCTCATTAATTGCAAGTAGCCGACTTTATCGTCCAGGCCGATAAGGACATCGGCCTGGCTGATTAGTACAAATCAAGGAAGATTGGCCAGAGCACAGCCTTGGGAACAGTCCTGGACGATTGAAATTTGGCCTAATCGTCCAGGCCGATCTCATGATCGTCTTGGCCGATTAGTTCAAATCAGAGGTAAATTGTCCTGAGCATAGTCCTGGGAACCGTCCTGGCCGATTGAAATTTGGCTAGATCGTCCAGGCCGATCTCACGATCGTCCTGGCCGATATGATCGTATCAATCATCCTTAATCACTCCCTTGATTTCCTGATCAATTAAGGCATAATTTGGTAATTTCGTCCAGGCCGATCCTGGAATCGTCCTGGCCGATAATTTAAAATTCAGTATGCCTAAACTGTCTAAGGCGGCCATCTCTTTCTATTTTGAGCTTATCGTCCTGGCCGATACACGTATCGTCCAGGCCGATAGTTAATGTCGGCTGCCTTAATTAAGAATCCTTAATTTAGACTTTCTGTTTTAAGCCGATCGTCCCGGAGATTATTACAAGTAGACTCAAAAGATGAAAAATAAAATTACAGACTGACTCAACCTTAAACCTACGCGATCCTGGACTTGGCTTCCTCTTGATCGTCCGATCTTCGATTCCTGAAAAGTTAGAAGCAACAAGTAGTCCGAGAGAAACAGTGTTTGTCAATCATCAAAACATAAGACATGCAAATGTAGATTTGTAACAATCTCCCCCTTTTTGATGATGGCAAACACAAGTAGGAAAATTTCATTAAAACACAGCAAGGTTACAAAATCCAAGACCAAACAACTTTTTCCTACACCCTACTCCCCCTTTTGTCATCACAAAAAGAGGGTCTAGAAACACATGAAAAAGACTAACGAGAACACTAAAAAGACAGGAAAAACACAACACAAAATACAGACTAAAACAACGAGGGATCCAGATCATCAGATGGAGGTGGTGGAGGTGGCTGCTGAAAGTAGGTGGCAAGTGTGGTGAACTAAGCATTGAACCAGGCGATGTCCTGGTCATGCTGCTGCTGCTGCTGAGTAACGAAACTGTCAAATCGGGCTAAATCCTCAGCGCGGTGTTGTTCATAGCGGGCAATGTCCTCTGAGTGTTGCTGCTCCTGAGCAACAACGTAGGCGTCAAACCTAGTCTCCCAACGATCAAATCTCTCAATCAACTGATCAAAGGGTGAGTGCTGGTGGAGAGGGACAGGATCCGGAACGGGAGCGGGAGCGGGAGCCTCCTCCTCTCTAGCCCCCCGACCTTCCCCATCTTCTGGGTGAAGACGAGTACTATGAAGTGCAGTGAAGGAATTGTTTGAGTAGTAGGTTGGGTGACGGTCAGAATGATGAGGATATTGGAGATTGTATTTTGTTTCAAGGACATAGGCTATGATGTGTCCTAAGGCTAGATTGGGCTTTCTCTTATGGCCTGGGTCGCGAATTGTGGTTAGGTGATCGATGTAGCGAAAGAGTAGGTTAGCGGCATTGAATTCTCTTTGAGCCATAATGTAGAAAGTAGTGAGGGACAGTAAAGGGGTGATGTGAATCCGGTCCCCGGCTTTTGGGATTATGGATGTGCGAAGGACATGTTGGATTGTCCTAGCATCTTTGAACAAAGAGCTAGTTTCTCCAACATGGAAATGTGTATTGGTCTGACGAAGGAAGTGATTCGCCGTAGACCAGTCAAAATCAGGATCAGTGGTAATTTGGTGCAGCTTATCCCTAGTGGTGGATAGCTGTAGAAAATCAACACAGTCCTGATATGTGATTTCGATAGGGCGTCGATTCACATAGGAGGTCATGACTCTGAAGATGTGGTTAATGCGTAGGTTGGCAGACGAATACGTTTCCCACCAGCCATTTGAGAGAGATAGCAAGAAACACAAAAGAGTTGAAGGAGGAGTGTGAGAAAAAAATGGCTGGAATTGGTCTGAATTTAAAGAAACGACCATATCGTCCTGGCCGATCGAAGAATCGTCCAGGCTGATATGGTACAATAAGTGCGTACAGGCCGATTGGTCAAAAAGGCGGTCCGATCGTCCGGGCCGATCAGATATCGGCCAGGCCGAATATAGACACAGGCGATCGGCCCGAGGAGTCAGGCCGAACGACCGTTGAAAAAGCAGATCGTCCGGGCCGATTAGGTGTATCGTCCGGGACGATGCACACAATAATTGATCGTACCGGCCGAAGTTAAAACGTTTTAAATGCTTTGCCACGTGTATCGTCCAGGACGAACAGTGGATCGGCCCGGACGATTGTCCAATAATGGATCGTCCGGGGCCGGATTTAAAGATCAAAACGTACTGACACGTGGATCGTCCAGGACGATCAAGTGTATCGGCCAGGACGATACACATAAAATGCATCGGCCAGACAAAATATACTATCGGCCAGGACTATCACCAAGAGTTCGATCAAATCGTCCAGGACGATATAGGATCGTCTGGGACGATGAGTTAGGGTTTTCAAACACAAAGGTCAGCATATGGATTTTGAACAGATTTAGTTATATCGTCCAGGACGATAAGAGTATTGGCCAGGACGATGTAACTAGGAATTGAATTCAAAAGATGATGATGATCAAGACCCAAAAAAAAAAACAGTCAAAACATAAAAAGATAATAAAAAAAAGGAACACATGAAAACAATTTTTTTTTTTGAGGCATCATATGAGAATCCTTTTCAAAAATGAAGCCTTTTAAAGTTCCAAGAGATCAAGAAGTTTAACAAATCTTAATCAGAAGAAGGTAGAATGTCTGATTTTGTTAACCCTTGATCAGACATCCTTCAGGGTACATAAATTCTTTTGAAAACCAAAAATCCAGCTTAGAATAACTAATAGGGATAATAAGATCCATTCAAAGCTTGTTTACAAAAAAATATTTTATATTTAATAAGCCAAAGTAATTTTTCTCAATCATGGAAATTGAAATCAAGTCTTTGAAAACATCACATAGTTAATGAGTTTTCTAAGTTTTAAGAGTTTTTCCAAAGAGAGAATAGCTTGCATTTAGTGGGCTCATTTTATGCCTCTTGTCATTTGATTTGCTCTTTTGAGCATCTTTTGATTCTTTGATACACTTTTGTGTATATAGTATTCTTTTCAATTTTGGCTTCATTGGCCTCCTTTCCTTTTTAACTTTTGCAAGCTAGAAACTCTTTAATAACCCCTTAAAAAAAACTTAGTTGTGAGTATATCCTCCAAATATTAGAGAATAGGGGCTCTCTCTCTAACATAGGGAAGAACAATCCACAACACAAAATCAAAAAGAAACATGTGATAAATGCAATGGCAAGATTTCAAAAAGCTTGAATGATATCTAAGAAACTTTGGCTATTTTACATAAAATAAATTAATGTAGCAAGACAAGAAAAAGATCTTAATTAACAAGCCATTGGTTAGACCGAGTTTAGACTTTTGTTTTAGAGAAGAAAATCATACCACTAAATAAAGTCTGAAGGAGGGAGAAAACATCAACAGAAAACTCTCTTTAACCAATTTTGAAAAGCTAAACAACTATCTCCAAAAACTCCAAAAACTAAAAGTTTGAAAGGACTAATCATATGGAAGGCCAAAATTAAATAGCAACGGTAAACAGAACAAAACAAAACAACACAAATGAAAAGAAATAAAGCAAACTAAAATCAGCACAAAAACTAAAAGAACAATAAAATAAAAAGACACACAAAACTAATGTTTCAAGCAAGTGATAAAGCAGCGAGTTTAAGCATTTTTGAGAGCTGCAAGCCTCCTTATGTCCAGTTTTCCTCTGCTCCCACGAGGGCTTTGGTGAGAGCACACCTGCAAAACTCAACAACAGTCAGATTTAGGAACCCAAACAGGTTTGGGATCCTTCTTAGAAAAAGTAGAATGTAATGCAGGTAAGGTATGCTGTGAATCATGCATCTTAGGTCTCCACACCCAATGAGTACTACGATGAACGGTGCAAGTGTGTGAGATGTGTCCTAGCATGCCACATGAAAAACATCTAATTCCAGGAAAGGGATTTCTTAAATAATTTGAGTTATAATTCCTTTTCCTGGATTTTGGCTTAAGATCAACAGTGGAAGTCATCCGATTTTTTTCTCACATGTATTAAAATCATTTTGAATCCTCAAATTTGTTCTCTTTAATGTATCAATCTCAATCCTTAAATTTTTCTCAAGATCTTTAGATTTCTTAAGATCAAAACTAAGTGAGGTGTGTGTGAAACTTTTAATGCATTATGTTCATCAATTAATTCCAAATGCTTTTTGTTCAACTCATCAAATTCATCAAGGAGTGCCATGTGATTTGAATCAATCGTTGCATGATCTTTGAGAAACACACTTCATGCTCTTTTTGTAGATTTGAATGTTCTAATTTTAGGCTAGCATGAGTTTTCTTAAGTTTTTTGTATGTATGATGCATGGATTTTTTCACAAATTTCAAACAATTCATCATAGGTTGGTTTACATACCTCTTCTTCATCACTTTGATTTTCTCCCATGAAACACAAATTCGTAGTCTCTTCCTCTGGTTCAGTCTCAGAGGAATCAGTACCAGATTCTGCCCAAAATCCTCTTTGGATTTTCTTCTTGTCCTTCCTTGACTTGGCTTTCTCCTCACCTTTTTCCTTTTCTTTGCTTGATTGATCTTGAAGTGTAGGGCAATCGGCTCTCACATGTCCAGGTTTCCTGCATTCAAAACAAACAACATCAGAAGATCCTTTAACATATTTGTGATCCTTACCTTTCCTCCAATTTTGATGATGCCTATGTTTCTTCCTTAGAAAGCTTTTGAATTGCCTTGTGATGAAGGCAACTTCATCGCTCTCAGACCCGAAAGATTCAGAATCCGATTTGTGCGCCTTCAGTGCGATTGTTTTTCTCCTTTTTTTCTCTCACCTGCATCAAGATTTCTTTGATTCACACCTTGCTCGTAAGCAATAAGTGAGCCAAGTAAGTTATCAATGGAATAAGTATTCAAATCTTTTGATTCAGTGATTGCAGTTATTTTTGCATCATAAGACGAAGGCAAGCATCTCAAAATCTTGTTAACTTTTTCATAATTCGAAAGCTCTTTTCCTAGTGCATGCAATGAAGTAACAATCTGAGTAAACCTAGTGTACATGTCAGAAATCGATTCATGAGGTTTCATACGAAAAAGTTCGTAGTCATGCAAGAGAAAGTTCAAACGGGTTTGCTTAACTTCATTAGTACCTTCATAGGTGATGCATAATTTATCCCAAATCTCTTTACCAGTTTTGCAAGTTGAAACACGCATGTAATCTTCAGATTTCAAAGCACAGAAAAAACAGTTCAAACATTTTGCATTTAACTGAGCCATATCACGTTCATCGAAAGTCCATTCAGTAAAAGCAACTTCAGTTTTAATACCATTAATTTCACGAGAAGGTGGAGAATAATCTTCTTGAATAAGCATCCACATGCGATAATCAGTAGATTGTAAAAACGTTGACATGCGGGTTTTCCAAAAATCAAAAGGTAAGTTGTCAAATAGAGGAGGTCGTGTAATCGAATAACCTTCAGTAGTGTTTCTATTTCCTATGTTAGCCATGGATCAAATTCAAAAAGTTTTCAAACTTAATTTTTTTCAAATCCCGCTCTGATACCACTTGAAAGTTCGTTCGGGATATTAAGCCCTATGAACTTAGTCCCAAGCTAACCAAGAGGGGGGGGGGGTGAATTGGTATTTTAAAAAATCTTGAGACAAAGAAATAAATTCACAAACCAAATCACACCACCAAACCAAATGCGGAATTTAAAAGTGCGGAAGCAAAAATAAGAACACAAGATTTATAGTGGTTCGGTCGACTAAACCTACGTCCACTCCTTGGAAGCACCCTCCAAGTATTGCACTACAAAACGTGACTCTCCTTTAGCCCCCACAGCTAGGCGGAGAAGCCCTCACAAGAAACTCCTTTTTGCCACCCCGGCAAGGCAGAGAAAACTACCTACCTCCTTTTGCTTCCTTCTGAAGCTGGCAGAGAACCACAACCAAAAGCAAAACTCCTTACCTCTACCGACCCTTCCACGGACGAGAAACTCCAGACGAAAGACAAGCAGAGCGATCCTTGAGCAACCCTTGTGAATCCCCTCACAAGCTCCCCCTCAAAAGATCCTCTCTCTCTCTCCCTCTCTCTCTTTCTCTCCTCAAGGTCTTCTCAGGTCAAGGCAGCAGCCAAAAGGTCTCTTAAAACGTTGAAGAAGAGCTCTTTAAATAGAAGAGCTCAAGAGGAGCTCATTAATTGCAAGTAGCCGACTTTATCGTCCAGGCCGATAAGGACATCGGCCTGGCCGATTAGTACAAATCAAGGAAGATCGGCCAGAGCACAGCCCTGGGAACAGTCCTGGACGATTGAAATTTGGCCTGATCGTCCAGGCCGATCTCATGATCGTCCTGGCCGATTAGTTCAAATCAGAGGTAAATCGTCCTGAGCATAGCCCTGGGAAACGTCCTGGCCGATTGAAATTTGGCTAGATCGTCCAGGCCGATCTCACGATCGTCCTGGCCGATATGATCGTATCAATCATCCTTAATCACTCCCTTGATTTCCTGATCAATTAAGGCATAATTTGGTAATTTTGTCCAGGCCGATCTTGGAATCGTCCTGGCCGATAATTTAAAATTCAGTATGCCTAAACTGTCTAAGGCGGCCATCTCTTTCTATTTTGAGCTTATCGTCCTGGCCGATACACGTATAGTCCAGGCCGATAGTTAATGTCGGCTGCCTTAATTAAGAATCCTTAATTTAGACTTTCTGTTTTAACCCGATCGTCCCGGACGATATAAATATCGGCCGGGCCGATGTGGGAAAAAATATAATTTCTAAGCCTCTCAAGTGTGTGTGTGAAGGGTTACTTAGCATCAGTCTTTTTGATTATTACAAGTAGACTCAAAAGATGAAAAATAAAATTACAGACTGACTCAACCCTAAACCTACGCGATCCTGGACTTGGCTTCCTCTTGATCGTCCGATCTTCGATTCCTGAAAAGTTAGAAGCAACAAGTAGTCCAATAGAAACAGTGTTTGTCAATCATCAAAACATAAGACATGCAAAAGTAGATTTGTAACAACAATCACCAATAATTGATCGATTTAGGCCGTTGGATGTATTATGATTGAAGATTTGATACTTTATTTAGATCGTACAGTACGATATGAATCGTACTAATTGATGTAAAAAAATTAGAAAAATTATGAGATGGAGTGTTATGATAAGGAAGGATATAAAAACTAAATAAAATAAGAGTAAAAACAAAGTGAATAAAAAATAAGAAAAACAACCACAAAATATATATATTATATATATATATTTTTTTGTTGAAAGAATTGATCAGTAGTATCAAATGAAAAGTGTTTATCCAATGACTAAATCTGTAAGAAATACAAGGAAAATGCTAAAATCTAGAAAGTTTAGAAAATTGAATTTATTCAACCCTAGCTCATGCTCCTTTATAGGTTAAAAGTCCTATTGAAAAAAATCTAACTTAAAAAATAAATTAGATTGGAAATATGATATTTTTAAACTTCTTTTCAAAAATATATCTAAGAGAATAACATTGCAAAGCGATGAACCATAAATCATAATATTTGAAATCAGATGTAGATGATTCAATTGGCACATGTATTTGTCTAAGATTTAATGAATTGAAAGGAAGGAAAGCTAACTAATTGTTGGTTCATTTTTTGCATCCTTTATCATAGTTTGATGCACTTTGTGCATCTTTTGATTTTTTGTACACCTTATTTTTCTTTCAATTTTTTGCAATCATTACACATCTTTTCAATTTTTGGACTTACACTGTGCCTCTTTTTTTACTTTTGTAACCTTTCTTCCTTTTTTGGTCTTTAAAAGACTCTCAGTTATGAAATTATCTTCTAAATATAAGAGGACTCACTCTCTTATAGAAGGAAGAGTAAAACATAAACCAAACCCTGATCCATTTGATATAGTCAAATAACTTGGTTTAAAAAAGTTGGATATAAATTCATTGATTTGCAAAAAATATTCAAATGAGATAGATAATTATATGAAAATGAAATAGATGTCTATTTCTTGGTTCAATTTTTAATTTGAAATATATTTTGATTCAAAAAGAAATTACACACCTAAAGGAGTTAGAGGAAGAGAGATAATCTCCAAACTCTTCCCTTAACTGTTTTTAGAGGACTTAAATACTTCTTACAAAAATAGGTAAGTTTTTCATTTAAGAAAAATGCAACTTCTGAAGTGAGGAGTAATAAGATTCTTTATTTTCTTAAGAAATAAACAACACATGAAAAAAAAAATCATAAAATACTAAAAAACAAACAGATAAAATAAAACATAAAACATAAAACAAATAAAATGAGAAAACAAAAATCATATTTCAAAGCATTCAATTTCAAGCATGAATATCTATAACACCTAATATTGTTCTTAAGGTACTAAAGGTTTCAATAGCCAGTGGTTTCATAAGGATATCTGCAAGCTAATTTTCAATTGCTATATGATGTAGCTATGTATCCTATGATGATATGGTCCCTAATGAAATGGCGCCTTATGTCTATGGTTTGGTCCTACGGTGTTGGATTGGATTCTTTGAAATATATATGACACTACTTTCATCACATAAGATTGAAATGGTGCCTACAGGTAGTCCTAAATCAAAGATTTATTATTTTAACCAAATGACATGTGCCACATAACTTTTTAAGGCTATGTATTAAACTTTTATAGTGGACAGGGCTACTGAGTTCTACTTTATGTTGGACCAGGAAACTAAGGATTGAATTATGAACTGGTAGGTTCCATAAGTATTTTTTTCAATCAACCCTACACCTAGCAAAGTCTAAATCAAAGTATCCTATGATTTTAAAGGAAGTGTTATGCCTAAGATACCATATTCTCAAGTTTTGGGCAACTAAGAGATATCTAAGGATTATCTTAACAACAGTCAAGTGGGACTCTTTTGGATCAGCCTAAAATCTAGCATTGAGATAAACACTAAATATAATTTCAGGTCTACTAGTAGTCAAGTAAAGAAGTTATCCAATTATTTCTCTATTTTTTTCTGATCAAGTGATTTTTTATCTGAGTCCTTGTTTAACTAAACAGTAAAACTCATGGGAGTGTTTATTATCTTAGCCTTATGTTGACCTCATTTTTGTATGAGGTCACCTTTAATTCCTCCCTGAGCTCTAGATCCTAGGATCTTCCTAGTTCCTAGCCCTTAGGCCCAATCCAGATCTTAATTCAATTCAAACCCAGAACCCTTAGGCTAAAGACTTAAGTCCTAAAGCCCTTTTTAGGTGATTTTTTTATCACCTTGAAACCCAGTCAATTGGCATCTGATTCAGGGTCTATCAATTTCATATTGATATGACATATCTCTAGTGTCAACCATCCAAATCTGAGCTCATTTGGAGGACTCTAACTCCATAAACTCAACCCAATTCCAAAGGTTGCAAAACCTTCAAATATTTACAATCCATGCCATTGGGCCTTTCACCTAGTGGAATTTGACCTTGCAGCCCCCTCCAAACCTTTTGACCACTCCTAGAACTTGATTTTGACTTATTGAACAATAGTCTATATCTTTCCAGATTCAATTTGACCCAGAATCGACTCAAACCCAAAATGACCAAAATGCCCTTAAAGGAGATTTTTGAGCTTTTGGCCTAAACTTAATTTAATTTGACTATCAATCCTTGAAGTCTTCCTCAAATGTTTTCAAATAATGTTTGAGACCTTTTGAATCTAATTCCAACCATGGCTCAACTTGGTTGACCAACTCAACCCATTTTGACCTTAAGTCCCCTCAAGGGTCAAAATGATCATTTTGACCTAGATGGCCCTTCCACACTTTGATGCCTCATTCATTAGACTCATAAGACCAAATTGATTTCAAGGGACCCAACTCCTAGCCCTAGGTCAACTTGGTTAACCAACTCAACCAAGTTGACCAAATGACTCATATACCTCCTTCCACCTAAACTATTTGGCCAAGACCATTTCAATCCCATTTGAACCCAAGGGGTGGCTCCTTGGACTCACAAGAGACTTTTCTTGGAGACCCAAGTCTTGGGCTCACTTGAGTTAGCCTTTTGGCTTGACCCAAGTGCCCAAAGAGGGGCCCCCTTTGAGCCATTTCTCAACCTTAATCAAATTGAACCCAAACCATGGTGTCATTGGATCTCCCATGACCCACTACACCTCCCTTAATCAGCCCAGCCATTAAGCCCCCTTGGGTCAAGAGTTAGGCTAACCCAAAGTGGAAAAAACCAATTGGGATTGAGCCAACTTCTGTCCTAAGCTCAATTGAACCTGACCAACACCTCCATTAGGTGGCCCTAGGTCCAACACACCTCCTCCAGCCAGCCCATGCCTTGGGTTGCCTTGGGTTGACTTAGTGTCATCTTATCGAGCATTTTATCTCCATCGCTGCATCATATCACCCCGTCATGTCTGCTACTGTTGTCATCCATCTCGCCCGTGCTGTTACCGTTCGTCTCGCCTGCTCTACCACTATCGTCGTCTGTCCCACACGCTCTACCGCTACCACTGCTATCCCACCTAAGGCCTTGTGTTGGCTTCTATAGGCTGTAGCATGGTTGAGAGTTGAGATGATGAGACCCAGTCGAAGGACATGCTCCATAGCCTCTTTTGTCGCATAATTTCTAGCCCTCAAGGGTTGGGTCAGGTCAACATGGTAACTCATACGGGACGAGTCCGAGCAGACAAACTTAACTTGTTTACAAAACTGAGTCGGGTTAGTATTAACTCATTTATGGTCAGTTCAAGTCGGGTTCGACTCAAACCTGACCTGTTGACCAAAATTGACATCACTAGATTTTGGTGACTCCAATTCATTTTCTACTTCGTGCCTAGTTTAAGAAATTAGCTTGACTGAGATGGGTTACATTTCACCTATCTTAATTTTCAAGAATGTAAGAATTTAGAGATTTTTGTGGTTTAATTTATTATTTTATAGAGAAAAAATGAGTACAATTTTTCACTCATAAAACTTTTATTGTGTAATTTTCTTTATTTTATAGATATAACCGTTTTTGACATTTAGACACTTTTCTATAAAATTTTCAATGGGTGGACTAAAAAATATGGGATTTTTTGGCAAATTAGGAAATAATTATGATTTGAAAAAAATAAGGTTATTGAACAATTAAAGCTTCAAAATTATATTCCAAATAATCTTTGGAAATTTTGAAATATTCCAAACCTATGAATATATACTTAGCAATTGAATTTATTGCCTACTGATAAAGCCTTTTGTGAAATTTTTAATTTTTTTATTTATATTTTTTTTATAATGTAATGAATTATATGCTTATTTTTTTTTTAAATGTGTGATTCTGAGAAGATATGAGAGATGGAGGGAAGGTTCTATTCTAGAAGTTTTGTTCTGGTTCTAAATTCACAAGTTATGTTCTGATGTTATATCCACATGGAGTCATAAAATTCTAAAATTCTAAATATATGATATATGTTAATCATTGTGAGTCATAAGGGCCTATTTTTAATGGGAGGTATATGGGCTTGAGAACAATATCTTATTTTGTATTATGATATATGAAGTTATTATATATTTAGTTTTCATACACAATATATTGTATTTCATTTACATTCTTCTATGTTTGTATTATCTACAATTAATGTTATTCCTAGAATCATAAATATCTGATAACTTCTTTTACATTCAATTAAATGTTTAATAAGTAAAACATTTAGAAATCCATATTAGTGGGTGTAACCAATCAACCTTTATTGGATCACACCTGCTCTACTCTTTGTTTCAGGTTAAGGGAAAGAGAAGAGCCATTTGAGTAGCTGATTATTCAGATTCTAATATGTATGAGTCTGTAGAGATTTTTTTTTTTAGACAGTCATGAATAATTTTTTTATTTATCATGTTCAGTTATGTAGTCATGTACTATAGTGCAAATGTTGTATATTCATTTTTATGATAAAAGAAATCAAATTAATGGATGATTTTATTTTTTATTTACTAAAAGTTGATTAAAAGTTTGGTCATATGTATTAATGAAATTAAAAGAGTTTCCTCGAAACTTAGATCTTAGGCTGCATATCTTAATTTAATATAGTAGAACCTATATGTTTGTGGGTCATATTAGGTTGGATTGTGTAAAGTCCCTTTTTTATATTAGAGCTATGGTTTTAGGGAATTGATTGTAAAATAGAGCAGTAGAAAATTATTTGTAGTCATGTGAGATAATTTTGGGTAGTATATGGGCTTTTATTTATGCTTTTTTTCATGTGCATGTTTACTCTGTTGTATGTTCTATATACTTGTCTAATGGATTCATAAGACTTAGATATGATTAATGGTAGAGTTCAAATAAGGTAGCACTAATAAGAGTACCACTCCTGCTATTAGCTCTAATTTTATTTCTTAATTTGCTAGTCTATTAGCCCAGTTAATGGGTGAAGCATAGATCAAGATATCTTCTATTAGATTTGTTGATGTTGATAGACACATAAATGTTATTGAGATTGAAGAATCCAAAGTTTGAGAGTACTGTTGAGCCAAGAGAGATAAAGAATTTGGGATATTATAGAATACTTTTTATGGGGTGTAATGTTCTCCTACGAGGAAGATATCTCTGGTTGTGTTTTTATAAGATAAGGAGGCTAAGCGATGGTGGATGGGACACTAGAGGGGGATAATTTTTAGGGGAGGCTAAACTCCCTGATCAGTTTAGATGAATTTATAGATATTTTTTAGCATAGTTTTTACCTCCATCTGTACGTTAACAGATGTATAAAACATTCCTATAATTAGACCAAGGGAGTAGATTAGTGATGCAGTATAAGACTAAATTCACTCCTTTGCAATGTATGCTTTATAAAAGATTAACACTCCTCAAAAGGTGCTATAGGTTTTTGAGAGGACTTCAAAATAGATTAGACAGTCATTAGTTCTATTCTATTCTAACTTTTCTGAGTTAATATAGAGGGCTCATCTTATAGAGAATGATCTCATGGCTACAAAGAAGTGGTGGGCTGCTAGTATAAAGAGATTTAGAGGCAAAGCTTCTACTAACAAGTTTTAATGAAAGAGGAGTAGGTTTGGACCTAGTGATTATAGGAGAGGTGGTTAATTTATAGTAGTTTTTAGCTGCAGTGGTATGGCTAGTTCTAGTAGTTTTATTCATGGGGCACTTATGTGCCAGAGTTGTGGTAGGAGACACTTTAATTAGTGCTACATAATGATAGGATAGTGTTTTTGATATGTTCAAACTTGATATAAGATAACTGAGTGTCCACAGGTAGGACCTGCCATGCAATTTTAGAGTTATGTTTGATCTATAATGAGGTTGAGGATAGTTCCAGCTCATGTGTTTACTGAGGGATCATTTGGTAGGGATATATGTTCTAGTTCATAGCAAGGAGACCATCCAGGAGTGATCATATATAGAGAACCTGGAAATTTTACTACTCCAATTCTAATTTAGACAAGTGTCCACATTTTTACTTAGTGCGAGACCAGAGATGCTTCAGATGTAGTTACAAGTACGGCTTATATTTTTAATCTACCATGTCACATTTTGTTTAATTTTGAAGCCATTCAATGATTTATTTTTGACAGATATTTTGAATCATTATACTTTCCTTCTATACTACTACAAATTTCTTGTTTGATGCTTGGCAAATTAGTTAAGGAATGGTAGCCAGTAGAATATATTTTTTGATATTGAAATATCTGATAGGAAATGGATATCTAGTTTGATAATATACCCATTTTGAGTTCAATATTATTTTTGCTATAAATTGGATGAGTAAATATAAAGCACAAATAATGTGTTTAAAGAAAAGACTTATCTTATTTTTGGTTAGTGATATTTATTTATTCTAGGGAGTTAGAGGAATTTTGTTTTATTTTACTTCCACTATTAAAATGGATAGGCTATGGAGAAAAGAGTGGATTATATTTTTAGCATTGGGATAGGAGTACGGAATTTGGATCAATTGCAATATGGGATCTTGACCTCATAGTTTTGAAGATAAGAAATATTATTAGATTTTATTTTATTTCTCCTCTTACTATTATTGCATATTTCGTTTTTGTGCACTAACAATTCAGACACATCGTACACCATACAATAAAGGAACAATATTGAAGACTGGATAGAATAGGTTTGATGTTTGCAAGAGTATGTATTTTTATTTAGCTATATTTATATAACTTAAGTCAAATGTCGTGTAAAAGGTATATGCTATCTTAATAATTATGCACACATGGGGGTGAAAGTTTAAAGTTCATATTTTTTAAAGATCATACTTTACGATCCAGATCGTACTAAATGATCCATTGATTAAAAATTTAAACTAATCATATTGTATGAACTCGATCATACATGATGATTAGTTTAAATCTAAGCTCCCAGCCACCTATCAGATTTAGGCAAAAAAATTGAATTTTAATTTTGAACTAATCATATTGTACGAACACATTCGTATTATATGATACTTTAAATCTTGCCTAAATTAATCTCTATAATTAGTAAATCAAAGCAAGGTTTACTAATGAGTTTGATCGTATGGTACATTCATGATTATACTGGATGATCATTATCATACTAAATAATTAACAAAGGTGATTTTTAATCATTCTTGGGATGATCCTCGATGAACCTTGATTAGATTGAACTATTTTTTTAGTATGATATCAATTATATTGGATGATTAATAGAGATCATTTTTTATCGTCCCAGAAATCATCTAGGATGAACTAGTAAAATGAAATAATTATAATGTACAATCCATAATTTATATTGCATGATTTATTTAAGTTTCTTGAACTAATCATATTGGGATTTGTTCATCATACAAAATAAATAGGGATTTTTGTACTAATCATACTATACGATTTACTGATCATATTATGCGAACATAGTTAGTTGAATTAAAAAATAAGAGGTTTTTGGAGCCTTTTATTTAAACATCTCTTAATTTATTTAAGATACTCTTTTGGCTACTAAAAAAATTATTAGAGAGTTTTTTTAGGGGTTGTGTCTTCTTGAGAGATCTTGGAGTTTATAGAGAAAGGGGGAAGTTTTGTATGAGGGAAAAGTAGTGTGAGTGGGGATTTCATGCAATTACTCCAAGAAAGCTTATACCTAAGTTTCATAATGTGTTTTTGTTAATATTGAGAGAATCTCCAAGGAGAAAGCCTTCAAGGCTAATGAGTGTTGGTACTCCACCACACTAAGAGGGTGAAAGGGATTCAATTTCTTTGCCTTATCAGGAAGGTAAAATGGATTTTGGTACTCTGCCGCATCAGTTTGGTGGAAAAGATTTTTAAGGGTGTCTCTATCTTGCTGTTGGGGGGGGGGGGGAGGGGGAGGAGAGTCACTAAAGGTTTTCTGCAATACCCAGGGAGGAGGACTTCCGGGAGTGGACGTAGGTCAAGTTTTTATCGAACCACTGTAAAATTTATGGTGCGCTCGTTCCATTTTTCTTCTTGTATTTTACTCTTCAGAGTTTAATTTCCTTCATGTTATATTAATACAAAACTGTTGAGTCTAGTAATTAGGTTGTTAAGCCTAAGTTAATGTCCCAATGCTACCAAGAAGGGGGGGGGGTGTGAATTGGTAGTTTTAAAAAAATTTAAACCCTCTTTTTAAAATTATGTTGAACCGAAATAAAAATGTTTCTTTTAAGTTTTTGTAGAAAAAGTTTTTCAACCACAGAGTTTTTAAGACTAAAATTAAAATGCGAAAATGTAAAATCAGTAAAGTAAATGACATCAAATTTATAGTGGTTCGGTCTAAAACCAGACCTACATCCACTCCCTAGAGGCACCCTCTGAGTATTGCACTAATACCAATAGTGACTCTCCTTTTGCACCCACAGCAAGGTGGAGAAGCCTTTACAACACACTCTTTTCACCACTCCCCGGTGCGGCAGAGAACCGTCGTCCTTTTACACAATCCACAGTGTTGGCAGAGAACCGTCCGTCCTTTCACACTCTCCTAGTGTGGACAGAGAACCCTTCGACCTTTCACACTTTCCAAGTGTAGGCAGAGAACCCTAACTTCGTCCTTTCACACTCTCCAAGTGTAGGCAGAGAACCCTTCTTCCTTTCACACTCTCCAAGTGTAGGCAGAGAATCCTTCGTCCTTTCACACTCTCCTAGTGTGGGCAGAGAACCCTTCGTCCTTTCACACTCTCCAAGTGTCGGCAGAGAACCAGATCTCTTTGACAGATCTTCTCACAAGAATATAGAAGGAAGAAAGAAAAGAGTGAAGTAATCCCAATTCACAAGTAGAGATTCTTACCTTTGAAATCCAAGTGAAGCCTTCTCGCTCCAGTGGTATGAATCCTCCCTTGAATGCTCTCTTCCACTCTCTCCTTGGCTATTCTCTCAAGAGGCACGAAGATCAAATGACAAAAAGATTGGGATGGCAGTCTAATTTGGACTATTTATACAAAAGACAAGAAAAACCGTCCAAAAATAAAAAGTTTTCAATTCTGTACGCAGTGGATCGTCCCGTACGATCGTGGATCGTCCTGGACGATTTTACTTAAATGATTTGAAACGACCCTATTTGTATATGTGTACGAAATGTCTTCGTACAGCTGATTGTCCCGTACGAATTAGGTTCGTCCGGTACGAACGGTTATTACAAGGTCGGTTGTAGAAACTGCTAAAAACTGTTCTAAGTCGGTTAATCGTTTGGACGACAATTTGTTCGCCTGGACAAAATTTTTACAGAGGACCGATCATCCTGGACGATATTTAATTTCATTGTGATGAAAATTTTACAGAGAACCAATCGCCATGTACGATAATTTTATTTCGTCTGGACGAAAATTTTCCAAAGACCAGATCGTCCTGGACGATATTTAATTTTGTCTGGACAAAAATTTTCCAGAGGACCAATCGCCATGAACGATAATTTAATTTCGTATGGACGAAAATTTTCTACAGACCAGATCGTCCTGGACGATATTTAATTTCGTATGGACGAAAATTTTCCAGAGGACCAATCGCCATGAACGATAATTTAATTTTGTCTGGACGAAAATTTTACAGAGAACCAATCATCCCAGACGATAAATAATTTCGTCCTGGATGAATATGACTTAGAAATTTTTTTTTAAGCAAGTTCCTATTCGTTCCATGTGCTCAATAGGAGATAACTGTCTGATCGTCCAGTACGAACTGATATCATCCCGTAGGATTATATGATCTCCTTATATGTGTGTATATTTTTATTCACTCAAATTACAATCACTCCCTTTCAATTTAATTTCAAAGAAAAGTGCAAGCTTCAAATTTTACAAAGTATCTCATTCTGAATTTGATTTGAAGTCTTCATAGTCTGGAATTTAATTTTCCTGAAATATTAGTACACACAAGAGCAACTACAATTCTTCTAAAATTGTTAGGAGATAACTACACATTTGAACAATAATGTTTGGAATCATCAAAACTATACAAGTTGCCAAAATGTAAAGCATGCAAATAGCAACTATCTTAACAAAAACTATATTGAGATTCGTAATTACTTTGGTTTAATTTTTGTTAAAGAAAAATTACAAAAGAAAATAATCTAAAAAAAATCATATTTATGTTTTTTACAAAATCAAAATAAAGGAGAACTTCCATTTACATTTTTGATATTATTATTGTTAGATCAAGGTTAATGTTGATATTAAGTTTTTTTTAAGGGAGTGATTTTGAAAAGAAAATTTTTAAAAGACTAATTCACCCCCCCCCCCCCCCTTCTTTGTGTGCCTTGTGTTGATTCTTGTTGAATCTAGAATAGGTTGTTAAACCTAAACTAATGTCCCAAGGCAAGCCAAGAGGTAGGGGGGTGAATTGGTAAATTAAAAATTCTCTTGAATTTTAAAAATTGCATCCATTAATTTATGAAGCAAGTTAATTTAAAGTTTAAAATAAAACTTTTCAACCACATAATAAAAATAACTTGTAAAAAAATAAGCAGCGAAAATATAAATTATACAAAGATTTATAGTGGTTCGGTCAAACACGACCTATATCCACTCCTTGAAGCCTCCCACTTCAGGAATTGCACTATTACCAAAGTGACTCTCCTTTTGCCCTCACAGCAAGGACGAGAAGCTTTTATGAAACTCTATTCCACCAATTCTCGGTGTGGCAGAGAACCGTCATCCTTTCACACCCTCCAAGTGTAGGCAGAGAACTTTCATCCTTTCACACCCTCTAAGTGTAGGTAGAGTACCTTCGGCTATTCACACTCTCTAAGTGTCGGTAGAGAATAGTCGTCCTTTCACACCTTTCAAGTGTCGGTAGAGAACTCGTCATCCTTTCACGCTCTCTAAGTGTAGGAAGAGTACCTTCGGCTGTTCACACTCTCCAAGTGTCGACAGAGAACCGAATATTCTTCAAAGATCTTCTCACGAGCAATCTAAAAAGATAAGAAGAATAGTGAAAAACACAAATCACATGCAGATATCCTTACCTTTGAATAAACTTGTGAACCCTTTACACTCCACTAGGAAGAATTCTCTCTCAAACACTCTCTCCTTCAATTTCCCTTCAAAATTCATGAAGAAAAAGATTTTTAACGTTAGTCTTTAATGAACCTTTTATACAAAAGATACAAAAAACCATCAAGAAAACTAATTTTTTTAATTTTGAGCATCTATGATTGTATTGTACGATTGTATGTTCGTACGTATGAACAGTTCAAATACTCTTGCATATTAACCAGTTATGAATCGATAAAAAATTATTTCATACATAATCATCGTCCGGTATGAACAAAGTTCATCCGAGATGAACAGTTAGAAAATCTTAATTTTGTCTATATGAAATGTCAAGATGAAATGAGCGAGAACAGACCCGAGACATTCATCCTAATACAAAATGGAGATCATCTTGTATGATCCAGACTTAGAAAAAATTCTTCATGCGAGAACAAAATAGAGGCGTTCATCAACAACAAACAACAACAACATCAAGCCTTTATCCCACTACGTGGGGTCGGCTGCATGAATCCTTTTTCTCCATTGTGTCCTATTAAAAGTCAAATTCTCGTTTAAATCTAATAAAGAAAGGTCATTCCTAATATTTTCTAACCAGGTCTTTTTAGGTCTACCCCTACCTTTCTTAACAAAAGTCAAATCTAATACCTCTACTCTCCTAACCGGGTCATTGCAAGGCCGCCGTTTTATGTGACCAAACCATCTAAGGCGACTTTCTCTAATCTTATCTTCTACTGGAGCTACTCCAACCTTTTCACGTATATGCTCATTTCGTATCCTATCTCTAAGGGTAAAGCCACTCATCCACCTGAGCATCCTCATCTCTGCCACACTTAACTTAGTATTATGCTTCTCTTTTAAAGGCCAACATTCAGCACCATAAAGCATTGCAGGCCTCACTACCATCTTATAGAATTTTTCCTTAAGTTTGAGGGGTACATTTCTATCACATAACAAGCCCGATGCATTCCTCCACTTCAACCATCCAACTTGAATTATGCTGATAATATCCCCATCTATTTCACCATCACTCTGAACAAAAGATCCAAGATATCTAAAACATGTACTCTTATTAATGACTTGATCGCCGAAAGTCACAAACCCCTCAAAAATAGAGGCGTTCATCCCTGTAGAAAAATTTTGACCGTCCCGTACGATCTTTGTCCGAGAACAAAATAGATCCATTCGTCCCTATACAAAAATTGGGATCGTCCCGTACAATCTTCATCCGAAAACAAAATAGAGGTGTTCGTTTCTGTATGAAAATTGAAATCGTCCCGTATTAACCATACTTAGAAAAAATATTTTCATTTCTATTTGTTCAACTGCTCGTTGGGGAAAATAACTGATCATATCATTCCGTATGAAGTGATATCATATAGTATGATCAGTTTAAAAAATACGAATTTTAAACTCTCCCCCGGTATGTGTGTGCTCAGTTACTCAATTACAATCACACTCTCTGAGACTCAATAAAATAAAAAATACAGACTTCAACTATAATAAACTCTTAAATGATCTTGATTTGAAGTCTTCAACAATCCAGAGTTTGATTTTCCTGAACTGTTAGGACACACAAAAACAAAATAATTCTTTCAAAATATATTAGGAAAAATAATAATTAAAGCAATAATATTTGGAATCATAAAAAATATACAAGTTGCAAGAATATCTAACATGCAAAACAAAGAAGTAACTATCTCAACAATCTTCCCCTTTTTGATGATGATAAAATAATTATTGTTTGAATAAAATTGAAAATCCTAAATTTTTTTTTGAACTCCCCCTAAATGAATAAGCATGTGAATATAATGGAATTTCTATTAAGAAGAAATCAATTTTTTTATTTTATTTTTTTATAAAAACCACAAAACACTCCAAACAGTCACAAAAATACTTCAAACAGAAAAATAGAAAAATTAAAATAATTCTAATAAAAACTAAAAAATCAAATACAAACAAACAAATAATATTTTTCCTCCTTTTTTACAACAACAAAAAGAAGGAAGAAGAAAAACACAAGAAATGAAAGAATTCATATGAGAAACATTTGATAAATGATCTTGAAAGAGATTGAATTATAATTGCAATGACAAGATTAATATTCATTAGAGAAAAATAAATATTCATAACATTTAAATTAAAATATAAAGACAAGATAAATATATCAAGGTCATGGAACAATCTAGACAATTAGATAAGAAGAATTATTGCAAAAGTTACGAAATGAAGATTAATTAAAGTCAATTTTCAATACAAAATATAATTGAACATTAGATTGATTTGAATTTGAAGATTAAAAGATAGATGAAAGAACATTTATCAATATATTTGTTAGGCGATATTACGTATCTTTTCAAATGTTTGTGGCAAGCTTTGTGCATTTTTTTGTATTTGGGCTAATTTTGTGCCCCTTTTCAATTTGTGAATCATTGTGTATTCTTTCAATTTTTGTATATTTATACAATTTTCTATTTTTTAATTGATCTTTCTAAAATCAATAATCTAATAACTCAAATTTTTCTAAGTACAAAGATATTTATATTGAAAAGAGAAATAAAAAATAATAAGACATCAAAATTGTAATAATAATATTGAAATTGTGCATGCCTAAAATAAACATGAGATTGATAGCCTTAACTTGATCGAATTATAAATTAACTTATATGTTTGAAAAATTAGATTTCAGAATAAAATTTAATTTTGTATTGCAGTTCATATTATAACACTTTTTAGATCAATTAAGTTGGGAGCATCATATATGCAAACAAACATTTTAAACAGAGAACAAAATCAACTAAACAAATTAGACATTTTTTTATTGATATCAATTTAAAAAAATGATACAATGAAGCACAAATGATATCAATATTAAAATAAGATAAGTACGGGAAACACTAAATAAACTCAAGTTTATAAAGTATAGAAATCATCACATCACATATCTAAAGACTGTCAAAGATAACACACAAGGACACTGGTCTGGAGGAGGTGGCTAGTTGAAGATAATAAAATAGTTATTCATCATAGCCATGTTGGTGTTCACCGAGTCAAGCTGACCATAAATCCAACTCATGTCCTGCTGGTATTATGCATCTTGCTGATTTAGATGAGTCTAAATTTGATCAAAGTGCTGATCAAAATGACTCTCTAGTCTTTCAAAGCACTGGACCTTCTCGTGAAAGTCAGGTCCATGAGCAGGCACAAGTGCAGGTTCTCCCCCTTCTCCCTCAAAATCCTCACTTGTATTATCTCTCCCAAAAAGTGCTCGAAATGAATCATCAATGAAGTAGATAGGCATTTCAAGTTGACACTACAGGAAAAATGCCGATTACCGGCGGCCTAACTAGTGGGTTTGTTCTGTAAAGCCGCCGGTACTAGCGACGGTCTAAAAACCGCCGACAAACCGCCGAACGTCAAAATAAACTGGCGGTTTAACGGCGGCTGCGCCGCCGCTGATAAGTTATAATGGTACCGACGGTCCGGACCGCCGGAAGATCGCCGGTAAATGCTCGATGATGTGAAGCTTGATTTATATCGTAGGGGATTTCTTCCAAACTACTGGATTTGGACATCACATGGCGAGTACGAGCCACATAGAGATGCTCATGCCGGTTCATCTACAGCTTATGAAACATTTGATGAAGATCAATTGAGTAGACCCTATGAAGACCTTATTTTTGTTGTAGCGGGTTATAATTTAAGGTATAATGTGGAAGATCCACCAAATGCAGAAACACAAAATTCTTTGAGTTATTACATTCAGCTCAAAAGCCAATTTGGGATGGTTGCAGTACACATTCGGAATTATCCATTGCAGTGAGGATGCTAAGTATTAAAGCTAAGTATAATATTCCCCGTGATTATTTTAATGACTTTGTTGGTCTTATGAAAGAAACTAATCAAGCGGGCAATTTAATTCCCTCAGACTTGTACCGAACAAAGAAATTAGTATCCAAGCTGGGTCTCACTACTACAAAAATTGATTGTTGTATCAATGGATGTATGTTATACTACAAGGATGATGCAGCAGAAGTTATTTGTCGCACATGCAATGCTCCTCGGTTTAAGCCGAATTCAGAAAAATAACGTCGTCCAAAGAAAGATGTGCCATATTCCCGTTTATTTTATTTACCAATCATTCCAAGACTTCAGTGACTCTATGCATCAATGAGTTTAGCAGGTCATATGAGATGGCATAAGGAGAAAATAATAAAAAAATAGTGTTATTTCTTATCCATCATATGCTGAAGCGTGGAAACATTTTGATCAAGTGCATGCTTCATTTGCTGCTGAGCCCCGCAACATAAGATTGGGATTATGTGCTGATGGTTTTACACCCTATAGTCAAACAGCTACACCGTACTCTTGTTGGCCAGTTATATTAACACCATACAACCTTCCACCAGAGATGTGTATGACTACTCCGTACATGTTCTTAACTCTTTTAATACCTGGACCACATAATCCGAAAGCAAAAATTGATGTTTTTTTGCAACCATTAATTGATGACCTCAATTATTATGGGAAGGAGTGCTCACATATGACATATCAACAAAACAAAATTTCCTCCTACGAGCTGCATTGTTGTGGACCATTAGTGATTTTCCAGCCTATGGTATGTTGTCTGGTTGGAGCATAGCAGGAAAATTTTAATGTCCTTACTGCATGGAGAATAGCAAAGCTTTCACACTAAAACATGGAGGAAAAAAATACTTGGTTTGATTTTCATCGTATGTTTCTACCTGCTAATCATCAGTTTCGGAGAAATAAGGAAGCATTTGTTAAAAACAGAATTGAGCGAGTCGCCTCCTCCACCCAGATTAAGTGGTGATGATGTCTTACAGAGACTTTCTGACATTCCAACAATTATTGATTTTCCAATGCTATCAGAGTCTAAATTTCCGGGTTATGGTGTTGAACATAATTGGATTAAGAAAAGTATTTTCTTGACATTATCATATTGAAGAACTAATTTGATAAGGCATAATCTAAATGTTATGCACATTGAGAAGAACTTTGTGGACAATATTTTTAATACAATTATGGATGTTAAAGGTAAGAGTAAAGATAATGTCAAAGCAAGGATGGACGTTAAAGAGTATTGCCGATGACGGTAAAATAATGAAGCCCAAAGTTCCTTACTCTTTCACGTTAGAGCAAAAAAGATCGATATGTCAGTGGTTTAAAGGTTTAAAAATGCATGATGGATATGGATAAAATATAAGACGATGTGTTGACATGAAATCTGCAAGGTTATTTGGACTCAAAAGTCATGATTTTCACATAATTATGGAGGTTTTTCTTCCAAGCATAGTATGTATGTTACCCGAGTACATATCAAATCCGTTGATTGAGTTTAGCATTTTCTTCAAAGACATATGTTCATCTAAACTAAGTGAAGATGCTTTACGGAGGTACGAGGATAAAGTACCAATCATCCTCTACAAGTTAGAAAAGATATTTCCCCCTTATTTTTTTGATTCTATGGAACATCTTCCAGTACATCTACCTTATGAAGCTAGAGTTTGTGGACCTGTACAATATCGTTGGATGTATCCTTTCGAAAGGAAAATGGATTTAGATTTTTAGTAAGTCTCAAATAATTTTGAATAAGTTGAGATAACATAATGTTATTTACTTATTGATTGTAATTATTTAACATATATTTGAACAAGTTGAAGAAATATGTTAAGAATAAAACACGACCAGAAGGATCAATATGTGAAGCCTACTTGTCTCAAGAAACAACTCACTTTTGCTCCTACTACTTCGAGCCTCATGTAAGTAGTACAAGAACAAAGATTGGTCGTAACATGGACTTCGATGTAGAAGAACAATCACATGCTGCACTATCAGTATTTAGAAGGCCAGGAAAGCCCAGTGGCAAATGTGTTGAAAGATTTCTTCACGATTTAGAAATAAATATAGTGAATTTGTATGTGCTACTGAACAGTAAAGAAGTTGAGCCAATCTTAGAGTAATTTCTTGCATATTATTAATAATGAGTAATATTTATTAATTTAAAATACTAAAGTATTATTTGTCACCAGGTATTTCGTAAGCAATTTGCCTTTGACAGATTCATTGGATATTGAGCTAGCAGTTGCAAAAGAATTTCCAACTTGGTTTAGATCATATGTGAGCACATCAATTTTAAAAATTTAGATATTATTTATTATAAAAAATACTAATATTTGAAAATATTTCTAGATACAAAATCCTGATAACAAATGTTTTGATAAAGGCTTGAAAGCACTAGCATGTGGTTCAATGCGAAAAGTAAGAACTTGGCCAATATATATAGTGAATGGGTTCAGATTTTATACCAAGTCGTGGAGTGAATGAAGAAAGACTGAAAATTGTGGAGTATGTGTTAGAGGGAACACTCATGAAGAAGATGAGTGTGATTATTACGGTATTTTGAATGAGGTTCTTGACCTGGAGTACCCAGGCGAAGATGAGAACTTTATATGCTTGTTTAACTGTCAATGGTATGATCCAGTACAGAATAGAGGCACAAGGATTCATCCTGCGTATGGTTTAGTAGATGTAAAATATAGTAGAAGATACGGGAAGTTTGATCCATTTGTGTTAGAAAGTCAAGCTATTCAAGTTTATTTCAACAAATATCTCAGTGGTCGTAGAGACAAACAAGATTGGTTAGCTGTCATAAAAATAAAAGCACGGGGAATAATTGATCAACAATACATTGTAGAACCTACACATCAAGAGGATGATATGTCAAGTTGTAGGCTTGTTGAAATTGAGGAGATACCAACTACAACCTCTAGTATTAAAATAGAGTTAGAAGATGTGAATAGTTCAACTAGCTCAGGCGAAGATGAGAATGAAGATGAAAGTTAAGATACCCTTGAGAGCAATGAAAATAGTTTTGATGATTCTGAGTAGTTGTTGTAATTTAGTATTATAGAATTTTACTTTTTGTACTATTTTAAGAAGTACTTTTAAAATCTAAGAAATGAAAATATTAATTTTCAACTTGTATTCTAGCATTCTTTATTTTTCAACTTGTATTCTAGCATATGATAACGTCTCAGGGGCATGTTCACATACATTAGAAAGTCCAGGCAGCATCCTAATTGGATTGGAGAGGGCGTTTGGGCTGATTTGAGTAGTGTTTGGGCGACCCCTGAGTTTATAAAAATGAGAGAGCAGAATAAACAGAATAGAGCCTCTGACTGTGGTGGTTTAAGAAGCTCTCTTCATACTGGTGGATCTGTACCTCATACGGAACATAGGCAGCGACTGATAAGTGTTTTGAATTAGTTTATTACATATATTTATGTTATTATAACTCTTTCTTAAATTTTCAGAAAGAGTACCTTGGTCGGGAGCCAACACCATTGGAGTTGCATACAAGAACTCATCAACATCAAGCTGATCATCAGTGGGTTGATGAGAAGTCTAAGAAGGCTCATGTGAGTAAAATTTTTTGGAGTTTTAGAATAAAAATTTATTTTAATAAAACTGATTGTAACTCGCAGGATGATTTTGTACGAGCTAGAGAAAGTCGGTAGTCCACTGGCGAGGGATCATCTTCTGGATCGGCCCACATTTCTGAGTATCAAACATGGTCAAAAGTTGTTGGTGGAAGATAGAGGGGGAGGGTATATGGTATGGGTTCACAGGCTTATGCTATTGAGGGCAGTTCATACACCTAGGCATTTCATGATCCAAGTGGAGTTGAAGAATCTGTAAGCTAGAGAGTTGCAGTGCTGACTAGGGAGATTAAAGAGATGAGAAGGGTTCAATCAAGAGAGATTGAAGAAATGAGAAAAGTTCAAAATGAAATGCAAGCAGAGCTACAATCATATAGAGTTGAAAATCAAAGGAAGAAGGAGCAAGAGGAGCAGCCATCTCCAGACAGTGAGGATACAGCTGAGGATTAGATCTTTTTTATGTTTGATGATTGTATTTAGAACTTGTGATTGTAACCTTATTGAATTTAGAACTTGGTGAACTTGTTTTATGTTTGATGAACTTATTTAGAACTTCTTAATGTTTGATTGTAAACTTGTTTATTTAATTTGTGGTTATGTATATAATTGTGATGAATATAGCGGCGTGTTGCCCAAAATATCTTATTATCTATTACTATTTTCTACAGATTTAGAATTTAGGGTGAACCTCCCTCAAATAGAGGGAATGTGTTCATTTTTTTTTTCAGGTGCTACAGGTTTCCAGCGGCCAACCGGCGATTTGGCCGCTGGTAACTACAATATCGGACGGCTTACGCTACGCCACCGGTAATTCCCTTAAACCACCGGTACAATACCGGCGGTTACAGACGGCTACCGGCGATTATTCGGTGAAAAACCGGCGGTGTATGCCGACGGTATTACCGTCGGCCTTGACCGCCGAGCGCCGTCGGTAAAATAACCGGCGATGTACCGACGCTTTCCGGCGGTTAAGCGAACACACAACGGCCTCTTTAACCGTAGGCATACCGTCGGTACAGTGACCACCGGTTAGCCGTCAGTAATATAACCGGCAGCTTAACGACCGGAGAATCGCCAGATACAAATCAGTAGTCACCGGCAGCCGCCGAAAAATTGCCGCCTAACTAAACTGCCGGTAAAAGTTTCCTACGCCAATTATTCCGGCGGTTTAAAAATCGCCGATAAACCGCCGATAAAATTTAAAACCGCCGGTTTTTCCTTCCTAACTGCCAAAAAAAACCGCCGGTGTTTGGCGTTTTTCTTGTAGTGTGAGGATCAGGATGAATAAAATTGTACTTCTTCTCAAGGATATATGTCATTAGGTGTCCTAAGGCAATATTTTTTTCCTCTTATATGAAACATGTCCAATTTAAAAAGGCTATTAATATAGTCAATAATAAGTTGGGCTTCATCAATTGGTTGTCTAGTCATGATAAGATAAGTGATAGTGGACAAAAGAAGAGTAATATTAATACGGTCACCAGCTTTAGGAATTATGGAGGTTCTAAGGACATGCTGAATGATCCTTGTATTTTGGTTCAAAGTAGAGACCCTATGCAAATGACATAGTTGTTCAATCCCTCTAATAACTTTATTTATTTCAGTCTAGTCAAAATCGAATGTAGAAGTCAAAGTGTGGGCTCTAACTCCTTGATCCTTAAGTTTAAAAGGTTCTCAAATCTTCCTTAGTTATTTCTACCCTCTTCTTAAAAATAAAAGATCTGATCCTACTTGTATCCTCACTAAATGACATGTTTGCAAGAAAGTAGTAAAATGTTTCTTTGTTATATGCATGAATCAAAGTCAGGATAAATGCAAATTGAGTAGTAGCAAAAAGAGGCATCACTTAAAATTGAGTATCCTCTTGAAGTAAGATTCTAGGGTATAATTTTTGCATAACCAAACCTAAAAAAGGATTCCTCGCTAGCATTGCATAGAAAGTTATCATCTCCACCCCTAGAAGATGAACCCTTAATGAGTCTACCCCTCTTGCTAGAACTGGCCATTGCTAAGAATTGAAGGTTTGGAAAAGGCTATTAAAGTGAATGAAAATGAATTCCAAAGACTTCCTATTTAAAGAAAGACTATCTTTTATATGTATGAAAAGAGGTTTGTACAGTACGATTTATGGTTTATACGTATAAAAATAAATTTTGTATGTATGAACGAATACGTTCTAAATAAAATGACTTTTTGTAATCATGCAAGTTTCGAGGCATTCTTTCATACAGGCTTTTTAACCATACGATCATACAGATGAACAGGTGTTTATACGGGATAATCAGTTATTTAAGATCATTTTAATAATGGTTAGATTCGTCTCCCACATTGAATGACATGTGGTTCATACATACAAACTATGAGTTCATACGTACGATCAGTTGTAATAACTAATTCTTCCTGAATAACCATCTAGGTGTGGACATACGAATGAATACACATCGTCCAGGATGATATATATATCGTACAGTATGATATGTATTGGAAAATGAAAATATTACACAATCAGTTTAAAATAATGTTCGAAATGCTATAGAATTTGTATGGCATGAAAATAATTTAATACAGTATGAATATAACACTAAGAAAAATTTGCACAATCGATTAAAAATAAGAAATCTGATGTGAAAACATTTCGATACCACACAAAATAGAAAAATAATCACATAAAATCACAAACACAATAAACACATTAAATACATAAATAGAAAAACACACAAAGACACATAACAAGTTTGTGGAAAATTTTAATTAAGCATTAAGATCAATTACACCTAGCATTGTTCTTAATGTGCTAAAGGTATCAAAGACTAGTAGTTTTATAAAAATATCTGCAAGTTAATTTTCAGTTTAAACATGGTTCAGTTCAATTTCTCTTTTGGATATACGATCCCTTATGAAATGATGCCTTATGTATATATATTTGGTTCTAAAATGTTGAATAATATTCTTTGAAATACAAATGGTACTAGTGTTATCACAATAAATTGGAATAGTGCCTATTGTAAATCATAAGTCAATCAACTGTTATTTCAACCAAAGAACTTGTGCCACACAACTTTCTAAGGAAATTTATTCAACTTCAGCAGTAGGTAGGGCTACAGAATTCTATTTTCTACTAGACCAAGAAACTAAAGAATTTCTTATGAATTGATAAGTTCCAGAAGTAGTATTCCTATCAACCCTACAACTTGCAAAGTCTGAATCTGAATATCTAATTATTTCAAATGACGAGCTAAACTTAGATGCCAAATCCCTAAGTTCTGAGTTTCCAAGAGATATCTCAAAATCTTTTTTACTACTATTAAATGTGATTCTTTTGGATCTAATTAAAATCTAGTACACAAACAAACACTGAACGTAATATCAGGTCTGCTAGCAATCAAGTAAAGTAAAGATCTAATTATTCCTTTAATTTTCTTTTGATCAATAAATTTTCCCTTTGGGTCCTTATCTAATTGAACTAAGGAACTCATAGGTGTACTAATGGGTGTTTAGTATTATTCATTTCATACTTTTTGAGGATATTCCTAACATATTTTAACAAACTAAGAAATATTCCCTCCTCAATTTGCTTAATGTTAAAACCTAGAAAGCAACTCAAATCTCTCATTAGACTCATCTAAAATTCATTACCCATTATTTTAGAAAAATCATCACAAAGAATTTTATTTGTAAATCCAAAAATGATATCATCAACATAAATTTGTATAATGAGTATATCGTCTCCCGTTTTTTTTTTTAAAAAAGAGTGGTGTTCACACTTCTTTTTTCAAAAGATCTCTCCAGTAGAAAAATGCTTAACCTCTCATATCAAGCCCTAGGTGCTTATTTCAATCCATATAATGCCTTTTTTAATTTAAAAACATGATTTGGGTATTTTGAATTTTCAAAACCTAGAGGTTATTCAACATAAACATCCTCTTGAATTATCCCATTTAAAAAGGAACTTTTTACATTTGAAATAATTTGAATCCTCTAAAACAGGTAAAGGCTAATAAAATCCTAATTGCTTCAAGTCTCGCTACAGGGGCAAAGTCTCCTCAAAATCAATCCCTTCAATCTGATTATATCCCTTAGCCACCAATCTAGCCTTATTTCTAACAACAACTCTTGAGTCATTCATTTTATTCTTGAATACCCACTTAGTTCTAACTACACTATGATCCTTTGGCCTTGCAATTAATTACCAAAATTCAATTCTTATAAATTGATTTAATTTCCATGTATAGCCAAAATCCAAAATTCATTTGAAAGTGCTTGATTTATATTTTTGTGTTTTATTATTAAAATAAAGGTAGAATGATTGACTTCTTTGCTTAGTCCACATCTAGTCCTAACACCCTCACTAGGTTCACCTAAAATTAGTTTCTTAGGATGGTTTTTAGAAAATCTCAAATCTATAGGCAATAAGATTTTTAACTCAAAATTTTCTTTCAAATTAACATTCTCAATTTTTTGGGAGTTAATTTCAATCTCATCTTCTTCCATATTTGGCTCTTCCAAATTTTAGATTCATCAAATATAACATGTGTGGTCTCCTCACTTACTAAAGTTCTTTTGTTAAATACTCTATAAGATTTTCCAACACTAGAGTATCCAAGAAAAATTCCTTCATCTGATTTTTGGTCAAAATTTTCTAAGATAGATTTTTTATTATTATGTATAAACACCTTACATCCAAAAATATATAAATATGATAAATTAGGTGTTCTTTGCTTAAGAAGGTCATAGGGTGTTTTGTTTAATTTCATTCTAATGTTCAACATATTCAGAACATAATATGCAGTGCTAACCGCTTCAGCTCAAAAATATTTATGAAGTGAATATTCTGCAAACATGGCTCGAGTAGCTTCTATTAATGTTCCGTTCTTTCTTTCAACTATCCCATTCTACTGAGGTGTTCTAGGTGTAGAAAAATTATGATCAATTCCATTTTCTTTACAAAAATCCTCAAATTTTTTATTTTTAAATTCACCGCTGTGATCACTTTAAATTGTTAAAATCTCACATCCTAGTTTTCTCTGAATCTAAGTCGAAAAATCTCTAAACTCCTCAAATAATTCACTCTTATGATATAAGAATTTAGCCCAAGTGAATCATTAAAAATCATATACAATCTCAAATCTATATACCTTCCCTCCTAGACTTATAGTTCCAATCGGTCCAAAAAGATTCATATGTAAAATCTCCAAAGGTTTACTAGTTCTAAGATCCTTATTGGACTGAAAAGAGGACTTCACCTATTTTTCTAATTGACATGCATCGCAAATGTGATCCTTAGTAAAGTCTAGTTTTGGTATACCTCTAACTAATTTCTTTTGGATAATTTTCCTAATATTTTTTATGCTAGAGCGACAAAGTCTCCTATACCATAACCACGATTCATCAAAAATGGTTTTCAAATAGAAAGCATTAAGAGTTTTAATATAATTTAAATTTAGCATATAAACATTGTTTACCCTTAAACCATGCAAAACATCATTACCATTTAGGTTTAATATGCAGCTAGTAGGAAAAAATTTTACACTATATCCTTTATTATATAGCTGAATAATATTCAAAAGATTCTGCTTTAAGCTTTCTATAAGTAGCATATTTTCAATAAAAAATTTTTGCAAGTTTCCAATCATACGTGATCCAACCACCTTCCTAGTGGTGTTATATCCAAGTGTAACCCTACCTCCAATTTAGGCTTCCAACAAAATAAATTACTTCGAGAGTTATATGCTTTGAGTAGCTGCTTTCCAGATACCAAATGCTCTCATGAGGCCTTGTATAAAAGCATGCCTACAAAATAATCAAATGTTAGACCTGGGAACCCAAACAAGTTTGAGTTCACCTTTTGGTAATTTAAAACTAGATGCATGTATAATATGTTTAGGTTTATGCATCTTTGGTTTTCACACTAAATGAGTTTTCTTATCCAAAGTACATGTGTGTGCTATATGTCTAAACATGCCACAAGAATAACATTTAACTCTAGGAAAAAGATTTCTCAATTTTCTATAATTACTCTGTCTTTTCCTGAGTTGTAAAAATTTTAGATACAAAATAGGATTAGTAAAATCTTCAAGTGTTGGTGATTTCCTATTTTCCTCGAGAGCTTGAACTTTTAATTTCAAAAATGTGTTTAAATATTTTAACATATTATTACTATAATTCAAATGATGCTCTCTATTTTTATACTCATCCTTAAAATCTTTGAATTCTTTTTTCTGTTTAGCATAGGATGAATTTAAAATTTTATTTTTCTTGTTCAAGTCATCAAATTTAACAGGTAAGCTCATTTGGTTATTATCTATCAATGCATGATCTTTTTTAAGAATTTCATATTCTTTTTGCAATGCTTGTAATTCTAAATTCAAACTAGCATGCATTTTCTTAAGCTTCCTATATGTGTTATGAATCCTTTTAGAAACTTCTAATAATTCAGTATAGGTTAAGTCACATATCTCTTTTTGATCTGACTGATTAAGATTATTGGCCATTAAGCACAAATTGATGACTTCCTCCTCCTTTTCTATTTCTGATGAATCTAAAGCCGAGTCCGCCCAAAAAGGTCTTTGGAATCTCTTCTTGCCCTTCTTCACATTTGGTTTCTCGTCTACCTTCTCCTTGCTAGGAGTGGCTTTTAGGTTTGGGCAATTTGACTGTGTCCAGGTTTCCTGCATTCATAACAAATCATGTCATTAGAAATCTTAACATTCTTATTAAACTTACCTTTTTTTCCACGATTCGTGTCTCCTCTGCTTCCTTTTTAGAAATCTCTTGAATTGCCTAGTCATCAAGGTAATGTCATCCTCATCCTCAGGTTGTGATAGATTACTCTCCGACTCCTCCACTTTCAGTGTAATATTCTTCTCCTTACGTTGTTCTCTTACATCAACCTTTCTTTGACTCACTCCTTGCTCGTAAGCATTTAGTGATCCAAGAAGACTGTCAATAGTGTAAACATTTATATCTTTAGACTCTGTAGTAGCAGTTATTTTTACATCATAAGCAGTAGGCAAATAACAAAGAATTTTATTAATCATTTCAGCATTCGTTAGTTCCCTACCTAATGCATGCAAAGAAGTGGCTATCTAAGTAAATCTTGTGTACATGTTAGAAATATATTCTTTGGATTTCATACAAAATAATTTATAATCATGTAACAAGATATTTAATTTAGATTTTTTCTTCATTAGTCCTTTCATAAGTAATATAAAGTCTATCACATATATCCTTTCCACTTTTATAAGTGGAAACAAGCATGTAGTCTTTTGACTTATGTGCATAAAAAACTATTTAAATATTTTGCATTTAACTGTGCTTAGTCATGTTGTTATGCAGTCCATTCAACAAAGGGTGTTTCAACTCTAATACCATCAACTAATCTAGTTGATTTTGTATACCCTTCTTGAACTAAAATCTACATATGATAATTTAGTGACATGCATGTTTTCTAAAAATGTATAGGAAATTTATCAAATAAAGGAGGTTTAATGATCGAATACCCTTCATGTGTGTTCTGGTTTCCAAAAGTAACCATACTCATTTATCAAAAAGTAGTCTAAACTTATGATTTTGAAACAAAGCTCTGATACCACTTGTTGATTCTTGTTGAATTTAGAATAGGTTGTTAAACCTAAACTAATGTCCCAAGGCTAACCAAAAGGGGGGTGAATTGATAAATTAAAAATTCTCTTAGATTTAAAAAATTGAAACCATTGATTTACGAATCAAGTTAATTTAAAGTTTTAAAATAAAACTTTTTAACCATAGAATAAAAATAACTTGTAGAAATATAAGCAGCAGAAATATAAACGACACAAAGATTTATAGTGGTTCGATCAAACACGACCTACATCCACTCCCTGAATACTCCCACTTTAGGTATTGCACTATTACCAAAGTGACTCTCCTTTTGCCCCCACAGTAAGGCAGAGAAGCCTTTACAAAACTCTCTTCCACCAATTTTTGGTGCGGTTGAGAACCGTCATCCTTTCACACCCTCCAAGTATAAGCAGAGAACTTTCATCCTTTCACACCCTCTAAGGGTGGACAAAATACCTTTGGCTATTCATACTCTCTAAGTGTCGGCAAAGAATCATCATCCTTTCATACAATCCAAGTGTCAGTAGAGAACCATCATACTTTCACACCCTCCAAGTGTCTGCAGAGAACCGTTGTCCTTTCACACCCTCCAAGTGAAGGCAGAGTATCTTCGACTATTCATACTCTCCAAGTGTCGATAGAGAACTGAATCTTCTTCAAAGATCTTCTCAGGAGCAATCTAGACAGGCAAGAGGAAGAGTGAAAAACACTAATCACACGTAGAGATCCTTACCTTTGAGTATTCTTATGAACCCTTCACACTCCACTAGGAAGAATTTTCTTTTAAACACTCTCTCACACTCTCTCCTTCAATTGCCCTTGAAAATTCATATTGAAAAATATTTGTAACGTCAGTCTTTAATGGACCTTTTATACAAAAGACATGAAAAATCATCTAGAAATTTAATTTTTTCAATTTTGAGCTTGTACAAACGTACTGTACGATCGTATATTCATATGTATGAACAATATAAATACTATTGTGAATGAACTAGTTGTGAATCTATTAAAACCATTTTGTACAATGATCATCATCCGGTACGAACTAAGTTTGTCCGGGACAAATAGTTAAAAAATCTCAATTTTTTCTATATGAAACGTCAGGACGAAATGAGCGAGAATAAACCCAAGTTGTTCATCCTAGTATGAAATGGGAATCATCCCGTACGATCTAGACTTAGAAAAAAATTTTCATACGAGAAGAAAATAGAGCCGTTCGTCCCTATACAAAAATTTTTATCGTCTCGTATGATCTTCATCCGAGAACAAAATAGAGGCATTCGTCCCTGTACAAAAATTTTGATCATCCCGTATGATATTCATTCGAGAACAAAGCAGAGCCATTCATCCCTGTATAAAAATTGGGATCGTCCCGTACGATCTTCGTCCGAGAACAAAATAGAGGCGTTCGTCCCTTTACGAAAATTAGGATAGTTCCGTACCAACCATACTTAGAAAAAATAATTTCATTTAAGTTCGTTCGACTGCTCGTTGGGAAAAATAATTAACTAGATCATCCTGTGCAAAGTGATATCGTACAGTACGATCAGTTTAAAAAATATGAATTTTAAACTCTCCTCCTGTGTATGTGTGCTCAGTTACTCAATTACAATTACACTCTCTCAAACTCAATAAAATGAAAATTACATACTTCAATTACAATAAACTCTAAATTGATCTTAATTTGAAGTCTTCAACAATCTGAAGTATGATTTCTCTAAAATGTTAGTACACACAAGAGCAAAATAATTCTTCTAAAAAATGTTAGGAGAAATAATAATCAAAGCAATAATATTTGGAATCATCAAAAACATACAAGTTGTAAGAATATCAAACATGCAAAACAAAGGAGCAACTCTCTCAACACCTTGGTTAGTTCAACTAAGTTTAACAAACTCATTTGAACTTTTAATTAGTATTAGAGCGGGTTCTCTAGAATTATTGGTTTAAACCTTTTGTAGATCTAATGTCAAACTTCAATGGTAATCGCAATAATACTGAAGGATACTCAATTACTCGTCCACCCATATTTGATAATATACCAAATGATTTTTAGAAAGTTTGCATGCCTACATTCATTCAATCTATTGATTATTGAATATGTCATATGATTCAAGTAGGATTTACTCCTCCATCTTGCATTGTTAATGTCATCAAGGAAGAAATTCCTTTTTTTGAATGGAGTTTTAAGGAAAAAAATGTTGCAATCCAGGATCCCTAGTATGTGATTATTATGATGACAAATATTATTGATTAAATTATTAATTTTCTTTAATTATTTTAGATATTTCTTTTGTCCATGAGCACTAACATTGTAGGTAAGATCTACACTTCTCAAGGCTACTAAACGATCAAGAACGGATAGAATAGGAATGTCAAGTAAATAAAGTATGTAATTTTTCTTTTCTATATTTTTTTATTTGAGTTTGACAATTTAAGAGTGTATGCAATTAGGTGATCGTGCACACATACATAGGGGAATCATACTGTACAACTTATAATCATACTGTATGATTAGTATAGAAAGAATGGGCTTAATGACTATTTTAAATTTTATTTTTTATGAACTAATAGTATTAGTACGATCAGGATCATGTTGTATGATTCGTTATGATTTAAAAATCCTAGTTGCTGGATGAATTAAGTAATCAAATTTGATTATTGAATTGACCGCACTATTCGATATGATTTATATTGTATGAATATTTAAAATCTTACTTAAATTAACCCATATAATTAATCAATCAAATTATTATTTAATTAATAATAGTATATCAAACTATACAATAATGATCGTACCAAATGATTTTTAGAGATAAAATTTGGTCATCCCAAAGATCATACCAAACAAAATCATGATTTTTGAACTAATCGCATTGTATGATATTTATATCATACTAGACAACTAACTTGAAATCAACTAATCGTATTGTATGATAATAACAATATGTGATGACGTACAGAGACAATTTTAATTATCCAACAATTATCCTGTATAAATATGAGTGAAAAGCTAATAGATCATACTGGATGATCTTTGGAACGAATGGTATAATGTGTGCAAAAGTTGAACAGTTCATCTAAATAAATGTTTATAATATATTGGGCTGGTCTAGTTTTAAACTGATCGTATTGTACGAACTCAAATCATACTGTACGAACAGTGATAACTAACTTAAATTTTTAGGGTTTCTTGAAGCCCAATACATATGCAAGTTTTTATAATTCTCTTTATGAAGATGAGAGGATTGTGTTATTGCTGAAGGAACTCTAAGAGAGGCAATTTTGAGAAATCTATGGTTTGAGAGAAAGGAGAAGGTGAGGTTGAGCATGAGGGAGAAGAAGTGTGATTGGTTCTTTTACACCCTCCTAGTGAAGGAAACAAACCTTAAATCTTTTACACCCTCTAGGTGATGACAGAGAACCACGAATCCTTTTTCTCCCTCCTAGAGATGGCAGAGAACCACAGACCTAGTGCTGTAGAAAGTCTTTGTGAAACCTCCCAAGAATCAAGGCAAAAGCTTGAAGACGACAATGAAGAAACTTGCTTGGAGTAACCTTGTAAAGCTCTCATAACTCCCCCTCACAAGAACTCTCCCTTCTTCTCTCCAAAAGCTCTCCTCATCACTATCTATGGATTCTTGGCATCAAAAGATTTCTAATATAAGAAAATATGAGAGGCTTAAAATAGTGGGTTTCAATAAACCCTAATTTTTAATAGAGCCATTTTCTTTTAGTACTATATGACACAAACATCATACAATATGATCAATATAAAATTAGACTCCTCCAATATAATGTGAATAGTCATTCAGAAAAACTGTTTAAATGTCATAACACTTTATATTATATGATCATAAGAATGTTTGGTATGAACTATAGAAATTCCTTCTATTTGTTTGGAACAACTTCTTGGATGACTAATTTTGTACTATGTTGATCGTCTAGTACTATGGATATCATACAGTATGATCAGTACAAAAATCATGACTTCATTTGGTACAATCTCCAGGATGACCAATGTCATACTCTATCGATCATCCAGCATAGTGGACATCATACCATACGATCAGTATAAAACACTTAGATTTCATTCAATATGACTTCTGTGATGATCGATCATATTGTACAAATATTATCATATAGTATGATCGATTGATCTTAATTATCTATGATTTGATTTCTTGATTTTTGCAGTCAAATTAAAAAATATATTAATATGGTCATATAGTATGACTATGGTTATACTATACGATTAATACAAAAATATCTTCCTTAATTCTCTTGTGGTTAGGGTTTTGCAAAATGAACGTAATCATATAGTACAAGTTAAAATTGTACAGTATGATTCAAAATCGTACAGCATGAAAAAGATAAAAAACTAACATTATATTTTTCTCACTACCTCTGTGTGTGTACATGGTTACTCACTAATAGTATTCATCAAATTATATGATTTGACTCAAGAAAGGTAAAAAATACATAAAAGATTGAAAATATATACTATAACCCTAGTCTACCCAATCTTGAGCTGATCAAAGTTACAAGTGAGTGGTGGTCCTAAGAAGTTAGTGAGCTGGGCAAAATAGATATGTAATAAACTAATTGTCAGAAGATAACAGTATGGAAAAAAATGATATTTGTTATCACCAAAATCACAATACTAAAACAGCCAAATTTGTAACTATCTCCCCCTTTTCGATGATGATAAACATTGTTGTTTATAGATGTTTATATTCTTTGTTATCTTTTAATCTCCTCTTTAGAAGGTGGATTTTTGAAAGTAAGAAGAGTTTAATTTTAATATAGAAATAATTAATAATAAACAATAAACTACTAGTCTCCCTTTTGACATCACAAAAAGGAGGAAAAACACTATAAAATAGAACAAATTAAGTACATCACAAAGCAGAGATAAAAATAGACATAAACATAATTCTTAAAATACTAAAGAAAAATAAGATAAAATATAACATCAAAACATATGCATAGAGAAATAATGACACACAAATTCTAATACAACTTGAAAGAAGGAAAAATAAACACAAAAACTACAAACATTAAAAAAATGACGCAAAAATTCTAATGTATAGGTGGATCCTAATCAGGTGGTTATTGTGGAGGTGGAAACTATTGGAAGAACTATTGAATAGAGGAGTACTGCTGGTGAATTATGTCAAATTGATCCTTGAACATATTTATTTCATTTTTATGTTGGACTTGCTATTGATCCAGGTGTGTCTCAATCCTATCAAAACACTAAATCATCTCCTCATATGAGTGGTGATTAAGAGGAAGTGCAGGTGCAGTATCAATTGCAGGGGTAGCATCTCCTTCTTCATCAAACATTGGATCTTCTAGCTCTTGTTCCTTATGTAAGAGCATACAAAAAGAAGACATCCATGAAGAAGATTGGGTTGTTGTCAGGAGGAGCAGGATATATGAGATTATATATATATTTTTTTTTATCTAGGATGTACCCATTGATATTTTCTAGAGAAATATTTTGTTTTCTTCAAGTGGATGGGAGTTGAATAAAAGTAAGGTTTTGGATGTAATCAATTAATATTTAGGCTTCATCCATTTGGGTATTTGACATGATGAAATATGTGACAATTAAAAGTAAGGGGGTAATGTTTACCCAATCTCTAACTTTAGGGATGATTAAAGTTCTGAGGATATGCTGGATAACCCTGGCATTTTGATTAAGGGAATGAATTAAGAGTTGGTAGTAGTTCAGAGCAACATTTCTAAGCATACGATTTATAGCACTCTAGTCAAAATCAAATCTTAAGTCCATAGCAATGGTCTATTACCTTGGGTGTCCAATTATAATTAAACCCCTATGTCTTCTTTGATTTTTTCAACATTTTGACAAAAAACATGGGAGGTCGTGATAGTGGCATCCTCACTGATTCTAAGATTAGCTAGGAACTCATAGAGGATTTTATAATGAAATGGATAGTCTACGGTGAGAAGGAATTAGAGTGTAGTGGAGTTGAATAGATTCATTATATGAAGTTCATTGCTTTTTATTGAGATGCCTAAATGGAGTGATTTTGGTTTCTTTGAACTTTTAGTAGGCTACTTCATCAAAAGCTATAAAAAATATTCATCGATAGGATAGCGAAAACAAGAACTACCATGGATTTGGCAACTTCGTCTTCCACCGCCACCCATTGCAAGGAATAAGAGTGCAAGAGGTAAGGATTAGAAGGATTGTGTGAAGAAAATAAATGAATTATTTCTATTTAAATATAATTTGGCAAGATCGTACAATACAATCATGATATCATAATGGATGATCGTGTTCAATCAATTTGGCCAGATGATCTGTCAAAATGGTGGTCTTATCGTACAATAAGATTATACATCATATTAGACAATTAGAGACAAGGCAATCATCCCGAGGAGTCAGCTTATACAATTGTTGACTTTTGAATTTGTACAATACGAACATATGGATCATACTGTATAATGTGGTATAAAAGATTATATATATTAAATTCAATTTATCCAATGGTTCCTGTCATATGGATCATAGAGTATGAAGAGAAATTTGTGTAGTACGATCACCAATAACTAATCAATTTAGGCCGTTGGATATATTATGATCGAAGATATTATACTTTATTTAGATCGTACAGTACGATATGAATCATACTAGATGATGTAAACAAATTATAAAAATTATGAGATGGGGTGTTATGATTAGGAAGGATCTAAAAACTAAATAAAATAAGAGTAAAAATAAAATGAATAAAAAAATAAGAAAAATAACCACAAAATAATTTTTTTTAAAAGAATCTATCAGTAGTATCAAATGAAAAGTTTATCCAATGATTAAATTAGTAAGAAATACATTGAAAATGCTAAAATCTAGAAAGTTTAGAAAATTGAATTTATTAAACCCTAGCTTAGGCTCCTTTATAGGTTAAAAGTCCTATTGAAAAAAAATATAATCTAAAAAATAAATTAGATTAGAAATGTGATATTTTCAAACTTCTTTTCAAAAATATATCTAAGAGAATAACATTGCAAAGCGATGAATCATAAACAATAATTTTTGAAATTAGATGTAGATGATATCAATTGGCACATGGATTTGTCTAAGATTTAATGAATTGAAAGGAAGGAAACCTAACTCATTGTTGGTTCATTTTATGCCTCCTTTATCAGAGTTTGATGCACTTTGTGCATCTTTTGATTTTTTATACACCTTATTTTTCTTTAAATTTTTAGCAATCATTACACATCTTTTCAATTTTTGAACTCACACTGTGCCTCTTTTTTTACTTTTGTAACCTTGCTTCCTTTTTTGGTATTTAAAAGACTCTCTGTTATGAGATTATCTTATAAATATAAGAGAAGGACTCACTCTTTTACAGAAGGAAGAGTAAAACACAAACTAAACCCTGATCCAATTGATATAGTTAAATAACTTGGTTTAAAAATTGGATATATATTCATTGATTTGCAAAAAATATTCAAATGAGATAGATAATTACATGAAAATGAAATAGATATCTATTTCTTGTTTCAATTTTTAATTTGAAATAGATTTTTATTCAAAAAGAAATTACACACCTAAAGGAGTTAGAGGAAGAGAGATAATCTCCAAATTCTTCCCTTAACTATTTTTAGAGGACTTAAATACTGCTTACAAAAATAGGTAAGTTTTTCATTTAAGAAAAGTGTAACTACTGAAGTGAGGAGTGATCAGATTCTTAATTTTTTTAAGAAATAAACAACACGTGAAAAAAATTCATAAAATACTAAAAAATAAAATAGATAAAATAAAACATAAAACAAATAAAATGAGAAAACATAAATCATATTTCAAAGCATTCAATTTCAAGCATGAATATCTATAACACCTAATATTGTTCTTAAGGTACTAAAGGTTTCAATAGCCAGTGGTTTCATAAAGATATCTGCAAGCTAATTTTCAATTGCTACATGATGTAGCTATGTATCCTATGATGATATGGTCCCTAATGAAATGGCACCTTATGTCTATGGTTTTGTCCTAGAGTGTTCGATAGGATTCTTTGAAATGTAGATGACACTACTTTCATCACATAAGATTGAAATGATGCCTACAGGTAATCCTAAATCCAAGATTTACTATTTTAACCAAAGGACATGTACCACATAACTTTTTAAGGCTATGTATTCAACCTTTATAGTAGATAGGGCTATTGAGTTCTTCTTTCTGCTGGATCAGGACACTAAGGATTGAATTATGAACTGGTAGGTTCCAGAAGTGTTTTTTCTATCAACCCTATATCTAGCAAAGTCTAAATGAAAGTATCCTATAATTTCAAAGGAAGTGTTATGCCTAAGATAACATATTCTTAAGTTTTGGGTAACTAAGAGATATCTAAGGATTCTCTTAAAAACAGTAAGGTGGGACTCTTTTAGATCAGCCTAAAATCCAGCACATAGATAAACACTAAATATAATATCAGGTCTACTAGTAGTCAAGTAAAGAAGTGATCTAATTATTTCTCTATTTTTTTCTGATAAAGTGATTTTTGATTTGAGTCCTTATCTAACTAAACAGTAAAACTCATGGGAGTGTTTATTATCTTAGCCTTATCCATTACTTACTTCTTAAGGATGTTTGTAATATTTTTAGATTGATTAAAAAAAATTCCATCATCCTTCTATCTTATACTAAATCTAAGAATGTATGTCAGATCTCCCATCATAGTCATTTTAAACGCCTTACTCATTATTTTAGAAAATTCATCACATAGCTTTTTATTAGAAGATCCAGACAAAATATCATCAACATAGATCTAGATAATGATATTTCTTCACCTATTTTTTTTTTTTAAAAAAGGGTGGTGTCTACATTCCCATTAATAATGGTTCTATCCACAAGGAATATGCTTAGCATTTCATACCATGCTCTAGGTTCTTGTTTAAGTCCATATAATGCCTTCTTTTGTTTGAACAAATGATTGGGAAATTATGAGTTTCAAAGCCTAAGGGATGTTTAACATACACATTTTCTTTTATTTCCATATTCAAAATAACACTTTTAACATCTATCTGATATAATTTGAATCCTTTAAAGCAGGCAAAACTTAGTAGTACCCTTGTGGCTTCTAGTCTAGCTACAAGGGTAAGAATCTCTTCAAAATTAATCCATTCTATCTGGTTGTACCCATAAGTCACTAGTCTTGCTTTATTTTTATCCACTATACCAGAATCATTCATTTTATTTTTGGAAACCCATTATGTTCCAACAACACTCTAGTCCTTAGGTCTTTTAACTAACTCCCAAACATTATTTCTAGCAAAATGATTCAGTTCTTCTTGTATGGCTAGGATCTATAATCCATTAGATAGTGTTTTATTTATATTTATGGGTTTAATCATTGAGATAAAGAAAGAGTGGTTCACTTATTTCATAAGTCCATGCCTAGTTCAAACAAACTTCAAATGAGTCTCCTAAGATCAGTTCTTTAGGATGACTTGAAAAATATCTACATTCTCTAGATAGTGCATTTTTTGCTTCTACCCTTTCTTCCAGATTTATAGATTCTACTCCTTGGGTGACTTCAACTACTTCTTCTTCTTCCACCCTAGACCCTCCAGAATTATCAGAATTAAAAACTATATGAGTGATATCCTCTACCACTAGTATCCTTTTTAAAAACTCTAAAGGTTTTGCCAACATTTTAGTATCATATGAAGACTCCATCAAATTTTGGGTCAAACTTTCCAACAAAGATTTCCCAATATTTATAATGAATACTTTACATCCAAAGACACGAAGATGAGAGAGGTTGGGTGTCCTACCCTTAAGGATTATATAGGATTTCTTGTTTAGCTTGGATCTAACATTAACCCTATTCAAAACATAATAGGATGTGTTTACCGCTTCTACCCAGAAGTATTTAGGAAGTCAATATTCAATTAACATGGCTCTAGCAGCTTCTACGAAGGACTTGATCTTTCTTTCAGCTTCCACATTCTACTGAGGGGTTCTATGAGCTGAAATGTTGTGATATATCCCTTACTTCTTATAGTAAGATTCAATTTTTTTATTTCCAAACTCTCCACCATGATCTTTATGAATTATCATAATTTTATAACCTCATTTTCTCTATTTCCAAGTGGAGAATATCCTAAATTCTTTGAATGATTCACTTTTATGAGATAAGAATCTAACCTAAGTAAACCTCAAGTAATCATCAACAATCCCATTCCTAAAGACTTTCCCTCTTAGGCTTATAATGCTAATGAGTCCAAAGAGATCCATGTGAAGGACTTCTAATGGTTTGCTAGTGTTAATGTTCTTAATTGAGTGAAAGGAGGATTTGACTTGTTTTCTTAACTGACAATCATCACACGGGTGATCCTAACTGAATTCTACTTTGAGTATACCTCTTACAAAGTCTTTTTGGGTGATGTTCTAAGATTTTTCATACTTGCATGACACAATCTCCTATGTCATAACTAAGATTCATCAGTAATAGTTTTTAGGCAAAGAGAAGCAGTATATTTAATATATTTTAAATTAAGCATGTAAACATTATTGATTCTTTTTCCTTGCAACATAGTATTTCCATTTAAGCTTATCATACATCTGGTAGACAAAACTTTAATGATAAAGCCTTTATCGCAAAGCTAGCTTACGCTAAGCAAATTATTTTTTAAGTTATCTACTAATAAAAAATTTTCAATGAGGAAATTTTTTGAGTTTCCATATATATCTGAGCCCACCACTCTCCTAGTGGTGTTATCTCCAAGTGTCACATTGCCTCCTGCCCTAGTCTCCAACAAAATGAATTGATTCTCATCTCTAATCATGTGCCTTAAACATCCACTTTTTTAGTACCACATACTCTCATGAAGCCTTTTGTGAGAGCATCCTTACAAAATCATCAAAGGCTAGATTTAGAAACCCAAACAAGTTTGGGTTCTACCTTATGAATTGAAAAATGAGATGCTTGCATGCTATGCTATATTTTATGCAATTTTGAGTCCACAAAAAATGTGTTCTATGATGGATAGTGCAAGTGTGGGAGATATATCCTAGCATGACATAATAAAAACATCTAACTCATGGGAATGGATCTACAAGTATATTTGGGTTATGTTTCCTCTTCCTACATATAGATTATGCATGTTGTGATACTTTGTGAAATTTTTTAAGTGTAGATGATGTTTTATTTTTATTGAAAGCCCTTACAAAATAACTTTCACCTTCCTGGTGTGGTAGAGAACCAAAAGCTTTTATACCCTCTCGATGATGGCAGAGAACGTTGAATTCTTACATCCTCTTGATGATGGAAAAAAAGCACGAATCTTTTTTCTCCCTCCTAAAAATGGCAGAGAACCACATACCTAGTGCTGCATAAAGTCTTCCTAGAACCTCCAAAGTATCAAGGATTAAGCTTGAATAAGACTATGAAGAACCTTATTTGGAGTAACCTTGTGAATCTCTCACAACTCCCCCTCACAACAACTCTCCCTCTCTTCTCTCCCAAAGCTCTCCTCAAATATGAGAGGATTAAATAGTGGGCTTCAAGAAACCCTAACTTTTAAGAGATCTATCTTCTATTCATATTATACAATACAAACATGATACAATATGATCAGTACAAAAATAGACTCATCTAATATCTTGTGAACAATCATTTAGACAAATTATTCAAACCTCATAACAATTCATATTGTATGATCATAAGATCATTTTCTACAAACAATGGAAATCCCTTCTATTCATTTGGAATGACTTCTGGGATGACCAATTTCATAGTATGTAGATCATCCAGCACTGTGGATATCATACAATATAATTTGTATAAAAATTATGGCTTACATTTGGTATGATCTCCATGTAGACCAATGTCATACTTTGTTAATCGTCCAACACTATAGACATCATACCATACAATCAGTACAAAACATATGGCTTTAGTTAAATACAACCTTTAAGATGACCAAATTCATACTCTATCAATCATATTATATGAACATTATCATACAGTACAATCAGGAGATCATAATTGCCCATGATTTGAATGGCTTCTTTTTGGGGTCAAATTAAGATAGATATTAATATGGTTATAAAGTGTGATTGTGATCGTACTATATGATCAGTATAAAAATAGTATCATTCTTAATTCTCTAGTGGCTGGGGTTTTGCAGAATGAACATAATCATATAGTATGATTTAACTCATATATTATTAGTTAAAATCATACAGTATAATTCAAAATTGTACATTATGAAAAGTATAAAAATCTAATATTATATTTTTCTCTCTCCCCCTATGTGTGTGTATGGTTACACAGTCCATCATATTACATGATTTGATTTTAGAAGGTAAAAAATATATAAATAATTTAAAATATAAATTATAATCCTAGTCTACCCAATCTTGAGCTGATCAAAGTTTCAAGTTAAAGATGGACCTAAAAAGTTAGTGAGCATAGAAAAATAGATATGCAATAAACCAATTGTCATGAGATAGCAGATAGAAAATAATAATTTTTGTTATCACCAAAATTATAGTACTTGAGGCCATATTTGCAACACTGCCTTCTCTAAGAGGGAGAAAAAGGAGCTAAGTTTGTTTGCCTTCTCTAGGATGGAGAAAAAAGAGCTGAGATTTTCTACCTTCTCTAGGAGGGAGAAAAATGAGTAAAGGTCCACTGCCATCATCAGGAGGGTGACATAGCATTTGGATTTCCACCACATCAGGTTTGGTGAAAGTGAGTCTTTAAGGGCTTCTCTGCCGTACTGTGGGAAAAAAAAGAGAGTCACTTAGGGGCTGTTTGGTTGCCTGAATTAGGAGGGTAAAGTAAATTTGATACATGCATTTACTAAATTCTATTGTTTAGTTAATTTTGAACGGAGCAAAAGTAAACCCTCTGAAGTATTAGGCGTGTATTAGAGGAGCAGGATCCCGTGACTTCCAAAGCCGCTCAAAATGAGCGGGTTTGAAATTCTTCGCTCAACCTGCCAAGAGCAAAGTCGAATAGCCAAGAGGGAGCCGAAATCAAATAGCAACGAAGGAAAGGAATGAGCGATCTGTGCGGTCTGTCGCTCTCGCGCGAATGAATGTAGTCGAACGACAAAACCGGCAACTTCGGCACTCACCGCCGGGCCGTGCGCAAGGCTTTCCCCCGAAGAATTATAGCCACTGCTCACTATACAGGTCACTATGTTTCCAAACTACGGCCTTTGCCGGGGAAGGCAGCTGAACAGGGGATGCATTTATGAGGCAAAATATCGACCAGCCGGTACGCTCTGGTTGATGGATTCCTCCCGGCCACTTTCGCCGCCGCCGGCGGCGGAGCATCCATCAGCGTTCTGTAGATCGAACCCGCTCTCCTTCCTTATTGGAAGCATCGACAGCTGCTTATGAAGAGCTGATTTAGTCCTAAACATACTAAAGTCTCCCTTTCTCACTCCATCACCGCTGGCCACCGCTCCGGTGGCGATCCCAAGACTTTTCCCATTCCTAGATAAAATCCTCCTGTCCTTCCCATCTCTAAGGCTAAAAGCTACGTTCTTGCCGCGATTTTCTTCCACGTTCAGCGCAGCGAATCCGGTCTCGAGTGAAACCTGCCGACTGAAGTTGTGATGCGGTGGCAGATGAATCTGGAGGACATCGCCGGAGCTCTTTTTTCCTTTCTGAGAATTTTCTCCCTTTGGCATCATTGCTTCCGGTGAGTGCAGAGTCAAGCAAGACGGCGTTCATAACAAGGGGAAAGATTAGAGGCAAGAATTTGGTGAAAAGCTCTATTTTTCGATGTTCATGGGGCGGGGGAGGACGGCCGGAAAAGATACGATCTTTGATGAATTGTACTAGTTCTTTTGAGTTGATGATACATGTGATATTGATATCTTATAATAAAAAAATTTATTATATGATCAGACTTTATATCTTATAATAAAAAAATTTATAATGACATCATGTAATAAATAAAAATACTAATTTTATTTTATAACACCAAATAATACTAATAATTATAAATATACTGTTTTTATAAATATACTAATTTTAATGTCAAAATAAATTATTAAAAAAATGTTTTCACTTTACAATGGATATACCTAACCAAACAAAGGAAACAATTCTCCTGCGTTTATTTTACAGGCAGTCAAACAAGCTCAATGTATTCAAAATGCACTACATTTACTTTACATTACATTTACTTTACATTGCAATTCTTTTTCAGGCTACCAAACAGCCCCTTAGTGGTTAGTACAATATAAAAGTTTGTGAAAGTTTTTAGACCTTAAGGAACTAGCTTGAGGCTCACCAAGAGGGGGTTTGAATTGGTATTTAAAAAAATAACTTAAAAATAACAATGATAATATTTTTGAAATGTTTCAAAAATTAAAAATTTCAGATTTTAATTACTTGCAAAAGTGAATGAGTTTATCAAAAATATTAATTTAATTATCATAACATCTAAATTTATGAACCTAAGCAATAATCACCAATTTTTTCAAGCACTTATAATAGAAATAAGATGCATCTAATATAAAAGTGTAAAAGGAAAAATACACCATAGATTTTTATAGTGGTTCGGTCAACTTTGACCAACATCCACTCCCTGGAGTCCTTCGCACTGAGAATTTGCACTAAAATAAAGTGACTCTCCATTTGCTCCCACAAAAAGGCATAAAAGTCCTTACAGACTCACTTTCATGAAACCTTATGCGGCAGAGTTCCAGACACTATGTCACCCTCTCAATGATGGCATTGGATCTTGACTAATTCTTCTTCCTCCTGGAGAAGGCAAAGAACATCAACTCTTTTTTCCATCCTAGAGAAGGCAGAGTACCTCGAGGACTTGACCTAGAAACCCTCTTCCTATAGAGCTTTTATAGAATCACCAAGGCCATATGAGGAGCAAGGGTGTAGCTAGCTTGGAGTAACCATTTGATCCCCTCACACTCCTCCCTCATGCTCAACCTCACGTTCTCCTACCTCTCAAACCTATATTTCTTAAAGCTTCTCTCTTAGAGTACCTTCAGCTGTCACACAATCTTCTCTTCATTACAAAGAGAATCTTTAAAATATGCTTTAAGTCATGGGCTTCAAGAGACCCTAAAACTAGTTAGTGGTCACTATTCTTACTGTATGATTCTAGTTCATATAATACGATCAGTTTGAAACTAGTCCCATCTAGTATGATGTAAATAATCATTCAAATGAATTTTTTAATTAATTTGAACACATCATATAGTACAATCTATATATCATATATTATGATCTATTTAATTTACTGTATTCATTCAGGATGATTCTTGGGATGACTGAAAATTATCTCTACTAATTACCCCGTATTGCTCTCATTGTACAATATGATTCATTAATTTCAAGTAGGTCGTCCAGTACGATATATATATTGTAGGATATGATTAGTTTAAAATTATGGTTATATTTGGTATGATCATTGGGATGACCAAATTTTATCTCTATTAATAATTTGGTACAATCAAAATTATATAATATGATCGGATCTCATTAATTAAACTATAATTTGATTTCCTAACCAAGGAGGTTATTTTTAATAATATTTTAAATAATCATACAGTATATTTAACATCATACAGTACAATTAGTTCAAAAATTAAAAATTAAAATCTTATTTAAATTAATATGGCAAGTAGGGTTTTTAGATCGTAACGAATTATACAGTATGATCATGATCATATTATACGATCAGGGTCATATAGTATGATTAGTTTTTATAAACTATTTTTTAATTAATTATTAAGCTCATTCTGTATATACTAATCATACATTATGATTGTAAGTTATACAATATGATTAGTATAAAAATTTTAACTTTTAACATTTATATCACTCCCCCTTTGTGTGTGTGCACAGTCACCTAATTACATACATTCTTATATAGCCAAACTTAAGAAATGGAAAATTTAACTCTAGAGAAAATCAATGATTATTGCTTCATTTCATAAATCAAGATATCATCATAGTTAAATCAATATGTTTAATAAATTGGTTTGTTTTCACAATTAATTGAACTTTGGTATTTTTAATTTCTAAAAACTTTTCAAAATATTATCATCATTATTTTGAAGTTGAAAATCTTTTTTAAATTACCAATTCACCTTCTCCCCCCTCATGGTAAGCCTCGGGCTAGTTCCTTAAGGTTTAATAATCTTCACAAACTTTCAAGTGGTATTAGAGCGAGATTCAAAAATAAGATTTTAGAAAACTTTTGAAAAAGTGATCAGTGGCTCATTTTGGTAATCTTAACATACGGAGGGCTATTCTATAATCCATCCACCATTATTTGGAAATATTCTTTTTTATTTCTAGAAAATATCCATGTCTACATTTTTATAATCCATTGACCATAGAATTTGGCATATGATTCAAACTGGTTATTCACTTCCATTGCATGTAGTTAATGGTGTCAAAACTGATTTTTCTTTTACTGAATGGAGTTATGAGGATATGGAACTCGTACAGTTAAAAGCTAAATATTTGAATTATTTCTTTTGTGCTTTAAAATCTAAAGACTATATTTGAATTTTTACATGCACTGTGCAGAAGGAGATTTGGGATAAGTTATGTATCACTTATGAGGGAACTAGTGAAGTTAAACAATCTAGGCTAAATTTTCTTCTATATGACTATGAACTCTTTCTCATGAAACTTAGTGATATTGTATCTAAAATATTCAATAGGTTCACCCAGATAGTGACATCCTTACATGCATTAGGTAAAGAACTATCAAACTTTGAAAAAGTCAATAAGATTATATGATGTTTACCTACTTCTTATGATACAAAGATAATTATAATTACTGAATCTAAAGATTTAAATGTTTATTCCATTGACAATTTGCTCGGGTCCTTCACTACTTACAAGCAAGGAGCGAGTTAAAGGTAAAGTGATGCATGAGAGAAGAAGAATGAGAGAACTATATCACTAAAAGCAAATAATTTTTATACTAATAATTCTATAGTAGAGGATGATGACATCACCTCAATGACATGACAGTTTAAGAGTTTTTTGAAATAAAAATAGAGACATCATCAACATAAATGGAGTAAATGTAAAACCAACAAAAATATTAAAGCTTCTTTTAACATAATTTTTTTGAGTCCAAGAAATTAAGTAACCTCCGAGGTGATTAATTACCCTAATCTGAAGACTCACCCAATCATGGTGAAGGGTGAAGAAAAGCCCAAAGTTCAAGAGGTGAAAGCAAAAGATGTAGGAAGCTTTTTGGGTAGACTCTACTTCAGAATCGTCAGCAGTAGAAGTTAAGGGGGAGGTAATAAACTTGTGTCTTATTGCTAAATATAATCTTGATCAATCATATCAAGATGAGGTATCTCAACTATCTCATGATAGAGTAGTAGTTATTTTTGAAAAAATTCATGACTTATATAGGAAGTGAAAGAAGATGCATGCTAGTATCAATACTGACTTCTTTAATTTATAAAAGAAGCACGAGCACTCTACTTTAGATAGCGATCATATGACTTTATTAGATGAATTTAATGCATTAAATAAGAGGCATACTTACCAATCTAATGAATATGATTCCTTGAAAACATTATATATTTAACTAGAGAAAGCATACAAGGTGCTAAATGTATGCGCAATTAAACTAGATGGTAGGTAGATGCATGAAAATTTGAAATGTCTCTTCTTGAAAGTGGAACCTTAAGAATAACAAACCACCAATTACCTTAGAATAATTTCATAAGTCCTCAACATAGCTTGCACCACCAAAACCTATGAGAAGGCACCATGACCCACATAGGTTAGTAAATCCATTTCTTGGTGTTAGGTGTTACGCTTGTGGCATGTTAGGTCACAAAGCCCACACTTGCATAATCCATTGTTTGACACATCTAGTTTGGAGATCTAAAATACATTCATCATAGCATATCATGCTTTCGTCTCATTTATTCAAGCATAATATGGAACCCAAACTCACTTTGTTTCTCAAATGTAACCTTTAAATGACTATATAGGGATACTCTCACAAAATACCTAGTGAGATCATGTGGTATCAAGATAGTGGGTGCTCGATACATATCACTGGTGATATGAACCAGTTCATCACACTAGAGGTCAGCTCATGAGGAAAGGTAATATTACGGGACAACACTACAAGGAAAGTTTAGCAACTAAAAAAAATTTATAAATAAAAATATTTTATTAGTTTATGGTTTAAAGCATAATTTTTTAATTATTAGTCGGCTATATGATAAATGCTTTGATATAAAATTTCTTTCTAAAAAATGCATGATTAGTTTAAATGAAAAACTTGTGCTAGAAGGAAAATGAATGAATAATGCTTACATGTTAGACTTTATATGCATTGAATATTCAAATTCTTTATGCTTAAAAACTATAATTTATGAATCTTTGTTATGACATAGAAGACTATGCAATGCAAGTATGAAAACTCGTAAGAATATCACCCATAAAAAACTTAGTTAGAGGCATACCTAAGTTAGACTTCGCTAATGACCATCTATGTGATGCATGCCAACTACAAAAATAAGTTAGGTGTTCATTTCATTCAATCAAAGATATTAACACCTGTAGGCCACTAGAAAACCTTTAAATGGACCAATTTGGACCAGTTAGCATAGCTAGCCAAGGAGGAAAGGCATTTGGGTTCATGTCTACTACTCTAGATTTAGTTGGGTTAGATCTCTAGAACATAAGAGTGAGTTTTTTAAGAAATTTAGAATTTTTTGCACCTAGATTCAAAGGAAATTATGATGTGAAATCTCAATAATTCATAGTAATCATGGTGGAGAATTTTAAAATGATAAGTTAGAATTATTTTATTAAAAGATGGGAATAGAAGATAACTTCTCAAGCCCTAAGACCCCCTAGCATAATGGTATAACTTAAAGAAAAAATAGAACCTTGGTAGAAGCTACTAGGGCAATGCTAGCTGAGTATTTACACCTTGGGTATTTTTTGGCAGAAGTAGTGAATAATGCTTGTTATGCTTTAAATAGAGTGAATGTCAGATCCAAGCTTAATAAGACACACCCTATGAACTCCTTAAGGAGTAGGAAACCCAACCTCTATCACTTGCATGTGTTTGGCTCTAGTTGCTTCATCTTAATCAATGGAAAATCACCCTCAAGAAAATTTGATCCCAAAGTTTGATGAAGGTATCTTCTTAGGTTACTCATCTATAGGTAAGGCCTATAGAATCTTCAATAAGAGGACCCTAGTAGTAGAAGAATCTACCCATGTCATATTTAATGAATTAGATATGATCTCTAAATCTAAACCTGGAGAAGAAAAAGTGGAGGTCATTCAAGGGGTAGAAGCCATTACAATAGGATATAGAGTATACCCTTAGGGAATATTGTTTAGAGAATGGAGATATTCTTTTAGTCATCCTAAAGAACTTATTTTAGGAGAGTTATCTAAAGGTGTTAGAACTATGCATGGACTTAGGAAGGAAGTTAGTCATTCAACTTTTATCTCTATGATAGAATCCACCAATATAGATCAAGCCCTAGCAGATGAATTTTGGATCCTAATAATGCAAAAAGAACTAAACCAATTTGTTATAAATGATGTATGAGAACTAGGTGAGAGACCTAAGGACCATAGTGTTGTTGGAATAAAGTGGGTTTTTAAAAATAAGATGAATAACTCTAGAATAGTAGTGAGGAATAAGGCAAAATTAGTAGCTAAGGGATATAACTAGATTGAAGGAATAGATTTTAAGGAAGCTTTTCCCGTGTAACTAGACTAGAAGCCTTTGCTTGCTTTAAGGGTTTTAAACTATATCAAATTGATGTTAAGAGAGCCTTCCTAAATAGAGTGATTCAAGAGAATTTATATGTTGAGAAACCCCAAAGTTTTAAAATTTCCAATTCCCAAATCATGTATTCAAACTAAAAAAAGGTCTTATATGGGTTGAAGCAAGCATCTAAAACATGGTATGAAAAGTTGAGCACATTCCTTCTAGATAGAGGCGTTATTAAGGATAGTATAGACACCACCCTCTTGTTAAAGTAAGAATGAGAAGACTTACTAATTGTCCAAATTTATGTTGATGACATCATGTTTGGATCCTCAGATAAAAACCTATGTGATAAGTTTTCAAAAATAATGAGTAGAGAATTTGATTTGAGTTTGATGGGAGAGATAATTTACTTTCTTAGATTTAGTCTAAAGTAGATAGATGATAGAACCTTTCTTAGACAACATAAATATACCAAGGACATCCTTAAAAGTATGAAATGGACAATGTTAAGGCCATGAAAACTCCCATGAGCTCTACGTTTCAATTAGACAAGGACCCAAATAGAAAATTAGTAGATAAAAAAAGTATAGGGGGATAATTGGATCACTTCTTCACTTGACTATTAGTAGATCGGATGTAATGTTTAGTATGTGTCTCTATGCAAAATTTCAGGCTGATCAAAAATAATCTTACATGACTTCCAGTAAGAGAATCCTTACTGTTAGGCACTCCAAACCTAGGAATATGGTATCGTAGAGATAACACTTCTTTTGCAATCATAGGATATTTAGATTCTAATTTTGCAGGATATAGGGTAGATAAAAAATGCGTTTCTGGAACTTGCCAATTCATTGGATAATTTTTAATCTCCTAGTCCAATAGAAAATAAAACTTCGTAGCACTTTCCAAAACTAAGGCATAATATATCGCAGTAGGGAGATATGTTGCTCAAGTCTTATGATTAAAGCAACAACTATTAAATCTTGGACTACTTGTAGGAACTATTCTAGTTATGTGTGACAACACTAGTGCTATTTTCATATCCAAAAATCCAATTCAGCACTCTTGCATAAAGCATATAGACATTAGGAATCACTTTATAAGAGATCATGTAGCAAAAAGAGATATATAATAGCATCATATAGCAATAAGAGATCAATTGGTAAACATCTTCACTAAACCCATATCCCATGACACCTTTAGCATCTTGAGGACTAAACTAGGTGTTATAGGCATCCATGCTTAAGATAAATAAATAAATAATTCATTTGAAATCATTCAATCATATGTGTTAAACTTTATGTGTTTGTCCTTATACATGTTTATGTGTAATTTTTTGTTTTTTTACCTTAAAAAATAATTTGGTATTACCTGATCATCAAACAAACACGTCACTACCTCACAAAATATTTCAAATTTTTTATATTGTACTGTATGATCCACATTCATACTATATAATATACACATATCACAACCCTTAACTTAATCAACAATCCAAATTAGATCCATTTTATATAATTATACTGTATGAACCCTTATTTGTACTATACGATCTACATGTAACTAATCATTGAAG